>QLNU02015360.1:77084919-77139241 GCA_006491805.2 Dysdera silvatica
GGAACATCAATGAAATTTTATGGTCCAAATTAGAGTCCCAATCAAAATTAATTCGGCAATACAATCAAAAGCGGATTTACTATTTTTCCCGTTGTAAGCTGACATATTTTGCTGCTTATAGGTCCACGTATTTTGTACCCTAATCTTTCTAAACGTAACTAGGGGCACAACTGAGATGTTGTGGACTTTGGTAATTATATACTTTGACGCACGTGGCGCTTACTTAAATTTCGTTTTTTCGCAAGTATTCGCGAATTTAGCGCCTTTCGAGCCTTTTTCGTAGTGCCATCCATTGTAGCATTCCCTTTGACGAAGCCCAGTTGTGCCTCCGAACATAACATAAAAAAAATAGATATCAAAAGTAAATAAATAGAAAAAGGTGAAATTTAAAAAAAATATGAAAGGAACAGTATTCTATAACGATATATATATATATATATATATATCATCATCATCATCATCATATTCAACCATTATCTATCCACTGCTGGATGAAGGTCTCTCCAAATGCTTTCCACACAAGTCTATCCTGAGCAATTCGCTTCCAAGTCACCCCAACCTGTTTTCTTATTTCATCTACCCATCTAGTTTGAGGACGTTTCTGTAGTTCTGGTCTCTTTGAATCCAGTTCAGAAAAACTGTTTCTTCCAAATGCACTCCAGCCAAGTTTAATACGTCTGTTGAGTTCTTTCATAATGTTGCCATCCATTGAAATCAGCTGGCCAAGGTAAATATATGAATCAGCAATTTCTAGCTCAATGTTGTCAACTTGTACTTTTGTTTCCTCTACGAAATTATTGAACATGATTTTAGTTTTTTGTAGGTTCATCTTGAGTCCAACTTCTTTACTTCTAGTTGAGAGCTCCTGTACCATGTCTTGGAGTTCTGATGGGTTCGTTGAAAAAATAACAATGTCATCAGCAAACCGCAAATGATTTAAATATTCACCATTTATTTTTATTCCCTTGTCATTCCAATTTATCTGCTGAAAAATCATCTGTAAAGCTGAAGTAAAAAGTTTTGGAGAAATGGTATCTCCCTGCCTCACACCTTTACCAATTTTGATAGCTTCGGTATCTTTATGTAACCGAAATTTTGCACTTGCATTTTTATACACACGTTTCACCATGTCAATGTACACTTCCTCGATGTCTGCTGATCTTAAAGAGTTGATGACTGAAAAATGCCTAAAAAAAAATTACTGAAAAGTGAATTCATAATGCTAAGATTTTCAGCTTCGGCAAATTCTATGAGTTGATCGCCACGTTCATTCCTTTCCCCGTATCCGTATTTACCAACCGATGTCTCTCCTTGTTCCTGTTGTCCAATTCTTGCATTAAAATCTCCCATGATGAGCTTGATGTGTTGTTTCCCCTTGGTATGTAGCTGTTTGATTTCTTCATAGAATTCCTCAACCTCCTCGTCGGTATGGCTTGATGTTGGTGCATATGCCTGTACTATCTGAAGTTGGTATCGCTGGGTTAGTTGAACAACGAGCCTCGCTGCTCGATCTGACGTGCTTTCGACTTCAAGAAGGTAGTCTTTAATTCTTTTGTTGATTAAGAAGCCAACACCACTTGTTCTTCCAGTTTCCGTTCCTCTATAATAAAACAAATGTCCACTTTTAAGTTCCACCAACTCTTCACCTTTTCTTCTAACTTCACTGAGTCCTACAATGTCCCATTTGATCTTGTCAAGTTCTTCTTCCAATTCTTGAAGTTTTGCTTCAGAAGCAAGGGATCGTCCATTATACGTAGCCAAGGTCAATAACAAACGGCAGCCTGGGCCATTCCAGTGATTCTTAGCACCCCCTGCTTTCATGCCACGCTGACCGCTGCCTTGATCAGGAGCACTCCAGCACCTGGAGACTAGGGGCCATGGTTTTTGGTGTATTAGCATATTGGAGGAATTAGCCATCATTTCACCACGCTGGCTAGACGGGTTGGTGAATTAGCCCTCCCCTTCCGCCTTTCCATCCGTGCAGCAAATATTAATTTGCCTCTTGGATAGAAAGCCCGGCCCGCACCACTTGAAGGCGGGGTAGGACACTAGGTTACTGGCCCGGCCGGTTCCACACATCGTCACATGCGTTCAGCGTGTGGGTCTCCTTCCAGTTAGATACCAGCAACCCTTTTGCAGGCCACACACACACACACACACACACACACACACACACATATATATATATATATATATATATATATACATACATTCAAGCTTGTTTTGAACGGTAGAAACTGAAGGACCACTGGAAAATTTTGTTATAGCGTATGTGGACACTACTGCACGAGCCGCAATCTATTCGATTCTAGCCACTATTTCCAAAACTGGCAATCGGCACAAAGTGACTAGCCACCTTATTACGGCTTTCCGGACATTGCAGGATTTTTGCGAGTTAACATTATACTAATTTACTAGTATTCAAATCCTATATGAAAGGACAGCAAGGGCGCAGCCCGAAGTAGGGGCATGAGGGTCTCCCCCATATCCCCTTCACTAATATATCTCCTTCACTGGTTTAAAAATTACCAAAGATTTTATAATACTGTATGTATAAAAAAGAAAAAGAAAGAAATCAATTTTATTTGTTGTAATGGTAATTTTGTTATTTCACAAACTTACAGCTTACTAATCAATAAACGGTTTGGGTGTGTATATATATATGTAATATATATATATATATATATATATATCTTGAGAATAGGAATAAAAAAAAAATCAGCCAGTTGCTTGCTTGACGATTTAAATCTCTGTTGAAATAGCTTTAAATTTTTTCTTGGGATATGAACATTGTATGCTTCAAATGATTGGGATCAAATTTGTTTGTTGATTGGTTTTTTACTGCGCGAAGCCTGCTAATAAGATTCTGTGCCAAACAATGCCAATTGGCGCTAATACAGAATCTGTCACAACCGTGCTTTTAGTGGGAAATGTTTCCAAGATGCATGGAAACAATCTGCTGACTTGCCGCCATATTGTTTATATCATGTTACGAGGACCCACCTCCTCTCTTCTCCTCCTCCCTTTCCTTAATTCCGCGAACTTATAAAAAGGATTTCGTTTTCTTGTCGTTATCTTATTCGTTTTCTTGGTCGGATGCATGTGGCGGGAATATTATTCTTATGGCATTCAGAAATTACGGAAATAATTTCACCTTTTTAACTACACTGTCATCCACATTAGGTCTAGCACATAATCTCATTTCCTCCTTGCAAACCTGGTACTCATACTTTGACGCCATTAAGCGTTTTATAACTCACTACAAATATTCTTTCATTTCAATCGCAATTCCACAAAAAAGCCAAAGTCAAACGTTCAGATAATAATTCCAATCACTACAACAAACAAAATACAGCTAAAATAAGGACGAAGCAGTGTGTGACGTCACAAGCCTGCCTACAGCAACTTTTCTACTCTTTTAAAGAGGAAAGAAGCACGGTTGTGACGGATTCTGTACTGTCACCGGTAAGTTTATTGTCAACCGGGTTGGGGGATGATTGTTTTATATGGAGGACTTTTATGGGAAACTAATCAGAATTCTCATGAGCATGACAGGAAAACCACAAATACTTGCAACTATTAACACAATAGAAAATTGTAAGCTCAGAGTTCCTGCCAGGACCAGAACCTGCAATCTATCTCCATATATTTGGGTTTTGAGTATGTTGCTCTATTCACGATACGGCATTGCCGTGTTGTAGTATACATTCATCCAACAGAGTACAAAATTTTTGCAAGTGGAGATGGGGGGGGGGCTACTTATTTGGTAAAACTGCATAGTCCACCCCCTACTGAAATTTTTTGAAGTGTTTTCAAAAACAACTGGCAACAGGGCAATTGATCCGTCGTCATGTTTAGAGTATTTTTTAAGCCATGTTAATTTTCCTGAATCAGTGAAGGGGATATATCGGTGATGGGTTAGTGGGGAGGAGACCTCCCACATCCCCCCCACTTTGGGCTTCGCCCCTCACTGCCTATTTAAGCTACATTCCAGTTATGCCCGAATCTTTAAAATGTTGAATGCTAGAGCATCAGAAAAGCCTGATTTTCCTGTCTCGATTAAGAGAAGTTAAAAACAGGAAATTCTAATTTCTATTAGTCTTGGGCGGATGTGTGTGGCGGGAATATTTTTTAATTGCATCGAGAAATGCCTTTCTTACACCGCCAGTAAAAGGAATGATCCACATTATGCCAAGCCCACAATCTCCCCAACTTCGGCTATATTATTATTCGCGATCAAATATTTTACTTTAGAAAAATACTTTTCTTTTATATTTTAATATAAATTTCAGTTTTTTGGTTCAGGTCTCTTCTTTTGCATCAATATTTTGCATACCCCAAAACGTTGCAGCTTAGTCAGCCAAATGATTAATTACGCTCTTACTTTAAACTTTTATCTTAAAAATTATCATGTAGGACTGCAACAGAAATTACTGAAACTTTTCTACAAAAGATAGTTTTGGAAGGCAACTGGTTGATATATATACAAAGACTGTTCATGGTTTTTAGCTGTAAATCTCTTCCAGAAATAAGGCGGCTTTGTTACAATCTTAGTGCTGTATGATACAATGTCATTTACAATTTTTTAACTTAATTTTTTACGACCACATTCCCCATATAACAGCACCATCTCGCAATACTCGTTGGAATAATTCGCCATATAATATATAACTACAGACGTTTAACACACGGTTTCACTTCTCACACTGTCTTACACTCCTTGCGTGGCCAGTATTTTATGCTTACCGATAACGTATGACGTAGAATACACATTTGCATATCATGCGCTTTGTGACGAGATTGTGTGTGCAATGAAAATATCGCCCCTACCCGAAGCTTCCCCTCTACGCAGAGCTGTACGAAGGGAAAGCTGTCACGCAGGGGCATCCTGTAGCACTTAAACTTCCTAAATCACGATTTTTGCCCTATTAAGGTGGTGGAAAAAAATCGTTTCGTACTAACTAGCTGGTGCTTAACAACTTTGCAATTGACTTTTCCCCGTATCTTGAATAGTTTTCGAGATAGCAGTTCTAAGTTCTGAATTATTCCGCTAGGGACGCTGTACGCAGTCTCATCTTGAAGTGCATAGTCACTTTACTATACCTATACATCATGTTTATATATATAGCTCTATACATATAGCTCTATACATATATCTCCGTTTGATATTTATCTGCACGTATAAGGAATTTAATAACCACCCTGTATACAGGGTGTTCCGTAACTACCGCATAAACTCTCTGGCACGCGATTCTATGATAAATTCTGAGACGAAAGTCAAGACGGACGATTTTTGATTGACGGATTCGTTTATGAATAATAAGCACTTCAAAATTTCTATCTGAGAGCCAATAGTGCTTCAAGAGAGCGTGCTTCTACGTCGTTTCAGCCAATGACGAAAGCTGCGCCCCTTGGTTTCCCCGCTTCCAGAATAAAAAGGATTTAACTCGCTATGAGAAAGAATTTCTTGGTCACGTGCTATTTAAATTTAGCGCTCAAATTTCAGTCGGCCCCGCTTTAGAATTATGTCATTCTACGTAAAGGTTAGCCTGTGCTACCAAATTTGGCGATGCCGCACTTACTAATACTTATACTTTTAAATTCCACGTTTACCGTATATATATGGTAGCTAAGATACGGTGCAGCTAAGATTGTTGTCACCCACGGCCAATTAAGGCTCCGGCGCCCACTCTCTTCCATGAAGGTAGGTAGTATGGGGTTAACAGTTCTACATTTTTTTATTTTTATAATTTAAGCTTGAGAAGATGATTTTTAAGGCCATATTGCACTGAAAATACTTTGTACTAACTTTTATTTTAGTTTACAGTATTACACTTAGCTAATTTTTTTTATTTTAGTTCAAAATAAAATTTATTTTATTTCGAACAGCAAACTAAAATATGTTACTTTGAAGTTTTTAAAAATAAAACATGCAAATAATGTTATACCATTTTACTTAATTACAATAAAAAAATTATTGTAAATGATAATTTTCTCTTTTGCATAACTTAGGTGTCAAATTTGGATCCACTCTAACTAAATCCGCGGTCTCCAAACTCAGTAAATATGGGAACTATTTTTAAAATTCAGTACGATACATCCCGGCAAATTATAAATCGGCGCCTCTACCATGCACCTGTGGAGAATATTCATAAAAAATGGCAACTGCACTAAAAGAAGTTATTGTGAAAACTGTCCATTTTTGGTGGTGGGCATATTATTTGAATATAAATAAATACTAATATAGGTAGCTACGGTTCACTTTAATCAATTCGAAGACGAAATTCAGAAATCTATTTTTTCATAAAAACGCTTAATTATAAAGGTTTTAGCGCATACTGGGCATGTGCTGTCATGTGTTTGAATTCTGAGACAACTCTTCTCTGTCTCCCCTTCCCCCTGCCCTCCATACTGTTTGTACACGCAGTGTTCTAAAATAGGGGTTCCCAAACCTATGAAAGGTTACAGTATAATATTTTCACATAATAATTTAAATAAATATTTAATCACGTAATCATTGATTTATAATATGATATAACATAACTAAGGCATGTAATTTGTTTATCTGCAATGTACTCCCTAAAAGTAATGCATTTTGTTCAATAAATAAAATAAAAACTTATATTCCGGGATTTGAAATTTTTTAATCCCGTAATTTAGGGATTTCACCTTCGGGAATGCAATCTCTAACGACGACAAATAAAGAAGCCAAGAGTATCTGACTTCGGCAGGAAATACTCGATTTTGAGGAAAATTGTTATTTTCCCGAGAATCCAGCAACATTATATGTTTGCTTGTTGTTTCAAAGCGCTAAAGTGGCATAACATCTGGAAACGCTAAAGCCAAGCTTTACTTTGGATCTGCTGAAACCATACGGCAAATCAACTTTTAAAGTTTAGAAATTTTGAAATACGTCGATTCAAAATGCAGTACACGATAAACGATTATTGTGATATGCACCTTATTTTTGGAGAATGCCGTGGTAATGCACTTGCCGCGTCTAAATTATACGCCGTCGGATTCACAACTAGAAGGCATCCAGATGCCAATGTATTTCGGAGATTAAATTCTCGACTGAAACAGGCTCCGTCTTTCGTACGTGGACATCCGATAGTGATCGTGTTCGTGGAGTTGGGATGACACAACTAGAACAGGCAGTACTGGATGAAATTCAGGAGAATCCTGAAGTAAGCATAAGCGTTCTGGCCCGCCAATTCCGACGGAGTTTGTCAACTGTAGAATTTTACGGGCTAGTGATTTACACCCATATCACTTCAGGCAAGTACAACATTTAATGTCTGAAGATTAGTCATCGTGTGGATTTTTGTGAGTGAATTCTCCAAAGGCCACAAAGATCTTTAAAATACATTTTGTGGACAGACGAAGCCCAATTCACAAGTGGTGGGATATTTAATGTGCATAACAGTCACATCTGGTCAACAAGCAATACTTTTAGTGTCCGCTAACCTCTATTTCAGTTCGAATACAACATCAATGTTTGGGCTTTCATTATAATCTATAAAAATATTGTGCAATATCTTCTTCATATGAATTGAATGCAGACACTTATCTCGTCTTTTTTAAGAGATGTCCTCCCTAGTCTACTGGAAGACGTGAAATTATCTATAAGGCGAAAGTTATGGCTTCAACACGATGGTGAGCTGCCACACTTCGGAGTAATGGATAAACAATGGTTGGATGTTAATTATCCGAATAGGTGGATGGCGACCATTTGCAGCGTGTGCAGCAGTCGATCCAATACCATGCCTTCATGTGCCGAATAATGGAGGGGGCCCCGTGGAACAACTGTTATAAAACATGGCTGTTGCAATACCTAAACACTCGATACCTTACTTAATACCACCTAAATACCTTTCGTAATAAAATAGCGTAATAGTAAATATTTAAAGTTTATCGCGCCTGAAGAATAGATACTATGGATCAATAAAAATTATGCATTTCTTTTTAAACCTTTTTCTATTGAATGACTTTTTCGTGACTTTTTATTCTCGACAATCATGGTTGCTCGTATTTTCCCCAGAAAGTTTCTGGTAAATAAATTAGTTTGTTAATTTCATTTAAATTTTGAACTTAAGAGGGGGACCAAATTCATCTTTCATTTTATTTCCATTTTCACCTAGAAGAACTAGGTATTTTTTTAAATAGATAGAATCCGGAAGCCTAACTGAAAACCTTGCTCCCTCTCCTCGTAAATGGTGTGTGTTTAGCACGTTGTAAATAATTACTCCGCAAAGCGGTAGTTATAGGGTACTCTGATTACACCTCTGATATAACAACAGACCTTGTGGTATTTATTGTTTGAAGGGCTCAAGAGAAAACTAAGCCAAGTGACTTTTTGATAGAAGATAATTAGTCAAAGTTTTTGAATACCATAGAGAAAAGTACAGCGTATTCAAAAAATTAGGAGTAAATACGTGAATATGCACGGATGTATGACCCGGACGATTGTTTCCTATAAAATATATTGTTTCTGATATCAATATTGTGTTTAGATTTGTATGTGTAGAATTCATACAATCGCACCTGAAGCGGCGAATTCTACGCATACAATTCTGGCGAATTTAACTGATTTTAAAAAATCGCTGGAGAGAGCCCGATGTCTGTTGACATTAAATAATTTGAAAAATTCTTGAAATGGTGCATTGTAGCCATTTGTGAAAACCTTGAATGTGGTGGATGCAAATACTAAATTCACTGTAGTGCCCGAACGGCTAATTTTTGGAAAAAAATTCACTGAACAAAAAATGTTTATTTTGATGTTCTTCACCTGTTACACATACTTGGCAGTTCCCAACTCTTTTCCAGTGTGTTAAAAAAGGCAGTTTTAGGCTTATTTTCACTAAACAGTAACACAGATCAAAATCAGAAAACGGAATTCCGGATTTTTTTGTCTCTGCTGTATTATTAGCTCATTCACTTAAATTATGCATCAAAAATTGCATTTAATTCATGCAATTGGCTACGTAGCAACGTGATGGGCATAAACAGTAGTTACGCTCTACAGCCAAACCGTCCCCTTTGCGGACACGGGGATATGGACAAACATGCCTTATTTGGTGTCCCCTCCTATTTTGTCGGTAGAGTTTAGAGTTCCGGACCACACTATGTAAAGGAATGGAAATCTGAACTAAGGCAGTTTAAAATCACAATATTGTTTATATAAAATATATTTCTCCTTCAAAATTAAAATATACTGTAACAGTAAAGAAATACAATTTATTTTATCTGGTAACAATAAAATAAAAAACACATGTATAATTTTTTATAATTCTTTTCAAAAATTTTATGTATCTAATTTTATATTTTATACCATATGAAAGTACAGTGCACGAGCTTAATCGCGTTTAATGCGTGAATGTTTCTCAAAAACTATTTTTTTTATGGCTGTATAATTTTAGATTTTACCTTGTATGTCAATCAATTACGCGTATCAATTTCTTGATTACTCACATTTCTTAGTCGTTTCATTTTATACCGCAACTTCAAAAGCAGCTACGTGAAAATAATTAAAAAGGTAGTCCAGGGGTAAATTATGTATATGTAAAATTAGGGTGGGTCATACAAATTTTTCTTTCGAAAATGTTTCCTCCCTTGATCTTACGTTATGCGTATGGTATAAACATAGTTAAATTAAATTCGGGACACACCAGTTAATATTTAGATCCTGCTCCTACAAATTGAAATTTTGCCTCACTACGAGTGATAAAAGCATATGAGTTGAAATGTTAAGGACATGATTTTATTTTTCTTTTTCTTTCAGACTAATGTGAAAATGTTATTTGGATTTTCTTTCTAATATGTTCAGATTAACATGTCAATGCCAAAATAAAAAACAGTAACAAGACATGTTGCAGAGCAACTGGCCTTTGGGCATCCGGCTAATCTTCCTTTTAACAGACTTCCAACAAAACTGGATGTGGCTAAAAGCTTCCTTTTTTTATAAAAGGAAATGGATGATTGAAGGCAATGCTGTTGCAGAACAAGATAATTTCTTTATTGCTAATATTGTTGTCGTTCCAGTTCAAGATGTATATCAAAGTGCCAGTATTCCCACAGTACGTAAAGACGAAATCGAAGAACAAATTCTAAAAGTGTATGATAAACGGCTGTTTCTTTAAGAAATACCAGCGTCGAGACGATACAAAAGTGTGCACAAACCAAACGAACTTAGAATTTTTCATTAAAAGAAAAAAAAAAGGTTTCTAAGTTCCATTGCTTGCTTGTTTGATGTTGCAGATGACAAAAGTATCCCGAAGATTGAGCAAGAATTTCTTAGAGAGCAGCGTACTATTAGGAAAATGATTATAACCTCAGCTGTTGACAAAGAAGCTACCAGAAAACAATAGCAATTAAAAAAGAGGCAAGCAGAAGCAACAAGGATAGCAGAATATACACTTGAGAAAAGTAGGAACAACGAAACTGTTTATACGGGCTCTTCGCCTTTATGTACACCTTGCCTGGATAGTTTAGGGGAGGAAGGGAATTCCAAAAATGTTGACATGAATGAGATTGAGAAAAAAAAGACATCGATTTTGTTATCCATTATACGCAGCCAACCACTTCAAAAGCCTCAAACATCGTTAAAGTTCCTCTGAAGAGGCGTGGAAGAGATATTGGAGAAATCGCTGAAGTAAAACTCGAAATGCTGTCTCTGACAGAGCCACTGCTTTCATTGTGAATACAATCTTGAGAGCTTATAATATTCCTGAAGTAATGACAGTCAAAGTGCTGAATACCGTATTTAAGGAAGTGATAAATAACCCCAGGTGGTATTGGATATGATGGACACAAGATTTAACCACTGCAGAAGGAGGTGAAGGTAAATTTACGAAGTTTTAACGAGGAGAATATTGCAATTGTTTCATTGCCTGATGGAAAGTACATTGGCCATGTTACACCGGTTTATCAACCGGTGCAAGGCGCAATCTATTGCAAATTCTCTTATCTCATTTCTCAGAGAAAATACTTAGTGAGTCAACTTGAAACAATTGCTTGTGATGGGACAAACATATGTGCATAGGGAGGAATTAACCATATAATTGAAATAGTCATTGGCCGGCCATTGCAATGGAATATTTCCCTTCTCCATGCCAATGAACTGTCTCTACGAGATCTCATCGTTGTACCAGATGGACCCACATCTGGAGCAAACACCTTTTCAGGGCCTATTGGGAAATTACTGCAGAGTGTCACCGATTTGCAAGTTGTTAACAACAAATGATTTGCACGATCAGATTCAATCCCAGAAATACAGAAGCAGTTTGGAAAGATCTATCTACTTACCAAAAGTATTTTTGGAAAATTACATCTACACTCATCTCTAGAGAATTTAGCAGCGACCTACAGCTGCTGCTCAAAATTGGCCCTTGCAACCATAGCAGGTGGCTGACTAGTGCCTGTCGTGTCTGTCGGCTATATGCCTGCACAAAGAAACCATCTCGATTTCTAAATATACTGACCACACACGTTGTAAACATCTACACACCAATGTGCTTTAAAGTAAAACATCACGAATTAGCTATTGATGGTCTACAGAACTTTTATTTTCTGATGAAGAAAAGTGAGCAGATCGAAGACAAGGAGGTAAATGGAATTGTACAGCGATGTGTGTAGGGAAATGATTTCTTTGCACACCCAGAAAATATTCTTCTCGCCCAACTGGCTTCTTCCCAGAAGTCAGATCGCGTTGACGCTGTTCAAACCATCATTGAAGTAAGAAGGAGAAATGAACTGTTGGCTGCCAGTATTCGTCCATTTCGAATGCCAACCCTCGATTTTAAAGCAGTGAATTGGTAACAAATGATAAAATGGTCAAAAACTGACACATATGAGCCACCAACAACCAGGAACACGACAAACAATGAATTGTTAAATATTGTGACCACTCCATTAACAATTCCAAAAATTCAAGTACCATTCGCAAATTGTTGAACGTGCAGTGAAAGAGGTTACTAGAACATCTAGGATAGTTATTGGAGAGAAAAGACGTGATGTTACCATCGAAACAATAATGAACAATCGCTCTAAATTCCCAAAATAAGAGACAAAGAAGGACTTTGCACTAAAATAGACGTTTAGTGTAATGCATAAAAGCGTATTTCTAGCATGATATAATATGGTGTACAATGTATATTGCATAATGTATAATCTTAGTAATTGCACCAACTATAAGCATTGATTACCATTTATACCTAAGTATAATGTAATGTTTTTATGAGACACATGAGTGGCGTGTTATTGTTTCGTACATTGTTTGCTTAATTGTTCCATATAATTTTTACAAAACCATTGGTTTTTCATGTAAATTATAAACATGTTTTATCTTAAATAAACAAATATTGCAGAAAATAATAGTATGCAACTATAATTGCTCTATATAAAACCTAAAATTTATGTTTATTAGTTCACAGTTTAACATACTGGGAATTAAATAAGTCAAATTCCCATGCTCTTATCACCCGTGGTGAGGCAAAGTTTCAATTTGTAGGAGCAGAGTGTAAATATTAACAGATTTGTCCCAAATATTAAATTTAACTATGTTTATACCATACGCCTAAAATAAGACCAAAGGAGGAAACATTTTCGAAAAAAGTTTATGACCCACCATACCTACATCGTAGATAAACTACTAGCTACTAACACATACTAGCCAGCAATACTAAGAAAATGAATAGGTATAAAAGCTTTATTTATTGGATGTATAACTTATGTTATAAAACAAAATATTATGGATACATCTCGATGGGATATTTGAATTCAAATTAACCAAGATATTCTGCAGCTGTGGTAAATCCTTCTTGCAAATTTCGGAACATTCTAATATGTTCTTCGCACTGTCAATGAAGAATAGTACAATATAATAAAAAGTTATTTCTATTGAAAGGAAATAACATACGTTTAACATAATTACAAATGATTCTTATATTTTGCTCTCGCATTTGTTTTTAAAAATGATTTATTAATGCTCTTGATTTTAGAAAAATTGCCTCTCCCGTATAAGTTTATTTGAATATAACATAAACTCATTGCAAATGGAAAGTTAAATAATACCAGAATTATTTGTATAAACCATTCTTTACCCATCGTTTACATGTAATAGGGCGATAATGAAATGAGTATGTCGTTGGATATGTTACCTTATTATGCTATTATCAAAACCTTTTATGATTTATATTTATCTTAGTTTAACTAATCACTGTGCTCCTTGAGATCCATTATGGGTATCTTTCATCAGATATAATTGGTCATGTCCAAATATCCGAGTTCAAAGTAATTACTGCATCGAGCATCTGTCTGAGTTCATGGATATATTTAGGGGAGTTTACATGGTCAATAAATGCATGACATTTGGAATCCGGGAGTGAATTTAATGTAAGCATGGCAACTGCCCAAACCTTATCGTATGTGATAATGATTTACGCCCACATAGTTATATCCACGCTTGAGTGGTAAAATCCGTTTATACTCCACGCTGAGTGGAATTGCATGTATTTGTCAGTATTCCAATGTTTTGAGGAATGCATTGATTCGGGAGATGCACAGCAAAGCATATCTTCAAAAATCATTCCTCTACTCGCAAAATTATAATGTGGTGACTGTTTCTAAAGCATACGCAGAAGAATGTTTATTATGAAGCGCATCTGTAATCTGACATTAATGAAAATTATTGGTAGCCGGAATGTGAAATCTTTACACTCTTAATTAAGGGGCGTGTTTAATAAGTATTTTCACAATTTGGGAAGTGCCACTGACTCCCGGATATTTCTTTTAATGCAAATAACCGTACTTTGCAATGAGAGACCTCTCTATACCTGTATGTGTGATGCAGCATCGTGTTAAGAATACACTTCACCATGCTTTTTCATAATCAAGTCCATGTACACTTTCCCCTGCAATGTATTCCGTTTTTGCTTGTAACGGAGCAATTGGCTAGCTGCAATGTTGAACCGAACCAACAGAGCCTTTCTTACCACCTTCTGCTGATAAAGTAAATACGTCTTAAAGGGGCGGTTCCCTGTTGACGTCAGGTGACAATGAAATACTATAAGATGGCAGCCAGTGTGTTCAAGATGGTTGCAGAGAGTGAATGTACATAGCTGATGTACGTAACTGTTGCACGTAACTGGACGTACTTAGCTGATGTACGTAACTGTTGCACGTAACTGGACGTACTTAGCTGATGTACGTAACTGTTGCACGTAACTGGACGTACTTAGCTGATGTACGTAACTGTTGCACGTAACTGGACGTACTTAGCTGATGTGCGTAACTGTTGCACGTAACTGGACGTACGCTTGCGTAGGTTCTTAGCTGCGTTCGGCTATGGTACGTACTGAACAAAGCAGCGAATGTTACGCTAACATCGAGCCTTTGTGGGAATAGTCATAACTAGGCTAAATACGAAACCGGGATCACCACGATCGACCGAGGAAGAGATGTCGGAAAAAGTAATTCATAGTGAATATTAACCTGTTAACTGGGTATGACGACATTTTTCGTCATGCCCAGAAGACTACCAAAATGCGAATGACGACATTTTTCGTCATTAAAATTAACCGTATTATGTTGAACGCATTACGTTTTATGTAGTTCTTATATATTTAATCCTAGCGTGATGGTGTGATGACATTACTTATCACTGTGAAAAAAAGTCCCCAGTGTGAAACGAGTTTCACAAAATTTTATTCCCCGGTTAACAGGTTAAGCTTGATTCCCGAGGACCGGAGCGTCCTGCCGCCTCAAATATCTTTACCGCTTTGTAGCCCGGAGCCGTTGAGCTGCTAATCAACTATCCTAGGAGGACGCAAGAGAAACTGCTGCTTCTTTCTGACTAAGGATTTTCCGAGTTAAGTACTTTTAAAGATAAACTAATTTTGTTGAGTTAATTAATGGGTTTCTTTAAATGATGGTTGTTTAGTTAATATACAATTTATGTTGGCTATCGTAATTCTAACTTATTGTGCTAGTTATGTGCCTAGTTAAGAGGTCTGTTTAGCTGATGCGACGTCCGGCGTAGCTCTCTGAGGCCTATTGTTCCTATCTTAATTAACATTACTATAATAGTAATTGTTATTGTTTGTACTAACCGAATTTTTGTATTCTGGGGATGATTAATCTCTATATTAGAAGTAATACTTGTTGAAAATTCACCGTTTCAGTATATACTAAAGTTTGCACCCTGCACTTAAGCCTTCCTGAATTATTAGTGGCTTGATTGTTTCATCGGCAACTGTGGGTGTGCTAGTTGAATATTTCCCGACTGCGACGAGAAAGTAACGGAAAATGGGACTCACTTGTCTAGAAGTGTTTTGGCCCTGGGTCGGATAACCAAGGTTAGAAAGTTTCCATGTATTTACTTGCTGTTAATCGTATGAACCGATGCTTGGCTTAAAATCAAAGATAAAGTTTGTTCAACCCTTTGAATCCTAAAAACTTCCTCATTGTACTTTAGTCATCGCGATCCATTTGCTCTTACTCCTATATGCTTGTTTGTTTGGATTTTTTATGCCGCAAGAGCATCTTGGCTATACTATGATAATCTAGTGATTAATATACGATTGCTTAGATATTGGATACCGTTATAGGCTTCGATGTCACCTTTGGGTGGCGCAGTGTGGACAGGAAACATATGAATCACTCTTTAATGTGTGTTCAGTTCACATTGTGTAAATATCGAAACTTGGAAAAGATTACATGCAATCAGACAGTGAGAGACCACCGTCTACTTCATAGCAATACTAGTAAAAATCCCATACTTTTGAGATACGGACGCGTCGCAAAAAGCTGAATAGCGATGAAGTCTTAAAGTGATGAGGAATGAATATAGCTGAAGTAATGGATATGTGATGCGACCTAAATGTTTCCTCAATAGTGACCTAACGATGACGGTTATAGAACAATTATTGAACTCTCTAACCATCAAGGGTAGTGTTTCTCAAACGCCGGTTAAATAAAGACCACTTAAAGCATTCCTTCAATTATCACGGACCACCAGGGATGGGCGGGGGTAGAGCCCCTAGAATTCTAGGCCGACATACATCGGAGTAGAGTTGTCAAAATTATTTGTGCGGAGGGGGGGGGCGCTCAAGCACATTTTATGCACATTTATACATTACAGTATATGTAAAATTGCAATTTATTTCAAATTATTGGGGGGCTCAGGCTCCACGGGCCCATATAACTCTACGCCTATGCCAATATATCAGCCGCCATTTTGTTGTAGAATTCCGGTTTCATTTACCTTGGCGATAAAGGTTTTACGCATTGGCGCAATGATCGCTATTTTGGCATAAAAATAATCAAAAATCCGCGATTATCCGACGAATGTAAACATTGGCGCAACTTTTAAAATGTCGCCAATAAATGCAATTTGCAACCACGATCACGTGATACAATGGCAAAAATACGGCGGAAATGCCCCATTGAAAATGGTCGCTGATGATTATGTAACACACAGACACAGATTTATATATGTATATATATCATCATATTCAACCATTATCTATCCACTGCTAGATGAAGGTCTCTCCAAATGCTTTCCACACAAGTCTATCCTGGGCCATTCGTTTCCACGTCACCCCAACCTCTTTTCTTATTTCATCCACCCATCTAGTTTGAGGACGTTTTCTAGGTCTTCGGTGGTCTCTTGGAATCCAGTTGAGAATTTGCGTTGTCCATCGTTGATCAGTTCTTCTTGCGATATGCCCAGCCCATCGCCATTTCAGTCTTTTTACTTTAACAATAATATCCTCTACTCTAGTTTGCTCTCTCACCCAAGTGTTTCTTTATCGATCTCTCCTAGTTATTCCAAGCATGCACCTCTGCATCCTTCTTTGCTTTGTCAGTAATTTTCGTATTGGGCCAACTCTTAGACTCCATGTTTCTGATCCATAAGAAGGACTGGCAATTCACACTGGTTGATGCTTTTCTTTTGAGACACAAAGGTAATAATTTTCCATTCAGGATAAAACTGTTTCGTCCGAATGCACTCCAGCCAAGTTTAACACGTCTGTTGAGTTCTTTCATAATGTTGCCTGCATTGAAATGCGTATATATATATAAATATATCATCATCATTTCAGCCGTTGTCAATCCGCTGCAGGATAAAGGCCTCCTCTGCATCTTTCCAACGAAGTCGATCTTGTGCATTTTGCTGCCACTTGTGCCCAATATATTTAATTATTTCATCCACCCATCTCGTCTTTGGCCTTTTCCTTGGGCGTGTGGTGTCCAGTGGGATCCATTCTAGGATGTTTTTGGTCCATCTGTTGTCAGTTCTTCTAGCAATATGGCCTGCCCACTTCCATTTCAAACTTTTTACCTTCGCAATGATATCACAAACTTTATATATATATGAATAATATGTGTGTATGTATATTACATGATCATCAGCAACGGTTTTCAATCCACAGAAGGATGGAGGTTTCTCTGCTATCACACACATGCGCGTAGTAGAGTGAAAGAGTATTGTCTGTTCACGAAAAGAAGTCCGATGGTACAGTTCGGAGGTGGATACACATATCGGGAGGTGGTGTTACATACCGACTAGATGCTTACAACAAAGCAGAACTCCCAGTTTTTCCGTCGTTTTAAGCGACCGCCAAAAACAGGTTATGAGATTGGAGTGTTTCTCTGCTGTAAACGGCTGGCCGGTTTGTGACGTCACCTCCCGTTATTTCTAACTGTTCAATCGGACTTCTTTTCGTGAATATACAGTACAGAAGATTCGGCTTTACACCCATCACATTGGCCAGACCCTGTTGGCAGGCTGGACCTACAGTTTAATGGGGATTCCGAATCTCGGCCACCACAGTCGAATTCCTGTGATATATAAGGCGGGATTCGTTGTGTCACCCTCCAATGGAGTAACCGAAATCTATCCTGCTTTAAATCCGCATTCTGTTGAGAGCCGGTATTCTAGGCAGAGGACTGGTGTGGGGAATATATATATTTCATTATTTTTCCATTCGAATATCTTATTCTTACGGACCAAGATCTCATGCTCACCTTGTCTGACGTAGAATGACCCTTGTTGTCTTTGTGCCATAAATATACAGCCAACCAGCCAATATTACGGACTACTTGATTGGCCTCCACGGACAACACTTTGAGAAGCATTGATCTATTGTATTTGCCCATTGGCAAACACAATGAATTTTATATAAGTTAGTATGTGAACTGTGATGTAACAATTGGGTCATGGTCATGTAAGAAGCATCTAGTTCAAGGAATCACACTTTCAGCCTCATGATGACAACGATAACGTACCAAACTTATTTGAACCACAATAAATCATTGTGCAAGGATACACTGTAAGCGTTCTACAAATCGGTAGCGATAAAATATTTACATGGGGTTCAGTTTTGTGGCGTAACCTGTTTCCTAACCATCTTTGCCCACTATCTAAATAAGCACAAAGTTACTTTAACTCCTTCCAGATTGACCCTTTTCAAATACACGATATACCTTAATGAAAGCGGAACTTCTTCAACACGAAACCTACTTGTACGTGGATAACGCAGTAGTAACGCGTTCACCAAGCGTACCATTTGCCCGGGTTCGACTGTGAACGATGCAAAGAAAAGAACACTTACCAGATAACGAACTCCTCAACATAATCCGTAAGTTGATTCCCTGGCCCATGAGAGGTTCTGATTCCTCGAAATTATAGATCCACTGCCGTAAAGTGGCGCAATGGAAACACATTCCACTGTGCAATTAAAATTTAGAATAAAATATATATTAGTTTAGGAAAACATTTGTATTAAAACATTTACATTTAATTGTGCTCTTTTACTTAAAAATCAGGAAAGTGAACGTTGCAATATCCAGGAGGTGATTGTGTCAGTTTCAAATGTTTCTCTTGTCCCCTCCTTGACGTTTCAGATGTCCCTTCTATTCATTAATATTTTTCATACACTTCCTATTCAGTTCAAGACGTTATTTATTTTCCTTTCGGATATACGGATCTAAAAAAGCGAAGAAAATAAACGCATTTTTGTTGCCAGAAGGATTATCTCAAGATCGAATAAGTATTTTCGATCTGATGTGAACCGGCTCTAGAACATCCACCAGATATATTTCTTGAAGTCAAGGGCTTCGTATATAATTCCCGGAATCCAATATTTTAGGAAGTTAAAACCGATACAAATCAGGAGTTGAAGTAAACGCTATATTTTCCGAGTTGGAATTTCTGGAGACAGCGCTGAAAGTCTTCTCTTTGGGCTTATCTGTTTTTTTCTTCTAAAGGTTCGAAATTTTATCGGAAAAATGGAATAAGATCATACCAATAAAATATAAATCTGTTTAAGGATGAAATATTGTTTGCTGAGAATACTATAAGGAACGGGCAGGATGTATTACTTTCTCGCCTCTGTAGTAAATCGACTTTCAGCCCGCCTCAGCCTTTTCAGCGGAAGTTAGTTAATCATACTAAAAGTGATTTATCTTTTCACACTTTCTTTTTTCCGGATAAACAACTACTCATAGAATTCAAAAGATCAGAACTTGAAGAATAAAACTGCGTTTGTGCGATAATTTTCTTCACTCTTAATAACGATTACAGCATGACGTCTGTTCAAAAGTTTTGATTTTTAGCTGCGGGATCAAATATTTTTACTCCGTGAAAATTGAACCAAAACTAAGCTTCAGTGGACCTTATATATATATATATATATATATATATATATATATATATATATACCTCACTTTCGCTTAATTGTGCGGTGTGATTGATCCTTTTAACTGCTGAATGCAAATTGTGCATGATGATTAATTCCTGTGTGTACATTCGTGTGAAAAATTAAGAGAGTTCTCAATGTTATTTCTTAGAGCGGTACATACTTTACCCTTTAACTGTCTATTTGCTTTATTTATAAAAGAAGCTGTTTGCAGGAAATTAATGAGCTGCAAACGCTTACCAGAATCACAACAAATCATTCTTTCAGGCATCTTATGAAGGAGATTCCACGATCAAAATCGGCACAAAACTTGAAGGTTAAAAACGAAAATTCTTAGAAAACTGATGTAGAATAACAAATTTGTTTATATAATTGTTAAAAATTATAAAAGAATCATTGTTGATATTTATGTGTGCAAATTCGTTAGCCTAAATCAGTTTTCTAAAATTTTTCGGTTTTGACATTCAATGTTAGTGACAATTTTGATCGTGGATTTTCCTTCATAAAATGCCTGAAAAAAAATGTGATTGGTTGTTATTCTGATAACTGTTTACAGCTCGTTATAATGTTTTGCAAAAAGATTTTTTATAAATAAAGGACGTCGACTGTTAAACAGCAAACCATATACCTCACTCATCGAAAAATATTTGGGTGACATCAATCACCGACGGTGGTGCTCACTGTTTTCGACGAAGGTTTGACATATGTTTGCCATTATTGTCAGCTTGACTGCTCGTCATCGCACGACCCAAAAGTAAAGAACAGTGGTGGAAATGGAAGAAAATTGTTAATAATTTGCGTGAATCTGCAGTAGTGACGAGCTTCAATTGTTGCCAAATGATTATCAGAATGAAACTTTCCTGTCCCAGAACCTTCTTATGAATGAGAGACAAAAAACGTTTTAAAAGCGTATTTATGGCAAGATTTCGAATACTATAAATTACTGTACTTTTTGTGAGAAATATCAAAATTGCGAATTTATGTAAACAAGCATATATCAAAGGTGACCTTTTTTTTTTTCACTGTCTTGATAAATGGTTTGTTTTAATGAAAACATTAATCCATTTTTACGTCTTTCCAAATTTTAATGGAGCTTAATTGGCGAGTTTTGAGATATTTCCAGCTACTTTTCGAAAATATGTCCCATTGCATTTTATAAAATGAGAAAGACTTCTCTATCTACCGCCAAATATTAAGATGTCATTGTCAATTTCAATGCGTGTGTGTATGCACAGTAAAACCCCGCTTAACCGAAATGACCTTTGCTACGTATTCGCTATCCAGAAATTCTATTGTAGTTCTAATGTAAAACAATTACGATGACCACATATGCCGCAGGAAGTGCCTTTACTTTTTATCTATCCTCATGCAATGATATTACGTCTAGCATGCCACATCTGGCATGCTTGCCCAACATTAGAACATCTTCGATCCTGCCATTTCCATAATACTATATATGTCCCATTCGAAATTTAAATACAAGGTGGTTATAATTAAACTTGGTTTATTTAGAGCACTCTGAGGCTCGAACCGTTCAGTGGATTGGCACCAAAATTGATATATCGCATCCCCACTTCAGAAGTGACACAACTAAAAAATTTTAAAATTCCAGCTGAAAACGTCATTTAGATAAATAACGCCATATCTGTCTTCAGAATAAACGGAACATCAAACCTTCCAATAGTTTCAGCGAGAAACGTAAGAACGCAGGTTGTTCCATCATAGTTTGTTCGGTGTTATACAAATTAAAAGTGCTCCAAATGACATTTTTTGACTTTATCACTTCTGAAGCGGTGGTGCAATGGAGGGAAGGATGCGGAAAAGGAATCTGATTTTTTACTAACCTACCGCTAGGCGCGGTGCTTTTTAGTGTAAAACGGCAAAAGCAACCTATGAAATGATAAACATAAATGACATTTTTAACATTTAGTAGCATTTATTTTATCAAAAGATTTCAAATGAGTGCCGTGCGAGCAATAACACGATGCCGGTGCTGCAGGCATACAATGAAAAAAAAAAGAAAAAGGATTTTGCACAGGCAGAAAAGGCGTAAAAAACTGTTGCAATCAAGCAGCTGTTGAATGTGTACAGGATGATGTAAAGAGGTTGCTAAATGTGTCCACCATAGTTCACTTGTAACAGTTCATGGACATGTTACATGTTCTGTGACGGCCTTTCGGTACTGTTGCTCCATATGTTTATTTTACCGGAACTATTGTAAGGACAGTGCCTTACATATACCATTTTGATGCAAGACGGTACGCCCCCACGTACTGAACGGTCCGCCAAACCGTTTTGTTCTAGAATTTCACTCATGAGGGCACTGCAGTGGCGCAGTCTGTTAACTCAGGTTCGACTCCCAACGGTGCAAAGAAGGCGTACTCAAAGATCTCACTGTAGTCCGGGGTTTGGTTCCCTAGGCCTTAAGAGGTTCAGATTCCTCGGAAAACAGTAGGTCCCAGCGCAGCATGATCACTGTAGTCCTTGAGCCATAAAACCACAAACAAACAAATCACTCACGAGCATGTTACTAGTCGTTCGTTTACAAATCCCCGACTACCACGTTAGCCGGATTTTACTCCGTTCGACTTCTGGTTATGGGGTCATTTAAATAATTTGCTTCATCGTGGAAGTGTTGTTATGTTTGCCTACTTTTAAGTACTTCACCACGCTGCATGTGCGAAGCATCACAGAGGATTAGTTGCGATCCGCTGTTGAACACATTGTCATCTTGAACTAGTAGCGGTGCAATTCAAAACTCATGTGGAAGCTCAAGTGGCTATTAGAGGGCTCAAGTTCCTTTAATGAAGATTTTGTGATGCGGCCAATGAGAAAGTAATGTGTTTTGATATCCAAGGGGGAGCGTGAACCCCCTGAACCTCACCCTTTCCTACGCCGTCACTGGCTTGAACTATTACAAATGAACGATGGCGGCCACTTTGAGCAACAACCCTTACATCGTTCTGTACATGATTAACAGCTGCTTAATTGTTATATTTCTTTACACACTGTCTGTCTTCAAAATCATTTTTTCTCATTGTATGCCGGCAGCGCCGGCCTACTTCTATTGCTCGCACGACGTTCAATTGGAATGTTTCGTTACAATAAGTGCTATTAAATATTACGAATATCATTCGTGTTACGTGTTGAATATTTCATAGGTTATTCTTGACGTATTTCGCTAAAAAGCATCCTAGCGGACGTGTTTGAAATAAAAAAATCGCAGATTCTTAACCCTATTCTTTGGGTGGTATATTTGCCACTTTTGGGGGGCAATACGCTGCACTGTTCAAGCTTCAAGGTGCTCTAAATAGGCAAAGTTTAATTATAACCACCTTGTATATGCACGTTTCTCGCTCTAAAGCAGTTGCACGGAGCTTGATTTGTATCATAAATAGTATGATTAAAGATATTTGAAGGCGCATCCAGCCATGACAAAAATACCCCCGTGGCAAGGATGCCCTAAGGCATCGAACAATTGTAATTGCATAACAGAATTGAGGAATCTGAGTGCTTAAGGAATATAACAGATAAACTTATGCACTTCCTTTCTACACTGTCATCATGTTATGTCTTGATTATATATTTTCAATTTAAGAAACTGTATATGCCTTTTAAGTTACGCAATTTTGTTATTATAGGCGAAAGGTTAGCTTTTAAAAACAGTCGGTATAAGTAAAAAAGAATTGTTTCAAAAATAGTAATAAAAAATTCATGTTTATAAGCCAAAACCGTTGGTTTTGAAAAATCTGCCGTGCATTAATTCAAAACCACGGCAAAAATCCCGAAAAGAAAAGCCCTTAAGAGTTGAAAAGTAAAGGAAAATATTATCGGAAGAAAGCGTAATTCTTTTCAAACTGCACGACTTTAACCAAACGATCTTCAACTGCAGCTAGCGATTGCTTTTTGGAAATACAAATAAAAAAATTCTCTTAGGTTTGCGTTTGTAAAAATTTTCCTACACACAAAACGAAAATACTTTGCGGAAGAGCTAAAGTCATGAAAAAGTTATGGTTACACCTTTCATTATTATTTTCTAAATTTAATGTTTGATTGACTGTTCGGAAATTGTATTCAAAACACCCCCAGCAGATCATGAGAGGTGGTGATATTGGCCTAAGGTTGACAGCCGAAGTTTAGGTCACCCAGACTTAGAAGCCATATTTAGTTCAAAACTATATTCATGTGTTGAATGAGTATTTTGTTGAATTTGCGCAAAACAGGACGTTGATAGAAAAGGGGATGAAAATACAGAGAGAGAGAGAGGAATGGAAAATAAAATGTTTGTTAAAAAATAGATGGAAATTAACTTCTAAAACGAGTTATAAAACTCAGTGTAAAAAAGGGCTGAAGGTGCCGATTTAATTAGACCCTTATCAGTTAAGGAAATTGAAGATTTATTTGTGGAATCATTACTGATAATTTACAAAGAAATAATAGAAAATGAACTAATGCCAGAAGGGATGAAGATTGCAATGTTGTTACAAATACATAAGGACAAAAAAGACATTAAAAAAATTATATATCAATTTCTATCAATCGGCGATTTCTAAGCTATTTGAAAGGTTAAGTTATAATAGAATAAAAAAAAATTATCGATAAACATGAAATATTAAATTTCAGTATAAGTTCAAGAGTGGAAATTTAACAGAGGCGCTCTTAAGAGAATGAGAGTGACAATACAAAGAATGTTGGATAAAAGGAGAATGTAGGATTGGGTATATTTGGTGAGCTTAGTAAGATGTTTGATGTGTTTAGTTAGGGATATTTTGATGGAAAAATTAAAAATTTATCAATTGTGATGGAAAATCAATTATGAAATAAGGCTCTTTGAAAAATCAACGAAAAGTGATTTGTTTGATAGATAATATATATATATACTATATTAGCAACTTTTGTGTATCTCAGATTTCAAATTTTGTACCGCTCTTAATTTTATTATATACCTACGATAAATTTAATGTGTGCTCAGGTGGAGCTGTATTTTTTCAGATGATACGAGTGTAATGCCTTGGGATAAGAATATTGTCAGAGTTTGGGAAAGGCAAAAGAGGAAGTATAAATTGTGGTTTAAAATAATTCAAAGGAGAATAAATTAAACAAAATTTAAAATCCTAATATTTAAAACTAACAATATGGATGGAACTGAAGCAAAAATAAAGGCCTAGGTGTAATAAACAGTGTTAAAATACCTACCAAAAAAGAAAAACGTCGAATTGTTTCACGCATTGATTAACAGCCATCTAATTCATTGCAATAGCGTCTTGGGAAATTTGGGAAGAATTAACTTAAAACTCATAGAATCACTTCAAAACAATGAAAGCAATATATAGGAATTGGATGATTAATTGAAAGACGCTGACAAAATCCCATTGCATAGTACGTAACTATTGTATGTTAATTACAACGTATAAAAGAAAAATAACAAAAATATGTAGAAAATATAAATTTATAACAAAAACATGTAGAAAATATAAATATACAACAAAGGATAAAGGTATCGGATTGTATACACGGGTGTTAAGAGAGAACATTAAATTTGACAAGAACTATAAACTAAACCGGGAAAATACAAGCTATAAGGGGGTAAAATTCTGAAATTCGCTACCAAATTAATACAAATCGGTAAACAACATGAGATTATTAAAGTCAACAATTCCCATTATACCCGATGATGTGGTAATATTAGGTGATGAATTATTCGCTAAAAACGAATGAGTTTTCGGCACCTAGGGGGAACCGAACCCAGTCGCCTTGATAACCTTATATTTCCTTGCAGAATGAAGCTCGATTGACGCCTTTAGCGTAGTGTGTAAGAGCATTTAACTGGTTACTTGGCGCAGAGGACCCTTACTATCCTTGCGCCATAAAAATACAACCAACCAACTTAACTGGTTGCCAAGTGGTTTTGAGTTCAGTTTCCACTAGGCTCCGCGAAATCGTTATTTGCTTTGAGAGTAAATTTATGGTCTAACCTGCGATTACTCGAAGCAAAACTAAAATATTTATTGGTTAAAAACGAGGAGACAATGGAAGACCGAGACGGGAGGATTTTGTGGGTATACATAATTTTTTTTTCTTTTTTTTTGTAGGTCTGAAGCAGGTTATATACTAGGGAATTTTCTCAGGATCTTTTGTATTATGCTGATCACTAAGCATTTATTTGTGTATGCCCAAAAGTATCAGGACACTTTAGATTTTTAATTTTTTTCGAATTTCTAAAAACTACTCTGCCAATTATTCTTTGACTTTGAAGATATATAGAACATGCTTGTATGCACACTTTGCAATACAGTTTCGGTGACTTGTGCATTTAGGGGACCACCCACATATTGACAAAGTGAAAAAATATATTTGATCACCCTGTATCATAAAAAGCTGGAAATTATTTGTAACTTTCAGAAAATATTTAACCAGCTATGCTTAATGCCTGTGTGCATTTTCGTAAACCAAACATGTATATTCATGAAGATAGAAACGTTTCTTTAAGAAAACCCAAATTTTGTCACATATTTTTTGCTTATAATATCCACAATTTTCAGTCAAATTTCACGAAACTTACAGAACATTTGTCAACGTACAAGAAAAATATTATACTTAAATTAGAAATTAATATATTGAATACACGATGAGATATGAGCATTTGAAGAAAATAATTTTTTACTGCGCATGCGCGAAAGATATGAATAACTTTCTTTCATAATTTTGTAGTCAATAGTATAGGGCAACTTAAAAAAAATACCAGTGGGATATCTTGAAAATTCAGAAAGTTATCGATGATATAGTGAGCCGTATTTCTCTAATTCTCTGAAAGTAGCTAGATGATAAGGGTTTTTTCCACAAATTGTCATATTCCAAATTACCAAACACCCCTGTTCTGAAAATGAAATATTCCAGATTTATGCAAATAAGGATCAAAAGTATCTGGACACCCCTCTACGTGGTGGATTCTGTTAGTGACGTCAAATTTCTAGCTCTCAGACAAGTATAAAAGAAGTCTGACGAGTTAACAATTATAATTTCAAAGCTAGAAAAGTAAAATGGGAGGAAAGGGCGAGCTAAATGATTTTGAACGTGGTGAAGTCATTGGTTGTCACCGCTGTGGAAAATCTGTTCGTGAGATTTCTGTGATGTTACGAGTGCCCCGTTCCACCGTTAATGTTGTTATCGTAAAGTGGGAACATACGGGGACTACAACGGTGCATCCACGACCTGGTCGACCACTTCGTCTAGTAGACAGGGAACGCAGAGTGATGAAGAGAGTTGTGAAAGCGAACCGCATGAAATCGGCGGAAAATCCGATTGTGCGGATTTTCAAGATGCCTCTGGATGCAACGTCAGCACAAAAACAGTTCGTCAGGAACTGCAAAGTCTTGGTTTTCATGGCCGAGCAGCTGCATATAAACCAAGCATTACCGCAACCAATGCCAAGCGTCGCTTACAATGGTGCAAAGCGCGCAAAACATGGAGCCTGCAGCAGTGGTGTCAAGTGTTATGGAGCGATGAACTACGGTAAACTATTTGGCAATCAGATAGAAGACTTTGGGCGTGGAGCATGCCTTTTCTGCGTCAGTACTTATAAATGCGGAAAAATGAATTTCCAGAACAGACGAATATTTTAAGGGTTTTAGTAATAATGTTAATAATTTTATTATTCCTTTACAAGAAAAGTTTTCGCACAACTCTAAAGCTACACTTTCCTCTTACTCTTGACTTGAACAGAAAGGTAAAAGGATATTTGTAAACGTACACGCTTGATTATGTTTTAAGGTACCAAAAAATATATTCATAGCTGAATTATGGCCACTATTCTTGTTAGAGAAACCGAAGAATTAGAATTATTGTGCTAGGCTAACAGTTGATTGAAGGTCAGATTAAAACAAACACTTATATAGGGTAAAATTCCACACCATCGTCTTTGAAATATGAACATGTGTGACAGTCCATCACGGATTAACTATTCGTAATAGACAATTCACAAAAGTCTTACAAGTGCTGTACACAGTAGCGTAGGCAGAAAGTTCATAAGGGGAGGGTTATAGGCTTAATGGGAGGGGTTACAGAGCTACAACTCATATATTCCTATGTTAAATATACAAAATTTCATTGAAATGGGGGTTACAACCCCAAAACCGCCCCTGGCCACACCTCTGGCTGTACAATAATTTCTGCATATCTGGAATGGATCCTTTTGACTCTAAAACATTTAATGCACAATAGAAGACCATGCTCAACTTTTCGGAATATAAAGATACATATTGTGATATGCGATCACAGAAATTGTGCTCTACGCAACGTATGGTTTTACGTCGAAAATATCGAATTATATCGAATATATTTCTACTAGGCAGTTAATAATAAACTTAGTTGTTTTAAAACGCAAGGCATATGATTTTCAAGCGAATTAAAAAATATAAGTGCAAAATTATTCGTTTTAGGTGCATGTTAATTCATTTTATGTGTACATAATAATTTTTAAGGTTATTAGTGCATTTTTGCATGCCTATTTTGTTGGTTTTTAGGGAATATAGTCCGGGCTCTATTGATAACACATTCTTTAACGATGCCTTTCTTATTCGCTGATCCACCATTTCTTAACGGAACGCCATTTATTAATCACAAATCTGTTTGATGTATCAACTGGCATATAATTCCTTGTACATTCCTCACAACAATTACAAAATACACAATTTTATAAAAAAAATCCCATGAAATCCTCGAATAGTGATGTTGATATTGCGGGATATAGAAGAGTAAATTACCAATTGCTTGAAAATTTTAGCACTTTTTCATCAGAGACTGATTTCATTTATTGAGAAAAGACTAATTGTACGGGATCCGATAGACTTTAATCAAATACGCATCGAAAAACAGTTCTGTTTAACATCTTCGAAATTCTGTCAAACAAATAGTTGAAAAAAGCACTTTTTCTTAAAATAATTAGACGGAGTCTCTGTGGTTTTAAAAAGTAATGAAACAAACACAAGCAAATCCAATTAAATATTCGAATCAATTATACCAGACTTGCGCAATTTCTAAATAAATAACGTGGTTAAATAAATTTCATCAAAACAGTAGGAATATTTAATCGTATCGTTTATTTACGTCCTTTAGATCGTTTGAGTTCCTTACAAAATTGATGTTTTTTTATTAGCGGAAGTCAGGATAAATTTCTTCTAAAAGTCACCAATAAAAGGAATATATTCTGCAATTTGTATTAAATTGGTTTAGCCAAGGAACCCTAGAACAAGTTAAACGTTTTTTGGCGAAATCTTTTCGGTTCGACAACACTCAAACCGTTTCGAAATTCTTAAATAATTTGAAAGATATTCACACGAGGACAAAAAAAGTGCAGAACTGATTAAACTAGTCAACGTTAAAGTTAAATCCATCTGTTGAATTGAAATTGAAATTGAAATCGCATAGCAATTAATTTTTTTAGCAAAGTCTAAAATGAAATTATGGCAGGCAGACGTATTTGTTTTAATATTTCCTAATGAAAGATATTAGTTTTCGAGTGCTTTCTGTGTATTTTTAATTGTTGTAGAAATTATTACAGATTTCTAATTCAGCAATTATTAATCTAGACCTACGGTGGTAACGTTTTCACTCAGCTTTCCAATAATTCGTGTTAGACTCCAAATGGTTTCATACTAAAAACTGTTTTTATACACGGATCCGATGGTCATCTGCTCCAAGACTGAAGCGGGATTCATCGTTGAACACTATGCGATGCCAATCTGCTGGCAGCCATGATGACCGGCTACGACACCACTCCAGACGACTCTGTCGATGGTGTGGGGTTAAAAACAGACGTCTTAAAGGTTGCTGTGAGCCTAATCCCACCTCAGCTAAGCGTTGTGAGATGGTGGAAGGTACCATGGGTGATTGTAAGAGACCGTAGCACGTTGGATGGCGGACAATGATGCCGTTGGGTCAGCTCGGGCCGGCCCTGCGGTGGCGCAGTGTGGTAACGCGTTCTCCTAGTGCGCCGCTAATCCGGGTTCGACTCCCAGCAGTGCAAAGAACGCTTACTCAGAGATCTCATAAAGATCGCACTGCTCACTGTAGTCCGGGGTTTGGTTCCCTAGGCCTTAAGAGGTTCGGATTCCTCGGAAAACAGTAGGTCCCGGCGCAGCATGACCACTGTAGTCTTTGAGCCGTAAAACCAAAAAGAAAGACAGAAAGAAAGAAAGAAACAGCTCGGGCCTGTCGCACAACCAACCGACCTTGCCTCGAATTCGTGCACCTTGGCCTTCCAGAGCCTTTGTTCAGCCGATAAGTTCCTCGCAGCAACCATTGCTGCCAACACCTTTGCACAACAGTGTCCGTACGGTGCAGGTGGCAGCCTATTGCTCAGTAGGGAAAAACAGCTTGATGCATCGCGGTTATGCGACCATGTTCGGAGTCGTCCAATTGTCTGTCTATAAGGTTTTTAACAACACCGTAACGGTAATTCTGGTTGCGTCTCCAGGGAACTGCAACGCTGACAACGAAAAAAAATAAACCGTCTGCAATTTTTACCTCTTTTATACGATGCTCGTTGCGCAGTAGAAATGCGCGCTATGATCGAAGTTAACACTCATTGGCTTTGAAAATTTAATCATTTGCATACTTGATCTAAAGGAATTTGCATGCGAAATTTTGAGATGATCGGATAATTTTTTAGGGGTGTTTTTTTTTTGTTTTTTTGATAAAGGATGTCCTGTTACGTAATTCAAACACAAAGTTACTTTTGTAGACTTTCTTGGACTTTATGCTTAAATAATTGCTCGAATCTTAATATTTCTACTCCACATAAAGCTTATACATACATAAAATAGTTTGCAAATTTTTATGAGTATTATTTGAATTTTTGTATAAAGGTATTCAAAATTTTGAAAAATTAATACTACTTATGAAGTATTGATCGAGGCCCCTGATAGCACCAAGCCGTGGGCAGTCGCCTGACTCGTCTTACCCTAAGGCCTCCTCTGACTATATGCACACAAAATCAGAGTTAAAAAACAACTGGACAATATTGATTATAGAGTACTGAAATTTTGGAACCTATTACCCGAGTATATACAGAAAATAAGGAATTTTAAAATACATTAAAAAAATTATGAGAGAGATTTGAAAAGATAATAGTATGTTGAGTGGGTGAGGTTATATAATGATAGGGTACGGAATTGAATACACAGAATGGTATTTACTTGGAACTCCTCACATTGTATGCGTCAGTGCTCGATTTACGTAGATGGCCAGTAGGTCGGTGCCTTGAGGAGTTCTGGTGAAACGAGGCTGTTAAAATATTATTTTAATATTTATCAGCAAATGCACGTGGAATTTTCATTACCGATATTTTAGAATACTGGAAATGATAAACTTAAAAAAAAACACGATTTTTTTACTAATATCATGAGGGCCGCATTATTGGTGGACCCATATAAACTTTGATCCTTCACTGATATGCGTTCAAAGACATATAATCCTGCATTGATGTTAATGCACATCTATAGGAATAAGGTAGCATCCACTTATTTATTAAATCATAATAGAGTAAAACCTTCGAATCACGGTTACCAGAGGAGCTCTGCAAAGGTGACTGTCTTTCGGAGATGGTTCTTATTTAGAAGTTCACTATAAAAAGTCAAAAACATACATAAAATTGACAAAAATGCCGTTTTAAGTACGTTATCATCTATTTTAATTTACCTAAAAAATCAGTGATGCGTAATTGTTTTGCTTTTTTATGGCAAACATTCTTTGCTAAGGAAATAATATTTATAGTCTTTTTATACAACTCGTCATTTTTATTCATAGCAAAATTCTGTATCTCCCGAAAATTTGACAAAACATAAAAATTTGTTTTAATGTTAGAATTTTGCGGCTACCACATTCCCTTCCGCTTCCATTTCGTCATAACTTTTCCCCCTTCCACAATGTTTCCTAATCATTATTGAATAGTATTAAACGTAGTGGAAACTTCTAAATTTCGTCCAAGGAAGCAAACTCGTTGGTTTTCGTATTTGCCATTCCTGCTAATCTGATAATGCCATCTACTCCTTACCCATCATCATCTATGTCTACATTTTTTGGTTTATCAGGTAAAGAAAAATCGTGAAATTAAAAAATATTTTAATTGCAAGATTTTTGATTGAAAGTTGTTTGACCGACAGTTAGAAAGCCATTCTAATAGCATTTTGACAAGTTTTTCATTTCTGGCCTTCCGACGCTTCGTTGCGCTGAGTTCACGTTTCGAAAGGACTGTTACAGATAATCTTCACTACGTTTTAAAATCTCATTTAACTTCGACTTCCAACAATCATCAAGCGTTGCTAATTTTTGTGCAGTTACATCATTTTTCCTATCTTAGATAACCTTAATTTTCTCGTTTAGATTTAAAAATTTTCGTGAACGCAACGTGATTACGAACTGACGTTCAAATGACAAAGTCAGGTGTATAACATTATTCAGTGATAACGGCGCATAAAGAACGGGACCTGTCAAACACCAATTTCTAATGGAGAGTCGTTGTTCGAGCAGAAGAAACATTGGGAGGGTATGTCATAAATAGCGACACCGTATTCACAGAAAGGTGTACCTATAAAGCTACAAGATGAACATTTGTTTCAATGGAGTACTTTGAAAAAAAAGTACCGTCAAATAAATTTTACTTTACAGTGTTGACAATGTAGGTCGCAGATATAAGGTAAATCCGGGTGGCATGCGATATAGATTGCTCACCCCCTAGTTCTGAAACAGGCTGTGGGGTGACACTGCAAAAAATACCAAATGTGCGCCATTTAGTATTTGAAGCGTGTTTGGTAAAAACATCGTGTTCCTGTGCCTTTTTGTTTTTAAATTAACAAATATATAAGGTGAGTTATAGAGTTTATTATGAAATATTTTCGTGTGCTATCGTATTTTGTATATTACAGCTAAGACTTTAACGATGTCAGTGGATTCCCTGTTTGAGCGAAGCATAGTCTTAGTATAGAGTGTTTTTATTGTTATTTCGCCATGTTTGAATTCAAGATCAGGAAGGCGTGGGGTGAGGCATCTGTACCGTACAAATTGATATACATGCCGCAGTTAAAATCAGGGACATATGCCGCGCGTATTAACGAAAATGCTCACCATATGCGATCGCTCGCTAAATCGGTTCTGGAATTTAAATTTTAAACCTTGAAAATAAAGTAGGTAAAGGTAACATAGTTGCATGAAACATATCTAATGAAAACTCTAAAATTTGCGAAAAAGGTTGCGGAAATTCGCGCCCCAATAAAATTACTGCCCCAGTGACAAAGTTTTATTGGCAACGTTTTGAAGTAGCCTGTATCGTCACCACGCCGGACCCTTCAAATAAAAGAGGGTCCTAGACATTCGTTTTGTTTGACTTTGCGATAATCCGACGCCATCTTTAGAGGTTCGTAAAAACGCGAGTCAACAGCATACTCGTTCGCAAATAAAAAAGCAAATATTTTATAAAAAATTTCCCTTTTTCATGAATTTAAGACCTTTAAAAACTCTTCAACGTCAACAGGCATAACGTTCGAGTAATTGACTTTTATTGAAATATAGAAAAAACTCTTCTTGCCTGAACAAATTTCTGTGTATTATAATTTGTAAAGGTTTCTGTTGCTCACGAGTTTAGAATTACCAAGTATCCTACATTTGGTAGGACAGTTGCAAGTATGTGTCCTTGGGCCTACACTGATAATAAATGTACATATATATCAACACAAAAGTAATGATATTCTGCATAAATAATTGTACCGCAGACGAGAATCGATGGTCCAGTTATTCAAAGAAGAACTAATTATTACTGTAAATTTCCAACAAGATTGTTCATTTTTCTAATACATATAAAAATAATTTACACTTATTAAAATATACCATATCAGCTCAAACTAAATTCCTACACTGATTATATTATTTTTCAAAGGTTGATTCAAATTTATTTTATATAAATTTCATTAAACAACAGTAGTACATTTCAATGCCTTGTGTTATCAGAAATCAGAAAAATTATATAATAAGAAATTGTTAAATTGTTCATAAAATATATATTTTATTAGTAATCAAATTTATAAAATATATATTTTTAAATTATATATTTATAAAATAAAATATATAAATATATTTTAAATTATATATTTATAAAATAAAATATATAAAGCATGTGTATTTTAAATTATATATTTATAAAATGTGCCATAAAATATCTATTTTAAATTACCGCACAATGCAATATTTCCTAAACTAATTTTAAAAACTTCCTTGGCGAGTGAAAATTTCAGCAACCTATTTCTTATTACGACTCTGAGAAATCTATTAACCCTTCACAAACTAGCATTTACAATACAGCTCACTGGAAAGGGAGATGGCTATGGCTTCAAAGCTGTATGTGCTGCAATATAAAAGTGTCACATATAAAAATCTAAACACATTCCAGTCGACAAAAGGCTGCGAGGGATATAACGTGGAATATGCTTTCCCATCGTCGGAAATTCGAGTACACTTTGGCGGTATTCCATCCAATGGCTATTACTCTCACAGACGGCTTGAAGAAAAGGCCAGCTTCTGTATTTCCTATGGAAAATATATTCGAATAGGTTTTTTACGTATACTAGGCTTTTTACGTTTTTTCAAATTTTTTCAAATTTTTTTTAAATTTCTTCTCAAACATTGAGTTCTTCTAAGAAACACTATTTCTGCGAAAAATTGTTAAAAGGCAAAGTAGAGGTTGTTCCATCTGAGATTACCTAGAACCCGTAGAGTATACACAACAGGTAAATACATAAAATAAAGGAAAACATTAAAGTTAGTGTAAAGGATTAGGTGCAACACATCACTCCTCGGGAGTGCTAAATCATATTAAAAATAAAAAATAAATAAATAAAGAAACATAAAAATCTGTAAAATTCATCGATCTATTGCGCAAAATCTGCAAGTGCATATTATGAAGAAAATATGAAATAAAAATTATTTAAATTAAAATCAAATCAGAATCAGAACGTATGAAGAGAGAGATAAGGAAGAAAAATTAAAAGTTTCTTTTTAATATATACATGTATGCATGATTGTGTATATAAGAAATAATATATAAAGAAATGATGTATTATATTTTGACATCACTTGTATGACAAAATGTCCGGATGGAAAAATTTAATACCAGCGTTCATCAAAATTACAGATTTCCATAAAATAAAATTGATGTAAGGATGAGAAATGATGGTACTTCACCAAAATGCCCACGGTAAACTAAGTATGGAACTTGACCTTAAATTAGAAGGTACGATATAGGAGAAAATGTAATTATTTTATAGATGGAGACATCCTTTCGCAAACAGCAATTAGGTTTGCAATTCGTTTCGTTCAATATTTCAGGACTAAATGCATTAATTTGTAAAAGTTCTTCGCTCGATTTAATTTTGTTGTTGCTTGCTTCCGCACACGTCATATTAATACTACTTATGTGTTAAAAAGTAGAGTTAATGATCTTTAGTTAGATGGTACTGAACAATTAAAAGCGACTCGATATTTATAAGCAAATATTAAGTAGAATTTCGTTTGCAACTGGAAAGTAAATGAGCTGTGTCGTATTTTAATAAAAATTTCATGAGCATAATTGCCAGACACTTTCCATCAGAGCATAAAAATATATTTGAAGAATAATTGACGGAATTAGTTTAACCTAACCAGCTAATTGTCATCGATAGAGTTAATAATACATAGTGTAGTGACTCCATGTTTCATTTATTAACCAAAGAAATTGCTTTAAGTAATTTTAAGGACAATTTATGGAGCAATTGATCATTACATATGACCCTCCACTTTATGGTTCATATTAAAGCCGCTTTCGGTTAATAATAGCTAGATAAAAGAAAAACCTCGCACATGGACTGGATTCGAACTATCAACTTCTTGCTTATTTTCCTTGTGCCTTTGTGCCTTGAATGCTGAGCCACGCTGAGTACTGGACTCCACACAAAATTGAGGATTATTTTTAGGATATAAATGTTATGAAATGCAATTCTAAACGAAAAAAATATCATGTTTTAAATAAAATATTTTACAAAAGTGAGATAAAATCAACATAAAACCATACCTGCCTTACGATTTTCGAGTTCAAATTTAGCTCTTTATAAAAAAGAAAACTAAATTTACGCATCTGCCCTTTTACAATAAAGCATCTTTTCTCCTATGTTTCATGTTCATAATGTTCATTCTCTTGTAACAAGCTAAGCTTTCCACTTGCTTCGCTTTCTATCTTAACCATTAGAATTGGGCATTTCTGTATTAATTCATAGAAATCAATGCACATGATTGTCTAATATATTAGATTGCAGAATGAATAAGCTATTATTATCATTGATATGAAAATGCGCCATTTGCTTTTTCTGAACCTATCGCCCCTATTTGCTCATCATTCTGCCTTTTCGATAATTGAAAGCTCCAATTTCAGACCTATCATCCAACTGTACGTTGGATAATTATGTTGGGTCTTTTCGTTACCAACACAAATGTAAGCATATCTGGAGACAAAGGATGACAAAAATAATGATAAACGTTTTGTCCTACCACTCAAGATAAGCGGAAGAGCATAGAACGTGTATTATGAAGCATAAAGAGAAACAGGGATCCAAAATTTCCAATTTTGTTAACAATGCAATTGTTCGCCTCATTCAGCATGACGGAATATGGACAATACCTCTCACGAGTGTCCACAAGGCAGTCTAGTCGTTAAACATGCATTGTTCCTGTCAAGAAAAAGCCTGGTTCCGTAATGAGGACTGCGTGACGAAGTTCATTTTGGCAACAAATAGCAAAAGCGGTGGACGTTACCTCCGAGATATTACCAAAGAAAACAAGAAACATGTGTGGTTCATGAATAAAGCAGCAGAAATAAAAGTTATCTGCAATGTTGGAAGTTATTACAATCGGATATCCTAACTAAGCTTCATTTACCTAGAAATCTGAAATAATTAAAACATATCCGGCGTTTCACCACGAAACGTGTCATATTATTTTCTTTCAATTAATACTTTCTTTTGATTTGTGAGGAGAGAGCGATTATATTACTAAAAATAATAAATTATATAGTTACATACATATAATAAATAATTATTATATATCAAACACTTCTTGACATCTGATCATACCTTTTGCGATGAATCACGTGTAGCTCGTGCCACCTGATGATTATAGCCCATTTGCGTACATCCCAGATGCGTACAAGTAAAAAACTGTCCCACTTGCGTGCAAAGGGGGGAAGAAAGGCGCAATGGAAATGAAGTAAATCAATTTTATGAGAATCAGAACTTGGCGATTTAGCGCCTGTTTTATTCCGTGAAATCCGTCTCCATTTCAAGTATTTATTTGAATACCTATTCGACAAAACCTAAATAAAAAGAATCTGCTGCATAACATAATAATTTATTCAAACCAGTTTTTATACAATTATTATGATTCGTCCAATCTTTTCTGGAAATACAGTGCTCAAAACAAAAGAAACGAGCTCAATATCCGAGGAAAAGACAGTGAAGAAATAATGAAAATGGATAAAAATAAATAGAAAGATCTTTGGACAGTTATGATTTAAATTGAGTATTTCACATGCACTGAAGAAATGCCTGGAATTATTGGCATACGTGGGTAAGTTTGAGTAAAAACGAAAGTCATATCGGGAAAAGAAACAAAAAAGACGAAAGAAGTATTTTCTCAATCAATCAATAAACAAAATAGAAATAAGAACTAAATAAAAATTAAAAAATTAAATTAAAAAATAAATAAATATAAATAAATAAATGAAAAACTTTTATACGTCAGCAATAAGCTGCCAGCCCGAAGCCTGGATAAGTGTGTGACGGAAAGTAATTGTGAAAATTTTCGACACTTTTAATTTCTTTTTAATTTTCGATATTTTTATTATAAAAAATGCAGCATAGATATAGCTAGATATTATTATTATACAAAGGCACAATATAGATATAGCTAGATATTATTATTATACAAAGGCACAATATAGATATAGCTAGATATTATTATTATACAAAGGTACAATATAAATATAGCTAGATATTATTATCAATATACAAAAATATAATATATAGATATATATACGTACATACAGGGTGATCCAAATCAAACAGGTGTTTAGACCTCTCTGTTGGGAAAACTACTTGGCCAATTTCACCTAAATATCGTACACATGCTCTCCTGAGTATGCGGTTTTGATTTCTGAAAGAAAAAAAATGAGTTCATATTTCGCCCGCTAAGGGAGGAAATGGTGCTGCGGAGCAGGCAATTTATTAATATTAACAACGAAAAAGTGTTTTAACATGCAATAACCTTTATTGCAATCACATGAAATTAACTACAAATTACAGTATACCGTAGGATAGTAGGTATGACTAAAAAAAGATTTGTGCAATAACTTTATTGCTATCATATGTGGAACCACACTATCATCACAGATACGGCTCGATATGTCCTCCGTCTCTTTGCTCTAGAAATTGCATTCGATGCACAATACATTCCACGGCAGAACGTAACTCATTCGCTTGGAGGTGGGATACATGTTGCGGAATTCTGTCTTTTAAGACTGCTAAGTTCGGAACATTGCCTTTATAAACGCAGCTCTTTAAATATCCCCACAGCCAAAAGTCACAAGGGTTAAGATCGGGTGACCGAGGCGGCCAAGATGTTGAAAATGACCTGCTAATCACTCTGTCATCCGAAAAGTTTTGCCGTAATAATGTTTGAACAGGCAACGCGATGTGCGGGGGTGCACCATCTTGCATGAAAATTGTAGTGTCAAGACAATTTCTCTGTTGAAGCAAAGGAATGACAAAGTTCCAGAGCATAAATGCATACCTAGAGCCAGTAACAGAACATGTCATTGGCCCCGAGGCCGTATTTTCTTCAAAGAAGTAAGGACCAATGACGAAAGATGAGGTGAAGCCACACCACACTGTCACTTTTGGAGCATGCAACGGAATTTGTTGATGAACGTGGGGATTTGTGTCAGACCAAATACGGCAGTTACATGTGTTTACAGCGCCATTCAAGTGGAAATGGGCCTCATCACTCCACAGTATCTGCCAAGGCCATTCATCATCCACTGTCATCCGAGCAATGAACATCAAAGCAAATGTTTTCCGCACGTCATTATCACCAGAAAGCAATTGCTGAGTGTGGGCTATCTTATATGGATAAAACTTCAGGACATTTCTCATAACTCTCCACACTGTCGTATATGGCATGTCCAATTCCCGTGATATCGCACGTGCACTACTGCTACCATGTGCACTTGCTGCTCCCTGCTCCACTACTGCAGTTGCAACTTCTTCAATTTGCTGCACTCGAGTTGGTTGGCGGCCTCGTCCTGATTTAATGGCGAATGTTCTGTTCTCTTCAAAATACAAGACCATTTTTCGAAGATTTGTAATTGTGAGAGTGCGTCTGCGTAAACCTTTTACCTGTCGAAATGCTTTAAGTGCCGCAGAAGCATTGTTATTTCGTTGATAAAAGAGCTTAACGAGTAACGCGCGATCTGGTAAAGTAAGTTTCATGACGGAGTCCTCGTATGGTGGAAAAATGCTTCACGACTCCTTATATAGGCAGAGGATGTTGCGCATGTTAAGTAATATGTAAATTGCCTGCTCCGCAGCGCCATTTCCTCCTCTAGCGGCCGAAATATGAACTCAATTTTTTCTTTCAGAAATCGAAACCGCATACTCAGGGGAGCATGTGTATGAAATTTGGGTGAAATTGATCAAATAGTTTTCTCTACAGAGAGGTCTAAACACCTCCTGTTTAATTTGGATCACCCGGTATATATATATATATGGCCTGCAAAAGGGTTGCTGGTATCGAAAGGGAAGGAGACCCATACTCTGAACGTATGTGACACTTTGTGGAACCGGCCAGGCCAGTAACCTAGGGTCCTACCCCGCCTTCAAGTGGTGCAGGCTGAGCTTTCTATTTATGGGGCAAATTAATATTTGCTACACGGATAGAAAGGCGGAAGGGGAGGGCTAATTCACCAACACGTTTAGCCAGCGTGGTGAAATTATGGCTAAATTCTCCATTATGTTGACACACCAGAAACCATGGTATTATGACCATTATAACCATGTGACATTATGAAAGAACTCAACAGACGTATTAAACTTGGCTGGAGTGCATTTGGAAGAAACAGTTTTATCCTGAAGGGGAAATTGCCTTTGTGTCTAAAAAGAAAGGTCTTCAACCAGTGTGTATTGCCAGTCCTCTCTTATGGATCAGAGACATGGAGTCTAACAGTTGGAGCAATACGAAAGTTACAGACAACGCAAAGGAGCATGGAGAGGTGCATGCTTGGAATAACTAGGAGAGATCGAAAAAGGAACACTTGGGTGAGAGAGCAAACTAGAGTAGAGGACATCATTGTTAAAGTAAAAGGGCTGAAATGGCGATGGGCTGGGCATATTGCAAGAAGAACTGATCAACGATGGACAACAGAAATTCTGAACTGGATTCCAAGAGACCACCGAAGACCTAGAAAACGTCCTCAAACTAGATGGGTGGATGAAATAAGAAAACAGGTTGGGGTGACGTGGAAGCGAATTGCTCAGGATAGACTTGTGTGGAAAGCATTTGGAGAGACCTTCATCCAGCAGTGGATAGATAATGGTTGAATATGATGATGATGATATATATATATTTTTTTTTAAGGAAGAATACTTGTGTGCCGCGAAATGGTAGTAACCATAACCATGAGCTCATTCACTCATCTTGTACGCATCTGGGATGTACGCAAATGGGACAATACCCATCTGATGGTAACTACAGTCACTTTATTGTACCCCAACGAACGTGTTAACTCCCTTGTTCATAGTGTTACGTCTCATCTTGTTAGTTTTATATACAACGTAGTTGAGTTTGCTATCTACAAAACTTGAGATTTTACATTACCCTGTCTCTAAGTAATAAAATGAAAGAAAATGTATGTATATATTAGTGGCCAAAAGGTATTTTAGAAAATTCAAGTGTTTTATTGAGAAATAATATAGTTTTTATACATAAACGTTAGGGTGGTTCTTACCATATTCTCATAAATTTTTTTTATATTTATATAAGTCTCACTCCCTATTTGTTTCCTTGAGTTAACTTGCAAAATTTTGAATAATTTATTTTTTAATATTAACACATGTCTCAAGGAGGGAGAAAATTTAAATAAATGTGTTAAATCCTAACTTTTCGCACCAACGATTTTATTGATTTTATTTTAAATTTAAAAAAAGTATTTAGGAGTAAGAATAACTAAAATAATGCCTAGAACAACTTAACTACAAGAAATCAACTTTTTTTACATGATACTATAATAATGAAAGCTTTAATGATTTTTTTGGTAATATTTTGACGCTCACGGAGAATGGTATCGACAGCCTTTTACGATATGCAATAGGTATTTGTTTTTCTTCCCATAGTGGGTTATAAGATTTTTGTATTCTTTCATGAACGTAACACCTCTTTTTGCGGTAACGTTGACAACTGCAAGTTGTTTGGCCATGTTGATTATCATGAAGAGCATTCCAGATCGAAATATCATAAGCAATAAAATCGAACGTTTTTTAAACCACTTACAAAAGTTGATGAGTGTTTTGATATAAAGTTTTTTAATTATTTGGATCGGTGTTTTCCTCATTGAAAAATCAAACGCTTGAATTCAAAATTGTTTGATTTTTTAAATGCTCTAGCGCCCCACATTTTTACCTTTTGCTCGAAAAGAATTGTGTCATCAAAAAGTGCTAAAATTATTATTGCTTCGATAAGATAGTCTACATGACATCTAAATTTTGTTGTTGCTTGGTAAATATTTTCATTTATTTCGTTGTAAAAATAAGGGTCATTTAGAAACATCAAATCCTACGATAGTGTTTTTAAGCCAAAGGAAGATTGTACCAAGCTCTTATGTTTACCTTCACAATAAATGTGTAAATATTTCTCAATCCTTGCAATTCCTGCCGAGCTAAATGAAATTCATTTTGAAAAACAAATACTTTCAAGCAACAAGTAGCTTTCGCAATCCATTTCGCATGATGACAATCATCAAGAAATCTAAATTTGTTTGCTTTTGCTTTGCATAAAATATTCTAACTAATTTCAGAAGCTCCTTATAGTCATCTCTTGTCTGTTGAATAACAATTTGTTCTTTGGCAAAATGAAGCAGATGTGCGTGTCTTACAGATACTGTTCATAACAATTGAACAGAAATTCCATCAATATATTTAGAAACGTCTTTATTGACCCAGACTTGTTGAAAACGTTTAAATAATCCTGCTTCTGGTCCAGATGGTGTGGCAATGAAGCTCTTTTATCAATGCCCCTAAACATCATTTTTTTTCTTTCTTTCTGCCTCTGGAAGATAAGAAAAATTGTCTGTCATCGTCTATTTTAATAATTTCGAAGTCATGAGCTATATCGAACAGGTCCTCCAGTTTTTTTTTCAAAATTTCGTTCTTTTTGCTCCTGTCTTTCGTGCTTTTCCTTAGAATGATTTTGAAGCATTTCCCATTCCTTGTGCAGGGCTTCCAGTTAAACAATGTAGTACTGAGGTTCTGCAAATGGTGTTCCTGTTTTTTTTTGCCAAAAATTGCAGTTTCAGGAAATATTAAACTAGCATTTTCTCGGAGATTTAATTTCACACACCTCATATTATAAAACCTGAAGTATTCATATATCAGAAGGTAATCTGCCACCTAATATTTTATTTTCTCTTCCAATTAAATATATATTATTGCGAAGGAGGAATTGTGCAAGGGTTTCATTGGGAAGGGTGGCCGCCGGAGGCGGCGCTGTAATCCCAGATATTATTGCGAAGTTTACCTTTTAACGCCCTGTTTAACAAACCACGTGCTGCCACTTTGTGTGAAGGACAACGTAACGCTGACAATGGCTAAGCGTCGCGGTTTGTGTTCCCGATAACCAGGACTCCCGATAACGCACGCATTACCCGCCCCCACCCCATCGTGACTCCTATATGCTGGCTGGTGATTTAAAACTTTGTTTTGGTGTATAGTTGATATTATTTAGTTTATAAACGTGTAAAAAATTTTATTTAATTTTTTTTATTTAAAGCTGTGGAAAAATAGTTTTATATAAATGGCGAGAAAGACATTTGCAGCACCTGGGGCACCAGTTAGAATTATTCGCATTATCCGAACTTTTTCTGGAATTAGTTTTAGGCGAGATTTTATTTTTAAAGTGACGAGATCTTAAAAAAAGAGGTTAAAATATAAGGACCACCCTAATATAAATACATACACGAAAAATTGTTAAAAGAGAGTATTGAAATATAAGAGAAAAGAGAGACGCAAAAAGTAGCGTGTTTTATATTTTGCACATCTCATAGGAAATACACAAAGTCTCTATTTGCACATTTTACGTTTCAATAGAGAAAATGCAATTTTTTTGGAAATAGACGTGCTTGAGCTTTTCCGTTTTGATTTGACTTTTCAAGATAAAATATGAAATTCAATGTGTCCGTTACTTTTTTCCTTGAAATTGAAGAATTGTGGCTTATTCGTGGGTCATATTTTCAAGAGAAAAAATGATTAGTAGGGCCTGGGTGTGTATAGCTCAAAAATTCATAAAATGTGCCCTTAAAAATATTAAAATACGCTCTGAAATAGATGAAGAAATGCCCTTTAAACCGAAAATTTTCTTTATAATTATACGGAAAAACTTCTTTAAAACAACGTGTATAATAAATTTCCAAATTATAAATTAAATATCTTCAACTTTAGATAAGTCAACTCCAGGTTAAAATTTTTGTTCTTTCTTTACGAAATTTTTCATGACACCTCAGAAAAACAGAAAAAAAACAAAAAAAATCTGTTATAAATGAATCTTGAGTTAAGAAACACCCTAAATTCCTTGAATTTAAGATCCAATTTTTTACAAGAAAAATCGACTAATTACATATGTGCTACTTTTTGCTTAGCTTTCATACACATGTTTTATGTACAATCCGTATAAAAGCATTCCTCGGTAGTGCAGTAATAAAAAATTAAACATTACTGAGTTAAATTTTTTATTTCATTTTTATATGCCTCACCTAGAAATCTGAACAATTTTGTTCTTTTCATATTTCCTGTAAACTGTGGTTCTTTATTATTCACATGCATATAACACGCCATTTGAACGTCTAATTTCTTTTATTTTTTGGTACGCTGCGATTTGAAGGTTGGTCGTCAATGGATTAGAGATCCTTAAAATGCTATGGGTAGTAAGATATAACTAGATTTCGCTTGATGACTGACTGGTCGATTTTTCAAAACTGAAACCTGCATACGTGTGCCTGAACACAGTATGAAAAATTAATCTTTTAAGGGAATTTTAGCGTGTTTTTTTTCTCATAAATTCATTTTTTGTAAAAATTGTTACTTTAGGGTAAATATGAAAATTCCTGTCACTACGTCTCCCACGCTCTTAGTCTTATTCGACGTTCTGATTTGTGTCTCCAAAAATCTGAGGCACGCCTTCTCGAGACATTAAATTTTTATTCCGACGAATTGCTATTGAATAATCCAAGAAGTTTATTTCCTTCGGCAGTTACAACAAATACGTTTTAACAAAACTAAGATTTATTACTTCGGTCTGTAAATAGGAGATGTAAAGTATAAATAGGAGGTGTAAAATAAAATAATTTAATAATTTACGACTTTCTTTTAACACGAAAATGTTCAATATTATTTTAAAATTTTGAGAGTATGAGTCCTTAAACCAATCTCATATTCCCATTTAAAAAGGAGTTCATCCAAAAAAAAATATGTTTTTTATAAACGATCAGAATTACAGGATATAAAAAATCTCCTAATTGCGTATCTCTAACGTCTGTAACTAAAAAAAAGAAAAGAATTCGCTAACCGGAAAAAAGCAAATTTACCATTGTCCACATTTGGCATCATGAACCCCTTCCAATCCATACTAGTTCCGCCTATCCGCAAATAGCACATAACAGTATGGACGTACTTAGTTAATTTGGGAGCTTTGCAGATTAAAACTTCGAATCCTGGGACAGAAAACAAAGCGCAAAATATTTAACTCGATAAATTTTTACAAAATATTATGGTATACTCGGACGTTTGGCTTCAATAAAGATTGTCATTTAGAAACACCATTGAGGTTTTCCTTGCTCGTAAATTATGTCAGAACTGGAGGAAAAAGGCTAGACAAAACATCCTAATGGTGTCTGAAATCATTTCATGTATTTTTAGAATATTTTTTTCCTGTAGTTAGGTTTGTTTCTTTTAGCATTTTGATTGAAGAAAACATCCGTTGCTATATATTATTATCTTGCGCATTGATTCAAGTGAGTCATTGCTGTTGGAATGCGGTAACCATCTTTAGCAAAATACTCTTGTTCATGAAACGTTAATGTCATATGGCAGCTGTAATTTGACATTTTTAGCTTCACCGCAAGAGAAAAATAATAATGGATCTCTCATTTTGACTTTATTAATTACCAGACAAATCATAGAAAAGTTGTATTGATAAATTACACATGTATGTAGGTAAATATGTGCTGTTGAAATTATGACATTGATATTTTAATTTCTTAATTTCTTGAAGCGAGATATCAGATTGAACGTAAAGCTTTGAAAACTGCATTGGAATTAACCTGTGGATGGAAGGGGAGATGGTAAACAACGTTAGATTTTCGCTATCCGAAATAACTTTGCGACACTTACATTTAGTGAATGTCAAGTAATATGCAAACATTCGTAAGAGTACATGGTATTAAAACATGGTGAGGACTGCCTCTTAGCACAGCCAATTTTCTGGCTTTACACAATTTGATAAAATTTGATGTAGTTTATAGATCCTCTGGGACTTACTCGCGACTGTACTGAACGAACTTGATCAAAACAGAGTACTCATTAATACAATGAGGTTAAAACAACTATCTCATGAGAATAGGAGTCCAATTTTTCATAAAAGGTGGCTATATCGAACCATAAATTTTGTCGACCAATTTAGCATCAATAGCACGAACGAAGTCTAAAAACTTTGGCATTTTGAGCAATCCTTACTAAATTTAAAAAAAAAATCGTTACTAATAATCATAACTATTTAAAGCCCATGCCATTTCTCATTTGGTGTGCAAGTTATTTGTTTTTGCGATGAAAATAATGCAATAACCCAATTGAATAGTACGCGTTCTTCACCTGCCGAATAAATTAAAAGCCACCCCTTATTTGTAGAAATTAATCATTCCATGCATTATCGCAGTCTTACTCAGGAGGAAATGCATATTTAGCATGCGATATTTGAGGGATGGGAGAACATTCTTCCTCTCAGGGGGAAAACGTAATATTTAATTAACGTAGACGAAAAGCGTCTATGCATAGATTACGCCAGGGGAATACTTAAAATTAAAAACTATATAAAAACTGAAAATTTTTAAAATTCTTTTCTATAACAGAAATTTTACAATTTTGTGGAAGAATAAATATGAGCTTTCTTTGAAATCGCATTTCCTTTCGCAAAAACATAAAATGTGAAAGAAGAATACAAATAAATATACAGTAAGATCGTTCGTAAGCGGACACCTGCCGAAAAATAATTTATCCGTAAAAGAAGGGTCATTTTGATGCAGCAAAAATATTACATTTTAATCATTTAAATATTTCATTTCGAGACAGTCAAGATATATATTTTTAAACAGACAAGGTAAGTTTTGAGGTAACGAACGTAAGCATTTGTTGAATAAAAAATGTAAGTTTACAACAAAATATTGAATTATGAAACAATTTTTATCAAAGTTTTTTTGGCATAGCAATATGCATGTGTAAAAGATAATTAATTTTCATTTATATTTCAATAAATCATTTTAAACTTGTAAATTGAGCAGTAAGTATTATATGTAAGAAGTTTTGATATGTGATCTAAGATAATATGTAAAATAAAATTTCAAATGACAGAGACTGGGAGAGTTCACAAGGATAAAATACGAATCACAGAAACTCTAAAGCAAACAGGTGAAATATCCTGAATGGATTTCTTAAAACCTAGACACAGAAAAAGAGAACCTAATTCGACTCTAGGACATGGACGGTGTCTCTTTTTCTCCTGTACCAAAAAAGCCTTAGTATGAGCTTAAACGTTGGTGTCAAACTTATTAGCCGCATTAAAAAAAAAAAAGAAAAGAAACTCTCGCCCCGGTGGTTTTGTGTGTTGACCATTATTTGGCAATTGTGTTATCCCTGAGAAGGGTAATACCTTACATTATAAGTATTAATTTTATATATTGCTAAATCTGAGTAGTTTCAGGAAGATACTCAAATTTATTTTATCAAGAAGCTGCAGATTTTACGCTCTATGTAATATCATAACCGAAAACACCATTCGGATTGTTCCATTTATACACCGCTATTGAACTATGGAAAAACGAAATGTAATGTTATGAAGTGATGACTGGTGTTAAAATCGCAATTTAAACCAAATGCTAAAGTGATAATTTGGCGTACATCCCGAGAAATAATACGTGAAGTATTTTTCTTTGATAGGCAGAATTAACCTAAAGATCAAATAAATGTAACATCTTGCCACTTATTAATTTTTTAAACATTTCTGTGGTACTGTATTCGTGACTATACTAAACTTGGCCCTACATGTTCTAGATGGACCGTGCTATAATTGTAATTAAATCTGTTTGCAAGGACTGGATTCTGAAATTCTGGTTGCTTTATTGTCGACATGGGAGGGCAAATTTGGGATAATTTGCTCTCAAACTAACCAATGAAAATATATGCTCTCCTCCGTTACTATTCCTTGAGTATCGAAGTGGAGAATGAATATCGTTAAATTCAATTTTCTGTTAATGCAAATTTTATTAGATTTTCTCTACAAACCTTTGCATTGATACCGACAATGCTGAGAAACCCACATTTCCAAAAAATAAAAAAAAATTAGATCGCTACATTATTTGCGAAACGCCCTGAATAAAGGTATTTTTTCCGTTAATTCATCGGATGAATATTTGATTTTATAAATATTATTTTGTCTAGGGAATTTCGAGAAACAGAGAAACCTAATACAGTAAATATTGGATTTCACTAACTCGTACGTACTCAAAGTTCGTAAAATCGAAGTTCTTAAATAGGACTTAAAGTTGATTCCCTGTGGAAGATATTTCAGGGCCAGTGCAATAGTTCGTAAAAATGCAAGTCCACTGTTTAAGTGCATACTCATAAAAAATATATCGCACTTCCCGCAACAAGCTCCGCTATTCCATAGGGACTCACGGTAAACATGGCTACATATGACACCATCTAGAAAAACCATTTCTGAATCATGTTTATGGAGCTTTTCGAAATATTCTGCCAAAAATATAATATATTCTTAAAAAATATATTCAGAATGAAAAAAAAATTCATTGCAGTGGTAGGATTCATTTTAAAGAAAATTTAACGAAGAGCAAAAGAGGGTAAAATATAAACGTAAATATTTAGTAAATGTCATAATATGAGCATTTATCCACGATCCCAGTTTCTTGATCCTCAATCAACAAATTAATATAATGTTTAATTTATGCCATTGACATATGACATGACACGAAAGTTAAATTTATGTCTTCATATCATCAGCTGTTATAAGCGAACGTATTGACACGACGATAGACTCGTAGATTAACTCGTCAATTTCCCTTTTATGAAAACTACTTTCCCCGTACGACAAGCTGGGGAAAAATGATAAATCACCTTTAACTCCGCTACAAAGACGCAAATATTTTTTCCCTGACTCATACAACCCAATCTCGAATACGCACAATCCAGACTTTTTAAATCTTCTATCGTCAGTTATTTTGAAAGGGTGCCTAGGAAATCATCAAAGTTTTTTCTAGAATTTGCCTTATACGAATATAACGTTATATAAACGAATTTATCTTCATGCCCAATTATCTATTATCATACAGATATGATGTATGATGATTATAGGGGAAAAATGCCCGGAATATTCTAATAACGTATTTTCCTGTACAATTTTTAAATTAAAAAAACATTTTCGAGCAAAAAATACGCACGCATATGTAGTAATTAAAATGGAAATATTTCTTCTGTAGCAGCTTTGGTTTTCCGCAGTGGCCAGTTAAAATTGACGCTATTTGAGAAAACATTGTATTTTTTTCTTATAAAACCTATAGAGAGAGATGACAAAAGTTTGATTAGTATGCAATGCCAAGAAAATAAAAGTTAAGATCGAAGTGTATAAAGATCTGTATTGCATATATCTGAATAAAAATTCAATTTCAGGAATCTTTTCTAAATTTTCAGTTGATTTTCCGTTGATATAATTTCGCTCTCGCTATTTTAGCACATTTCTTTTTTCTTTTTGATATCGCATGTTGTTAATTTGTTTGTTCTCCTTCGGTTAGATTAGAAATATAAAAATGCAATCAAAATGCAGATGCAATAGAAATGCAATTAAATGCAATCCCTGGCGAAGTCTGGTCTGAATCGCTGTAATTTGATAAATATTTTTTAATCATTTTAAATATGCCATGGTCATTATATTACATATCGTTGTATTACAAGCCGGATTCTACGTGTTTTATAATAGCGTTCCTCAACCGCCGGGCTTCGGCCCGTTACTGTGGCCTGGAATCAATTATACAGGGCTGCAAAAGGTTCTCCTGCAATTTATCATTTTAGTTTTCTAAGCACTTTTTATAAATAAATGTTTTATCATGGAAATATTTTGAAGAGAATAATAGTCGTGAACACGCTGAAAAGCTCAGACCCAGAACGCCTAAATAATATCTGTGCAACGACTGCAAATGACCAAGCCTTGCAACTTTAAATATGTGACTCTTCATGAATGATCGATAATTTTCAGACATCGAAATCTTTTAGCATTCTGTCGAGAAAGGGTATACCGCTCATTATAACCTGTCATAAAAATTACCTGCGAGCCGATTACAATAACATGTAGTGCCTCCTCTGTTCTTAAAACCGAAAGAAATAACACCCGCATTGCAAATGCCCGTAACCAGTCAACAAGGTAATATGCCAGCAAAGTGTGCATTAATACAAGGAGTGCATTGATACTCTTTATGATTATGCCATAAATGATCATTCATAATTATGAAAGTTTAATATATGAACTCCAAAATATTGAAGGTTACGAGTAAATTTGTCGAGACAGGATCCTCGTCTTATCAAAGAGAATTTATCTGGCCCTTTTCTCATAACAAAAATTTACGGGACCGCGACCTCGAAGGAACACAATTCTATAAGACCTGTAAAAAAATTAGTCTGATTTCTGACAGACTTGATCGTCTTTTGCCAGGAATACAAAAACCAAAAGAGGAAATATTAGAATATTGAGAATGTCGTTATTGCGTGACTGTGATACCAGTTGTGGATGAATAATTAATGTGAAAATTTTATTAAACATTTGTTTTGTTTGGCGCAGAATGACCCTTGCTCTACCTTGCGCCATAAAAATACAAACAGCCAATTTATTAAATACTTCCAAGCTTGTCTAAAACTATGAGTAGTGCTTCGTTCATCGACTATGGTAGAAGAATTCTTATTGATATGGAACGCTTCCAAAAAATGTAACTCATATATTGATCTTGGTTTAGCAGATGATTATGGGTTGACTGAATTTGTGGTTATGCGGCCAGCAATGAACAATGATGGCGGATTTCTGGATCTCGTCCTTTTCTACATATTTACGATATTCCTTCAACCTATGCTGAAAAGCTAATTTTTTCTGCCCAATGTAGAACAAGTTACATGTAAGTTTGATTGCATATTTACTGCAAATGTAAATTACCTTATATTGGCCAGAATAGGACCACAAACTCACCAGGCTCTGGCCAGGCGGAGTGTTAAGCTGAACTGAAGTTAACCAGGAGTCCGAATGTCGATCCCACAACACGAGCTCATTACCCACCCGGAAAAAGACTGCTCACCAATTGGCTTAAATCCTGTGTTCTGATGGGAATTGGCATTTTCAACGTAGGATAATTAATTTATTGCTAAGTGTTTATTTAGGCGTAAAGTTTTCGTTTCTTTGCTGAAGTCCAAAAAACATTTATAGATTGAGCTCAGGTTTGTTGTCCTGAATGCTCAAAATGTTTACGTCTTCTATGAGAAGATCAACAAAACTTTCTGGGCAAGTATCTTAGTCAAAAAGCGAGCCTCCTTTTCGAGAAAGATTTCCTTTTCACAACCTTGTTAACAAGTCAAATCCATATTTATAAAGGCTGCTTTTTTTACTACCTGGCACATAAAAAAAGAGGCGGAATAAAATAAGCCGTGTTACCTAACCAATTATGGGAACGCAAGTCGAAATTGATCCATCTTTCTAAAGAAAAAGTCTATCCAATCTACCTTCGTGAATATTAGATATAATTTGTCCCAGAGCATTGTATTATTACGTTTCCATACCTAAAATTAAAATGAGAAAAACTGAAATTATATTACCCAAATCAGATAACTAATAAAATTAAATTCAGCCGTTATGCTTAAGTATTTTTTTTTTCATATTTTTAGTATATTTAGTGTTTATCAGATGGTTTAGAGTTTAATTTGATAAGATAATGAACAAATTTTCTAAATTGGATCATTTGTCAAAATCGTTTTTTGGCAGAAATTGACAGTTTATTTTAAGAGCAGAAAATAATAACAACAAGGATAAATTATAAGTACAGTCGAACTTCGTTAACGCGAACCCCACAGGGACAAAAATCTCTTCACGTTAAGGTAAATTTGGGATAACAAAAACGATGAGGAGAATCCTATTACTAAGATATTTATTTCATTTTTGTTACCGAATATATATATATGGCCTGCAAAAGGGTTGCTGGTATCTAACTGGAAGGAGACCCACACGCTGAACGTATGTGACGATGTGTGGAACCGGCCAGGCCAGTAACCTAGTGTCCTACCCCGCCTTCAAGTGGTGCAGGCTGAGCTTTCTATTTATGTGGCAAATTAATATTTGCTACACGGATAGAAAGGCGGAAGGGGAGGGCTAATTCACCAACCCGTCTAGCCAGCGTGGTGAAATTATGGCTAATTCCTCCATTATGTTGACACACCAGAAACCATGGCCCCTAGTCTCCAGGTGCTGGAGTGCTCCTGATCAAGGCAGCGGTCAGTGTGGCATGAAAGCAGGGGGTGCTAAGAATCACTGGAATGGCCCAGGCTGCCGTTTGTTATTGACCTTGGCTACGTTTAATGGACGATCCCTTGCTTCTGAAGCAAAACTTCAGGAATTGGAAGAAGAACTTGACAAGATCAAATGGGACATTGTAGGACTCAGTGAAGTTAGAAGAAAAGGTGAAGAGTTGGTGGAACTTAAAAGTGGACATTTGTTTTATTATAGAGGAACGGAAACTGGAAGAACAAGTGGTGTTGGCTTCTTAATCAACAAAAGAATTAAAGACTACCTTCTTGAAGTCGAAAGCACGTCAGATCGAGCAGCGAGGCTCGTTGTTCAACTAACCCAGCGATACCAACTTCAGATAGTACAGGTATATGCACCAACATCAAGCCATACCGACGAAGAGGTTGAAGAATTTTATGAAGAAATCAAAGAGTTACACACCAAAGGGAAACAACATATCAAGCTCATCATGGGGGATTTCAATGCAAGAATTGGACAACAGGAACAAGGAGAGACATCGGTTGGTAAATACGGATATGGGGAAAGGAATGAACGTGGCGATCAACTCATCGAATTTGCAGAAGCTGAAAATCTTAGCATCATGAATTCATTTTTTAAGAAGAAACCGCAAAGAAAATGGACATGGAAACACCCAAATGGGGGAACTAGTGAAATTGACTATATCCTGGCAAACAAGAAATCAATTATTGAAGATTGCAGTGTACTGAACAGATTTAATACTGGAAGTGATCATCGAATGGTGAGATGTAAAGTGCACTTAAATACTAAATTAGAACGACAGAAGCTCATTAGGAAACAAGTAAGTAAGAGGGTGGATCTAATGAAACTGAAAGTAAATACCGAGGCATTCAAGTTGGAATTAAAAAATCGCTTTTCTGCACTGGAAGGACTTATTGATGAAAGTGATATCTCAGAAGCAAATGAAAACATTGTTAAGACAATAGTTGAAACTGCTGGGGAAATTGGTGGTGTAACCTGTAAAAAGCAGAATAGCAAATTATCTGAGAAGACGAAACAACTCATGAAAAGGCGAAGACTTATGAAGGTGGACAATCAAAATACCAGTCGCAAGATCGAGTATGTAGAACTTTGCAAAACTTTGCGCAAAAACATGAAAGAAGATATAAGAAAATTCAATTGTGAGTTAGTAAGGAAGGCCATTGAAAGCAACAAGAGCCTTAGGGTTGTTAAAGGGAGTTTGTCTATTGGGAAGAAACACATCATTGCATTAAAAGGAGAGGATGGCACCGTAACAAGAAATAGGGAAGAAATACTTAGAAGAGTTGAAGAATTCTACAAAAATCTATACGAAAGTAACAGTGGATTAAACGAAGACATTGAAATAGTCGAAGGAACAGCTCCTAAAATCTTAAAAGAAGAAGTTTCATTTGCAATAAAAAATATGAAGAAAGGAAGAGCTATAAATGGAACGGAAGAGAAGTATAAAAGTCCTTGGAGAATCCGTTAGATACTCTAAAACGAATCACCGATATCAAAATTCAAGTTAAAATTTGCTCTGAGTCAACAAATATTCACTTGCATTGGGTGAAAAGTCATGCTAACTTCAACGGTAATGAAATAGCTGATAGGATGGCGAAGGAAGGTAGCAAGAAAGATGATATAGATTATGAACAACCAATGGCATGGCAGGCTCTTAAGCAGCAAATACTAACCAACAGCTTGATGGATTGGCAACATGGCTGGGAAACAACGAACAAAGGACGTATAACTTCAGAATTTTTTCCGATCGTGAGCCTCAATAGAATCGAGAAAAACCATTTTCTGAACCAGGTTTTCACTGGCCATGGTAACACTCCGAGATATCTAAATAGATTTAGCGTTAAAAATTGTGCATGTGTTTGTGGTTTTCGTGAAGCCGACTTTCTTCACTGGCTATCTGAGTGCCGAAATCCTATAATAAAGGATTTTCAAATTAATAACTTAACTTCTGATTTGAGAATTATCGCTCAATCGAGGGATATTAGGGATAGTCTCCTGAGGCTTGTGAATTTTGTCGCCTCTTCTGAGGACGAAGTTATGTTGACCACGGGTTTCACGGCCGGTTCGTACATTTCGTTTTGTGATGGCGTCGAAGATTCTGATGAGGACAGTTAGTTCTGACTGTTAGATTTTTATCACATTTTTATGGACCTTTACTGAACGTTTGTGCATTTTATAAGACTTTTATGGATTTTTTGTGTGTGTGTGTGTGTGTGTATCGTCCAGTAGGTTGTGTTTTCTGATGTTGTTCACTTTTATATATTTTGGTAATGTTATGCCAGTTATGTATTACATCCCTGTAGTGCCTTGTGGCGGAACAGGATTTTTCTGTTAATAAAGTTCTTATGTATGTATGTATGTATGTATGTATGTATGTATGTATGTATGTATGTATGTATGTATGTATGTATGTATGTATGTATGTATGTGTGTGTGGTGCGTGC
>QLNU02015360.1:77139341-77149420 GCA_006491805.2 Dysdera silvatica
CTTCCCGAAACCCTTCAAACCCACGAATAAATTTAGTTGGAACCTGATTCATGAACAAGAATATTTTCTAAAAATTTAACAGCCCTATAAAAATGCTCATCTTTGTAGCAAATTCTATCAATCCTATTAATTTTTGTAATATTAATATTCCGCTGGACTCCAACGCTAATATTGGACAAAAAATTCGGAAGTGTTGAAACCTTAAATTCAAATTCTTTTCTTTTATCAAATAAATCAGTAACAATATTACAGGTAACTTCGAAATTAATATATATATCCAAAATATTAGTATCAGTTAGTGTACCCGTTTCTTTAATTTTGAGACATTCAGGATAAATATATTGATAAATATTTAAAAATTCTTAACAATTAAAAACAATAAGATCGTCTATATATCTAAACGCTTTAATTTCAAAGATTTTTTTTCTTTTTCATAATAATGTAAAAATATGTTTGCCAATGAACTTGAAAAACAACATCCCATTGGAATGCCTTTAATTTGTAAATAATATTTTAAACCATTATAAAGCAAATTATCAAAAACATAAAATTCAAATAATTGATTCCAAATGCTTTTAGCAATTCCAATAATGCTACTGCAACTTTCAAATAAATAATCCCTAATATCTCTAATATCATCCAAGGATATATTTGTAAATAAATTTTCAAAATCATGTGTTAATTTTTTCTATAGTATTTTGGTTTCCATTCAAATATTTCAACACCCTCAGATTATTAAAAATAATAAATGATTTTTCTTTTTGATGTATTTCTCGTAAAATTTTAATTAAAATGTTTTGAAATTCTATAGATGCTTTTCTATTATATGCATTAGATCCGCATGTAATAAATCTAAATCCCAGAGGAGATTTATGGAATTTAATTATAATCAACAAATACGGAGACCTAAATTCAGCAATTGGAATTTTAAGTCTCTTATGCTTGCAATAATTTTTTTCTTAAATATATTAATATCATAGCTTTCTTCAAGACTTTTATATGTATAATTCGTATCATATTTTTTAATAAGTAAATCTCTATATTATTTTTTACAAGTAATACTAAAATTATTATTTGCCTTATCAACTGTTGAAATGACAAATTCTTTCACCTCTTTACTCATTTTAAAATCTACATCATTCCTGTCACAAAACTTATTTCTAAATTTGGAAAATCTAACTTCGATTTCTTTAACAATACTGTACATCCATTTAGTAAAACTCTCAATGGGAATTCCATATTTAAATGAAATCTTCATAGTAAATTTTCTAATTTCTTCGTAAAATTGTTTAAAATATATATCAAAATCAATTTTTTCTTTTAGGTCTAAAATTTGCCCCCTTTTTAAGCAAATCTTTAAGTTTTGAATTCTTAACGATATCCAAATTACCCGTAATAATATGTTTATGATTAACATCCACAAAATCTTTATATTCTAATTTGTTACATGAACATTTAAAGTCATCTAATTTCAAATTCCTAGAAAAACTATTATAATTGCAAATAATTCTTTTTGTGGGTCTTTCATATGCATATGTAATTTGAATATCAAAAACATCTTTTATAGAAAAGCTACCATAATTTTCTTTAAAAATTTCCTTAAAATTAATATGATCATGATACCTGTCTTTAAAAGTAAACATACGGGATTCCTTCTTTCTTTGCATATTCTTATTTATTGTAAAAATTTCGGAAGTTTTATCTAGATTTAGTTTATATTTAATCAAATCCCAAAATGAATATCCATCTATTTATTTTGAATTCATAATAAATTCCTTAACAAGAGAAATCTTATATTACGATTTTTCAAGAAAATATGAATTCTCTTGAGTTTTAACTTTGATCTCAATGAAAGGGTCTCAACAAATTCTTTTATTTTGGAACAAAGACAGTAGTTCCATTCTTTTTCCATTCTTTCTATTTCCTCTTTTTATGGTACTCTCTAAATTACAGTTCCTGAAAAGTTTGCATGTTTATAAATACACCTATGTTCTCGGTGCGTAATTATTAAACACTTCTTAGTGTCCTTTTTAGGTATGTCTTTTTTCAAAAAAATTTATTTTATATATATATATATAATACGAAGTACTCAGTAGCTCTCCTCGAAAGAATAATATTTAGCGAGATTCCTTGAAGAATTTCAATACGAGAAAATGTCACTCAAAATGTCGCCACAGATCAATAATTTTATAGCTTTTGACATTTGAAGAGTAACTAATCATAAAAATTTTGACGTCTCTTTTCTGGGTGAAAATTAATTAAAAAACACATTATTATACTTCGCCTCTTACAACAGGAAACACTTCATTGGAGATCAAAACAAATTCCCTTTTTCAAGCATAACCTACTTTTACTGAGAAAACTGAAATAGTGCCATCATATTATTACGTATTTTCACTTAAATTTAATAACAGCTATCAAAATTGGCAAATTTCTTGCTGTAAAAACTAACTTCTTTCGGAAGGCGTTTTATTTACTTACATGAATTTTTCACATATCTTTTCCGTTATATGCGACATCATTTAAAATATAATTTTTTCTATAATTAATCACAACGTATATTATAGAATATTTCGTATATATCATCCTGCATTTAATTACAATTTAAAATACTTTTTTGTCTTTTAACTATACTTGACAATCATATGACTATTGAGAACGACAATTGTTGATTATGGCAATATTATGATTTATCCAAAAATAATGTAATAATTAATTTCCATAAATGCACCTTCACATTAACATAGGGTTAAATGCAGTTGAACGCATATCACGTAATAGTTCCTAAATACCATTTCGCATGTCCAGCTAAACCCCTTCCCCCATGTAACCTAAGACACTGAGTTCACTATTAACTTTTCTATTTATCTCCCTCTTTTATTATTATTATCATTGCTATTTTAATATTTTAAATTTCCCTACTTTCTGTATTGTTTCTGGTAATGAATTCCAAAATTTTGGTCATCTAAAATGAACATTGCTAGTTTTTTTTTAATTCTGATTCTCCGTATATACATTAGAAATCCCATTGTCCGAACTTTGGTTAACCAAAAAGGCCTGCTGCACTTATTATTTCTATTATATTTTTTCGTAGACAAACTTTCTCCATTAGTACGATAAAAACACTCGTCCATGTTTGATAAATGTGTTATTTACTTTATAGCGGGTGGTATATGTATAAAAATATAGAATTAAATTTTTATGCGGACCCTTCATCAAAAACTTTCTTATTCTAAATTATATAAAACAAAATTATATTAAATATTTAAATCTTGCCCTGTATCGGATTGAGCAAAAATTACTTGATGTTTCTACGTGAAACATTCGCCGCTTCAGTTGCGACCATGGATTCTACACATACAATTCCGGTGAATTTAACTGATTTTAAAAAATCGCTGGAGAGAGCCCGATGTCTGTTCACATTAAACAATTTGAAAAATTTTTGAAATGGCGCATTGTAGCCATTTGTGAAAACCTTGCTGTAATGCTCGAACAGCTAATTTTTGGAAAAAATCACCGGACAAAAATTGTTTGTTTTGATGTCCTTCACATACTTGGGAAGTGCCAACTATTTTCTGGTGTGTTAAAAAAAGGCGGTTTAAGCTTTTTTTCTTTCATTACGTAATAACACAAATAAGGATCAGGAAAAGGAATTTCGCATTTCTTTGTCTCTACTGTATTATTAGCTCAATCGCTTAAGTTACGTATCAAAAATTGTATTTAATTCATGTAATTGGCTACGTAGAAAAGACATGGACATAAACAGTAGCTAGGCTCTACAGCCAAACCGGCCCCCATGCGGACACAGGGGATATGGGAAAATATGCCTTATTTGGTGTCCTCAACAGCCTTTACAAGTTTTACTCATGAATTCGGAAACACCCTGTATATTGAAATAATCACTGTTTCATTGAACTTGAATCTAAACCTAAAATGCTTTGTTAACTCTTATATGGCGACATTTTACTGCACTTCTACATGACTTTGTACACCAATAGACTTTCTATTACATCAGTAACGGCTTGGCAAATCATTTGAAGACACGTATGGAGGGTACTACTCTATAGCAAACAATTATTTCGACGCTGGCATAAGGTTTAATACACGACGTTTCGGGAGTCAACTGTATTACTGTCACTGTAGATGTAAGCCATGAGTAAAAGATGCAGATTTATGGTCAAGTTAGGTTTTAGGGAAACTGAGGTAAGAAAGAGCTCTCGCATTCTATAAATATTCTCATTTTCTATTGTTACCATTCTATAAAGTAAAAGCTGCTGCATAGTGGAACTAACTGTCGTCGAGAATTCTATATTGTTGAAATAGTGTAAATAAAGACAACGATAATTGAAAGAACCGCGCTTTGTCCACAGTACATGTATTAAATGTCGTTAATTAAGGTAGTTTCTCAATTTGAGACGATTTTGCGACTGAGTTTTTAAACAAAAAGGGGTTTTGTTCGCTACTCAAAATACCTTCTTCCTGGTAAAGTTAAATCCAACATCAATTACTCAACGAAGCAGCTTAACATAGTTTGGCAATTATTTTCTTCAGAAAACTAGAGACTTTAAGTTGCAGTCGGACTACACAATTAAAGCTTTGTTTTTCAGTTCCTTAAGTGCCACGATAAAACTTCTGACAATGGCAAAGTAAAGAGGGAGTAATGCCAGCCTTTTATGGTTGCGTTTGTCAGTGGGCAATATTTATAATGAAGGCTAGGAAAGCAGAATTGCTGCGTTATATTCTTTTCACCTCAAATAACACGATTATTTACATTCTCGCCATTTTCTAAAACTGCATTATCGAAGTTATTTCGAGCGTCGCTTGTGAAATATTGCAAGAATTTTAAGAGCAAATTTATTTTATTTCAGATGAATATTATGGTTATGTTGAAGTGTCCCAAAGAGTCGAAATCTCTGAGGGTCAAACTAACGGCGGAGAAGATTCTTTTAACCAAAAACAATTTCAAGTATTGTTTATTAAACATGCATTTATGTATTGAGGGGCAAATTCTCCATTTAGCTCCCTCTGCGGGCGCCAATAGATTTCTACTATTTTTTAGAATTTTATTTATGTAAGCACTTTATTTCAACGAAAGTATATGACATTATGATATTATTAACATGTTGCCATTACACCATCAAAGTACACTAGAAAACCGAGGCGAGAGATGGAAGGTGTACTTTTCATTCATTAATATTACACGTACATAAGTTAACGTGGCAAGGTCCATGATTGCGTAACATACTGGAATATTAGTATTAGTTCCTTATTTTTTATACAGCAGCGACGTTTAAATTACATTGCTAGCCATTAAAATTGCTATACTATGACGGCGGCTTGCAATAAACGCGAACTTTGCATGAAAGGTATAGCATGCTGAGATATGCAAATGAATAATATTTTAAAGCATCCTCGCAAAACATGCTCGAGTGACGCTATCGGGATATGCAAATGATTAATATTTCAACGCATGCTCGCAAAACATGCTCGAATAACGCCACCGACAGTCTGTATAAAAGGGGAAGATCTTAAAGCGGCTTTCTCCTAAGAAAATCGTATTTGCACGTTGGTTGCTTGAGTAAAGACCTTGTTATACCTCGTGAAAGGAGGAACAACGCGTACCAGCAAGTGTCAGGTTTTAATCACGTTAAAATTCTAGCTCATTAGGACTGCGTTTTATCGTTCCGCTCTGATGCTGCTCTTGTTCGTCGAGATCATATTATTGTCTCAAGAATATGGAATCGGTGAGTCCAGGAGCGATATACAGAACGTTATGCGGGATCTCAGTGACCACCAGCCATTAACACCCAAGAAGACAGACATGTTATGAGTACGGCCTTGTTGGATCGTACAGCCACGCCATTTATCCCGAGTCAGGAACTTGGGTCGTTTTCAGGACAACAAGTGTTTGAACAGACAGTGCGGTGACGTCTAAAGCATCACGGATTGTCAGCATGGCGACTGTTGCTGTGGTTTAACTTGAAGCTATAGCAGAGACGCGCCAACAATGGTGCGTTCAACGACGAACATGGACGCAGGAGTGGCGTCACGTCGTCTTTTCAAACGAATCCGAATTCTGTGTACAGCTTCATGATGGCTGTATTCGCGTGTGTAAAGGCGCCGATGGGAACACACATTGCCAGCTTGCACCTGGAGTGATATTATGGGGTGCCATTGGGTTCACATCCCAATCGCCTCTTATTCACAAAAGCAGTAATTTGGACAGCCACCGTTACATTTCTGATGTGGAGTCCCGTAGATATGCCTTCGAGTCATTCGTCACCCTACCTTTCAACAGGAAAGTGCACGTCCGCATGTTACCCATGCTGCCCCAACTTTTCTCGATACACAGGCTGTTCGAATTTTGTCCTTGCGGACATTCACCTCATATCTCACGACTTGAAAACATCTAGACAATGGCTTCTAAAAATTGGCACGCCAGCATTCGCCAGCCAGTAGTATAGGTGAATTCTGGCTTAGACGTGAGTCCTCATGGATTGTTGTACCCGTATCTGCCATTCAAACTCTGTTCGGCTCAATGTCCTGCCGCATAAGAGCTAATATTGCTGCCAGAGGCGGCGGCTTCTCTGGATACTGATTTCTGCATGCTCTATACCCCAAAATTACTTGTAGCTTTAACAATTTCTTCCTTTTCATTATAGTGTGTTTGTGCAATAAATGTGATTTTGCTATTTGCTTTCCCTCCTGGTTTAGCAATTTTAATGGCCATCACTGTAGATCATTTTCTTTTCCAAAATTTCATTTTATGTCATTCAGTGAATTGGTGAGTGATTTATAAAAGAGGAAGCTAGGTATTGGTGAGCTTGATACTGGTCCGGACCTTAAATCGTTGCAAACTTTTTTGTTATCCGTCAATGACAATTTCAACTAAAATAGCCTATTCCAAATCAAATTTATTACATTTTTTTCAAAAGGAAAGGAAATATAGAGTTGTCAGTAACAATGTTCGACAGCAAATATGTTCAGAAACATTCGCGTTGTTAAAGTCAACTGCAATTGAAAATGAGTGTTTTTTATTATGGATAAAAAAATATTCAGTGTTTTTAAATTAACATTACGTGAAAAGAGTGCTGGGGACTTTTGTAATTAAATTCGACTGTGCTTAATTTTTAAAATTTATTATTTTAAAGCTTTGGTAAATGAAAAATAAGGTTTCAATTTCTCATCTCGGCGTGATTTGCAATAAGGAAATAACACGTTGATAGACGGCTAACGCTTTATCGGTATTTCTGGAAAGCCAAAAATTTGTATCTGCTCCCTTCAGAAATAAGTTTCAATTGAGCAATGATTTTGTTCCGAGATTATTTAATTAATCAAATTGAGACGGAACCCAGGAATACTTAGTAGTTCTACCTTAAAAGTGTTCTATGAAAGAGATTGAACGTCCCTTAAAAAATCGTGAATCATAGATTTCGTTAATTAAATAGCTCGCAAAGCTGGAATAAAACTATTTAATGAAAATTATCTTTAAAAATAGTTCTTATTCTCCTGTAACTTGATCTACTTTAAGAAATTTTTTATTTTTCCAAAAAACTAATTGCAGCAGATTAACTCTTACATATATATATATTTTTTTTGTAGTGAAGAATTACTTATGAATATTTTTGATTTTTATTTGAAACAGATAGAATTCGTATTTATTTTGAAATTGAACTTATATCGCCTCATCTTGTTTGGGGTAGAACGTTGCTTGATATAGTTGGGCCATTAAGAAACAAAAAAAATTATGGTATTTTTATATAATGAATGTTTTTCTTTTAAAAATTTCTTTCTTTGAAATCCAAAACCTTTCATTTTGTTAATTTATTATCTCCATTAGGCAATAGTGCTAGTCGCGGAATAGTGTTGGTGCCATCAGGGGTCACAACCCCCTACGACATTTGTACTGCTGCTGCAAATAATTTAATCTATATCATTTCTCCCTATTTTTATTATTTTACCAATATGAAAATATTGTATAATTAATATATATATATATATAGCAATCCAAGAAGAAGCCATCTTCAACGGGTTCAGCATCAACTTCAGAGGGAGTGAGAGACTCCGAAACAGGGGCAGTCTTTTTCTTATTTTTCTTCTTTTTTGGCGAAGGCGGAGGGGCGGCCACAGGGGCCAAAACGGGAAAGATTACTTCAGGCTCCTCCAAGATTGGCAAGGCTGCGGGAGCTGGTGGGGCTTAAAGGGAGGGGCAGTCAATTTTCTTGTGTCCACTTTCAAGGCACAGAAAACATCTACGGATAATGCCTGGACAGTGTATTCGAACCTTGAATTGGCCAATGCTGAGAACTTCGGGAATATGAGTCATGATTTCCATTTTAACTATTCTTGTTCGTAGTTTTGGCGTTGAAAAGGTCAAATCCTCCGAGCCACTTCTCCCAAATAACTTCCGATTTAAGAGAGCCGAACCGGCGAAGGTGTGCAAGAAGGTCACAATCTGAGACCTCAAAGGGCAGATTCCTGATCCGAACCCAAGAACCTCCCTCTGCAGCAGAGAAGACAGGATACAAGACTTCCCGGATGAAAAGTCCTGCTTCAATCAGACGATTAGCAAAATCAGGAGTGGTCAACGTAATTTCGTACTTAGATAAGTTCCAAGGGTGAAGACAGCGCAGACCTTCAGGGCTGCCAAGCGCATCGAAGATAGAACCGAAGAAATCCGAGGAGTCGATCTCAGAGTCTCCAAAGTTAAGGCGAACCGAGCGCCTTCTATCAATCTTTGACGTATTCATCTCAGCAAGAAAGGACGTCTGTTCACTTCCGAGGTCAGAACTCGGAAAACCAAATGAATATCCATAGAGTTATGGCTATAAACAAATAACAAAGCATGATTGGATGAAAAAAAAAGGTTACTCCCATTATGAACGTAATCGTCTAATAGATTATTATTAAGGGCTGTATTATCAAGAAATTGGTATCTTATTAGCTGTGCATCTCTGGAATGTGGGAGTTAACAATTTCGAGCCAATGAAAATTGTATTTGAAAGTTTGGCCTCGCCTCTTGAATTTAGTTTCCCAAATTTCGCCGTCGCCAATTTTTGGCGAGAATGGCAAATTTTTGGCAAGCTGTTTGCGAACCGAACCATTGAATTTTTTCATATAATTTTTTTTCCATAGTAGATGGAAATCCAAGCCCTGAGTCCCCGGCCCCATAGTCATAATTCAGAACCGCTCAAGACATAGGCGTACGAAAAGGGGCTCATGTGGGCTATAACCCTCCCCGCAATTGGAAAAATATTAACAATATATCTACGGGACCCAAGCTATGATGTAGAGGTAAACTATCTCATTCGAACCAACACCTCCCCGTAGGAATTTTCTGCGTACGCTACTGGATCAAGGGTAATTTTTCGATACTAACTTTTATTATCAGGCTATTTATTATTTACCTGCAGGACAGACTTCTGAATTCTTGAATGGTAAAACATGAGAGAAAATAAAAGAACCTTCGGAGCATAAAAGTTTATGATTGGCAGGTGGAGGGCATTGACGGATCCAGTACGAATCCCAGAGGTGGGGAGGGTGGCGATTTGTATGAACGTGCACAAAGTATTTTAAAACTGCGGTAGTGGTGGGGGGCGTCCCAGTATCGCAGTTCGTAACGCGTTCGTCTGCGAATCTTGCTAATATATACAAGGAGGAGGGATTTTCCCTTTTAGTACCGGGCTTCCTTAGCCGTACGGGGCATTTTAAAATTCACCCTTCCCCCCTTATCGCCTACCCTGTCCCTCGTAGCAAAAATTGGAACACTCCTTAGGCAAACTTCCTTAATCGGAATTTGATTTTCAAACTAAACTTCTTGCTTTTGAACCAAGAGGGCTCCCACGGATCTAGAGGCCCCCTATGTTCGTAGTGCACCACTGAGGAAAGTTGCCAGCCCTACATAGGAGCCTTAAAATCTTTATTTATGAAATTGCGCTAATTATAAAATCAAGTCGCCAATCTCAGCAACCACAAAAAATGCCAACACGCCTGGAAACATGTTTTACGATACAATTTAGCAATCCCGCGCCTGAGTTGAGAGTTCGAGGCAGGCTACTTCTTGGTTTGTAAGCCCCATT
>QLNU02015360.1:77149520-77173088 GCA_006491805.2 Dysdera silvatica
AATTTCTGCCACCCACGTATAGATTATAGCTCAAACTAGATAATAAATTCCCCCACGATAAACTGACAAAAATCTCGCCCCGGAGGCTTTTCTGTGTTGACCATATTTGGCAATTGTGTTATCCCTGTGAAGGGTAATAATATCATACATCCTTATATACGGAGAAAGAGAGCGTTGTTTCCTGTCCTCATTCGTCTAGCGGTCTAAGACACTCCGGGCTAAACGGAGGGACCCTGGTTCGAATCCAGGATGGGGAAAGCGTCTCTTTTTCTCCAAAACGAATAAAGCTCTAGTTTGAGCTATAATCTATACGTGGGTGGCAGAAATTATTGTATATACAGTTTTTATTTAAGTCTTTAGATTATTCCATTTCTTTTGGCATGTCATCACAATCACAAATGGCTAATGGAAGGCTGTTTGAAAAATATACCATACAAAAACAAATCACTAATTAGCATGTCAAAATACATTTGAGCGTCGAATTTTCTTAGATGAACTATTAGAAAAGGAAATTACTTACACAGCGCTAGTTCGTTGTTATTGTAGGATGTGCACCTCTAAAGTGAATCACGACATATCATTATCCAAGTGAATGCTTTAATACAGAGGGCGCTGTCAAATAAAAACTGTTTGTCAAGATGCTTATGAGCGCTACTATATGGTCGAGCAGGGATTTCCAGAATTCCAGATTTGGCAGTGAGTATTTGTAGTGAGTATTCGCTGAGATTTCTAAATGTAAATGTGCTTTATATGACCATAGTATGTTCCAAGATCATTCGAAATCGACGTCACAGTGAACAAGAAACTGTATTGAGAACGTTAGTCGTGAGTCAAAATCATGTGGAAGCTGAACAAGTGTGGAAGCTGAACAAGTGAAAGTTTGTACGGATAACACCATATGACATTCTGGAGGATCTTATGGAGAGTAGAAAATGGCCTATCCAACTTCTAAACGGCACGGCCAACACTAGTATTGCCCATAAAGTTTGAAGCTCTTCCATTTGAACCGAAATCTCATTTTCAAGCTCTGCAGAAACGGGCATTTTCTACGTGTTCTAGAACGAATAGCCAACGATCCTGCTGCTTCAAATTTCATTATCATTTTTCGGCGCTTTTAGAAATGTTTGGACCTGTTCGAAGAACCTTCATACTCCGAAATTTTCACAAAGCTGCTAGCGCGAAATCGCCGTTTTGATAAGAGTTTTTGTAAACACACGAGGAAAGATTTCGAGAATTCAAAGTCCAATTTTTTTTTAAAAAAATTATACACGTGAAAGATGTCGTTAAATGAATAATGGCGCAAAACGTTTTTCTGACTTACGTCTGAAAGCAAAGATATACCCTTTTAAATTCCTAAAATTTTAGAAAAATACAGTAGATTGTACTTAAATTTTACATATTGTTACCATAAAAGCAGCAAACACGTGTGCATGTATAATTACTAAACGAAAAAGCACTAGCATAAGCAGGATTGTATTTCGGAAGAGGCTGAACTTCGACTTTTTTCTTTCGTAGGGAAGGGGAGGTCTTGAATACCTTAAATTACCTTTACTTCTTACTTCTTGATGTTAGCTTTTTCATTTCGAAGGCGACAGTAGCCCCATCATCCACGACCGCCGTTCTGTTCGACCTTTTTAGCAAGGAAACTGTTGGACATTTCAGTAGCCAGTTTCTTAATTACCACTGCAATAATGTAAAATGGTTTTCCTATAGGTTGATTATTCGTAGATAACTTATACGGTAGTTATCTAATTTCTTTAAAAAAATATCACACACTGCAGTTCAAATCATTATAATATGCCATTTCTATGAAGTCGTGGCAGTTTTCTGTTACAATATTAATTTATAAAAAACGCAGAGTAAAGCTTCGATTATCGGAGCTAATTAGGCAGAATTCGGTTCCGTCAATCAAAAGTTCATATAATCGAATACCTTAGTAAGTATCTGTTAAAATAAGAAAAAGTATGATAAAAACAAATATTGTGTCTATTTTCATCCAAATATCCAAATTGTGCATAATTGAGAGGATTGTGTTCAATTCAATAAAATATTTTGATTAACCCTTGTGACATTCAACTTGTGGCAGGGATGAAATCAGTTGCCTACTGCGCCAAGAACGATTCCGTTAACCGGTGGTTCCGATATTTAACGTCTCTCCAGTGGTAATGCATTCGGCTGCACAGCCCTTATTTTGGATTCGACAGCCCGTGATACCATAAAACGCATGACATTTTACTGCCCACCCTTTCCCGGGGTTTGGTTCCCTGGACCATAAAGGTTTCGGAAAACTGCAGGTCCTTGCGCAGCATGTACTTTTCCGTCCTTGCGTCGTAAAAGGGCAAACAATCTAATAGTCAATCTTTTATGGACTTTTTTTTCTAACAATATTCACTTCAAGGCTACCATTGTCTCCTATTATAACAGCTCCGAATTTACGAAGCACTTTCAAATTTAATTGGAAGATGACTGTTTCTGTAATATGGTTACGCATCTTAAGAAATATACTTACATACAAAAGATTTATCTAAGGTTGGCGCAATCAAAAAGTTAATATCCATTACTTCTGATAAAGGACTGCTGCTGACGCCCACGAAAGCTTATTGCGGCTTTTATTTTGCTATTTCACCAGTGTCTAACCTTTTATATATAAATTTCTTCCCTGGTACTTTTTACCGCATTTCTGTAAAGATGTACTGATTTTCTACGTTATAGTGTAGTCTTGGACTCGTATCTTTAAATTGTTTAACTCAGATTAGAGCACGCCACATTGGATAAATTTTATTTATGTCGGCTCAGTGTTATGGAAACAGAAAAATATTTTCTTTTTCCCGCAAATTACCGAATTGGCTATGAAAAATAGATTAAAAATATCCATTTCCCTTTAATACCCACCTAACAACCTCCAGCCATTTCCGCCCATTTCTGCTAACATCACTAAAAGGAAAGGAAACCCTCCTACTGTTTCGTGGAAACGATCATTTACAGACCAATGAAATAAGCCCCACTCCCAAATTTAATGCTTAATAAAAATTCGAGTGTTCGATTATGTTTAAAAAATAGAGTGTTCTGCGCACAAACCAAAAGTGTGGAGAAAAACAGGATTTTATTTGTAACATGTGTAACGTTTACCAAGCTTAAATCAATAAAAATTACGCAAAGTTTAGATTGTCTGAGCAAAATACTCACGCATACGTATTTGCTTTCGAAGTTATATCATCCAACAAATTCGCAAATGCCCTATATTTGGCTTTGAACTGAACAAAGAAAGGCGTTTACGATTACGAAGATTTTAAGAAAGGCGTTTACGAACTGTATATCAATTTGTTATCTACAAATCAAGAAGAACTATACCAAAACACACACACACACACACACACATATATATATATATACGGCTCTGGAAGATAGATGGGGTGGATATGAGTGTATTTTATGTTTTACACAAAGAAATTTTTTGTACCGTTTTAAAACAGTTGTAAAAATTTAGTATGCTCATATCAAAATAGCCGCTAAAGGCAAACTACTTATAAGCGATATAAATAAATGATCGCCACTGTGACGTAGGCAATGACACAGTATCAAGAAGTAAATGCTAGTCACAAAACACATAACAATGATGGCTCAGTAAGAATAAGCACACAGGGCTTTCCTTTTTCTCCTTTCACTCCGTTCTCACCTCCAAGAATCACTTTCTTGGAGCACTGCTCCAAGAGAGCTAGCTTCTGGAATATCAATGCCAAAGTGCTTAGCCAATCAAAATAACTACTCACTTGCTCAGTAATGCTTTCCTGCCACTCATATTTATTTGATATAACAAGAGAGCTGCTCAATTTCGAAGTGCGAAATAGCAGCCAACTGGATTTTCAAATAAATCATGGTACGAAACGTGTGTTTCATAAATGACTGCATCCATTCGCTGCTTCACATACTCCAGATAAAAACAGCGCTTCAAAAATGTACCGTTATAAAGGAATACTGAAAAATAAAACTAATATGAAACTGAGGGACTTTTCCTTATTATGAGCGCGTTGCCAGTACAGTATTATAAAACGATTGAAAAAAGGAAGGGGAAAATGTGAGGGGGAAAACAGATTTCCACGAGCGGAGAGAGGGATTTTTCCCCCATTTTTGGAAAAAATATTTTTTGGCTATATTGTTTGTTTGTTTTTTGGTTTTACGGCTCAAAGACTACAGTGGTCATGCTGCGCCGGGACCTACTGTTTTCCGAGGAATCCGAACCTCTTAAGGCCTAGGGAACCAAACCCCGGACTACAGTGAGCAGTGCGATCTTTATGAGATCTCTGAGTAAGCGTTCTTTTTGCACTGCTGGGAGTCGAACCCGGATTAGCCGCGCAATAGGAGAACGCGTTACCACACTGCGCCACCGCAGGGCCTTTTTGGCTATAAAAACGTGATTTGTGAGCTGGATATTTCGCTCGTATTTCAGTGGATAGAAAATATATGCTTGTTTAACTGTATATCGAGATTTATAGTAAGAACGACAAATATTTGGGGCTTTTTATCGCTGTCATAAAAAGTAAATTGGGCCCTTCGGTGGTGCAGTGGCAACGCGTTTACCTGGCGTGAAGTTATCCCGGGTTCGAGCCCAACTGTGCTGAAAAAAAAAATTTACAAGCTAACTAATTACCGCATTCAGCACCGTAGCTAGATTAATTTGCGCCCGAGCCAGAACCGTCCAGATTGCTCCCCCTAGACACGGATATACTTCCCCTGTCAATTATTTCAACTGATTTTACGCCCTTCCTTGCATGGGTCCTTGACGTGGGCCTTCCACGCCACCCCTAGTTACGGTCCGGAACGCAGTTCGGGGGTTGGTTCCCTAGGCCTTAGGAGGTTCGGATTCTTCGGAAAACCGTAGGTCTCGAGGTAATCTGACCCTCGCCGTTATTGCGCAGTAAAACTCAAACAAGCCAAAAATAAATTACGTTCACTAAATATACATTAAAATAAAAAAAATAGTACAGACTGACTATACCTAATCTGACATAGGCGTAAGATGGAAAATGTGTCGGATTTGAGATATTTCCGGACTTCCGAATAAGTGGCATGGTAGAAGTGAGATAATTTTAGAAAATTTTCTTTTTTATTTGGTCCCCGCTGTGTTGCCGTGGCAACGTGTTCGCTTAGCGTGCCATTAATTCGGGTTCGACTGTCAACGATGCCAAAAAAGAACCAAAAAACACACACGCTTAAAGGGCGGTTTATACAACGTCTTATTGTACGTTTAATCGGTCATGCAAAACGTACGTTTTGGGAAGTGTTTACACGGTATAACGTCTTTTCATCTGTTTTCCACATCATTTCAGACTTCTAGTAGCTAAAAGCAGCTAAACAGTGGTTCTAAATAGCTAAAAGTAGCCAAAATGTGCCAAAAGTCCTATCAGTTCTCGTAAAATGATACTTTTCCCATCAGTTCTCCTATATGACATTGAATTTCATTCCTATCCAATAAAACATCCGTTTGCTTAAATTAAGAAACAATTTTTATCAAAGCGTTTTAGGCGTAGTAATAGTAACTCCAATGTTATGGCATAGTTAGATGGTGAAACGTTCGTAAAGAAAAGAAATGTTTTTCCGTCTGGTGGGGCACGATTCTACGATCTTCTGCTAACCGGGCAAGTGCTCTTAAAAACGACAAACACCTAAACCCATATAAACGTATTTATAGTGAATTTTCCGAAACCGGATATTTCGCCGAATGAGGCAGTACATGGACTGCTTTTTAAACCTAATTGCGAAGAGATCGGTATTAAATTCATCGAAACGCCCTTGCAGCAGATGTATTTATACAAATCGGACACTACGCAGATTAAATTAAGAAACAAAGTTCGTAAAAGCACCTGCCCGGATATCAGAAGGTCATGGGATCATCTCCCACCAGACGCAGAAAAATATTTTCTTTTCTTTGTGAACGTTTCACAATCTAACCATGCCATAATATCGGCGTTAATATTACTACGCCTAAGAAACGTTGATAAATATTGTTGCTTTATTTAATCTGCTCAGTGTTCAACGTATAAAAAATAACCCGTTTTGCTGTTTACACACAACGTTTTATATGATGGGATTTGTTTTACTAGACAAAACGTACGATAAAACGTTGTGTGTAATGGCCTTTAAGGCCGGTTTACACTTTAGGACTTATTGCACGTTTTATCGGTCACTCAAAACGTAAGACAACGTACCTTTTGCCAAGTGTTCACACGGTACCATCAGAGGCGAATTTTGGTCGTTCAAGGGAGGGACGACTAATGACTTGATTTTTGAAAATGATACCTCATTGGACCTTTACCTTGTATCTTTTCAATGTTAAATTTTCATTCAAGGGTGTGGTGATCGCCAGCTCCGCTCCCCATAAATTCGCCTCTGAATAACGTCTTTTTCTCCGTTTTCCACATCATTTCCGACTTCTGCTTTGAGGTAGTGCGTCACTTGATTATTGTGCTTACAATATTTATTAAGCCTTAGGTGTATGATGGGTCACAAACAGCATTTTTCTAAAATCCGCATAGATGAAAAAATACATAACTTTTGTCAAAACTTTTCTTGCGATGTATTTATCGTAAGGCAGAGAGAGAGAGAGAGTCTACTCTAAATAAGCGGTACCTGTGTTGATTTATGTAAAATCAAGGCTAATTTTATGGAGTAAGCGCTGAAAGGATGCAAAGTCATGGTCTTTCTGCAAAAGTTAAAAGTTTAAGCTATGATTTACTCCAGTACTTAAAGAAATTAAAAATTTAGTAGATATTTGTTTCTTGCATGGGACGTCTCATAAACTATTTTGCAGATTAGGTTTTAAGCTTTGCATTTTCAGATCTAAAACCGCGAGCGCTGTTGGCGGGGGGGGGGACAGGGGCACCCGTCCCCTATGTTGGTATTTGGGTTACTAAAATTTAAAAAAACTAAAATTTTACAATAGGTCAAGCCGTTCGCATTTTTTTTAATCTAAGGAGTGCAGTTATCTTTTTCAGCGTAGTGTATTTAGTGCGAGAAAAAAATGCACTTCGATATTTATTTGTTGAAATTATACCTTTTGTTGAACTGTATTATAAAGCTCTCGTTTCTACATGGCAGCGTTTATATTGACGTGTTGTTATTTCAAATTTCAAACGGAAAGTCTTTAATAATGTTACAACAATTACAGTTTCTCTATTTTAATTTCGCAACCTCAAGGACCATTTTGTTCCAGTAAGCTCATTATCAACGACATAAACTAAAGGGTCTGTCTACATTATCATTATCATCATAATCATCAGAGTAATAAGTAGGAAATTTAGTAAGGCACATGGTATGTTAAAATGAAACTGAAAATGTAACTAGAATATTGATTTTATGGTAAAGTGAACGTCATCAAGCAGAAGCACATTTAAATTAAACACTGCTTTGTTGTTGTCTGTTATCCCTGTAAAGAGTTGTTAACAACAGGACCTTAACCAGAAATTTTTTCGTGGGAAGTAAACAATTTTTCAACCTCGCTAATGAGTAAGTACTGGTAGCAAAAACATTACGGAAGGGGGGACGGGCCTTTGGGACCACCCGCTGGCTACAACTCTGATTAACAATAAGCTACCTCCCACTAGTATACTGTCTCCCCCCAATTTTTTATGCTATCGATACCCATGTCTGAAACTTTCTAAGTTTCGTCATTCTTTGTTAAGTATTTAGCGCTGTTGACAATTTTATCCACATATAGCCATTTTATGGGTTTTTCATGCTATCAGAGATACGAGTTCTCAAAAAAAAAAAAAAAAGGCTTGCAATATGGGCATTCTTTCCTGCCGTACAGATTTGTCGTTTTCCACGAGTTCTATAGAGTATTTTGCCAATCAAAAGAGTTAAAAGATAAAAATAGCAAATTGATCCCAAAGAGAGATTTTAAAACGATCATTCTGTGACTAAATTTTGAGAGATAATTGTGGGTTTAGACTTTACATGATCGTTCTGTGATTTGGATTAAAATAGTGAATTTGAAAGGTTAAATATCCAGTTCTAATACATACTCATATTCAAAATTAAGGGAATTCCCAATGTTAGTTCAATAAGGGAGTAAATATTTTGCTCTTTAACTGTTGATGTGTTTTATTTATAAAAAATGTTTTCGCAGAAAATTAATGAGCTATAAACACTTATCAGAGTCACAACAAATCACATTGTTTCAGGAACCTTATGAAGGAGAATTCGCGATCAACTTTGACACAAAAATTAAAGGTAAAAAAATGAATATTCTCACATAAAAAACTTATTTATAATAACAAATTTGGGTACATAAACATCAACAATCGCTCTCTAACAATTTTTCATATTTATATGAGCAAATTTGTTAATCTAAATAAGTTTTCTAAGAATTAAAATTTTTGGCATTCAATTTTTGTGCTAATTTGGACGGTGGATTCTCCTTCATAAGATACCTAAAGTGTATGATTTGTTGTTATTCTGATGTGTTTACAGCTCATTAATTTTCTGCGAAAGAATTTTTTATAAATAAAGAACACCAACAGCTAATGAGAAAAATATATGATCCTCTCATTGCTATAACAATGAGAATTCTCTTAATTTTGAACATGAGTGTAGATAGACCCATTATACGAACTTACGTTTCAAAAGATGACAATCATTAAGGCGTATATGCCTAGGAACAATATAAGCCTATTAATTACGAAAATGAAATAAAATTGAAAATAAAATTGAAATAAAATGAAATTAATTTGAAAAGACTATTAATTACGCATCTGGCACACCCAAAAAGAACCAGAGAAATGACTTTAAGCCTCAAAGGATTAGGCAAGTCCCATACTATAGTCATTCTCAGAAACCCATTCAAGGGATTTATTGCATTATTATTAATTTGTGTTAATTTTAAATTGTTTTATCGTCGAATTATTAATTATACTTCTTAATTAAATTAATAATCGAATAATTGAATCGATAATGAATTGATTCTTCTTCTTGAATAGATTAATAATCAAATAGTAATTAAATCGATAACGAATCGATTACAATTCCTAAATGAATGGATAATCAAATAGTAACTAAATTTATAATGAATTGATAACACATTTGAAAGGAATTAAGAATCGTATATGAAGGCTTTAAATGTGTGAAGGATAAAGCTGTTTTATTTTAATTAATCAACTGCTGTAGTATGTAAATTTGACTTACATAAATAAATATTTTGTGTTGTTAATATAACTTATATGTATGTTTTCTGATACTTATTTTACTAATTATGTGGGATAAATTTGGGATGGAGATACGAAGGATGTTATTCAGTGTTCTTAGTAATCATATTGCGTATTGGTGTTACTCAGCGTTCCTAGGAAAGTTTGAATGCGACCAATAACTTTTGGACAAATATATATCTCTTGTAATAGAAGTTACGAATTGGTATAGTAAAATGACTATGCACTATATGATGATATTAATAGCAGCTCCTCTGGTGGCGAACAAAGGAAGTTAAAAATGTTATCTCGAAAGGTATTTAAGATAAGGAAATATTTTAAATTAGAAAGTTGTTGAACATCCTTTAATTAGTAAGAAAAGATACACGGCTCATGCGCAATATATACACGTACTGCCAAAAAGTGAGATATTCCCAGAGTTTCAAATCATCACTTCCTATTGAAGCTTTCTGACGTTTTAGAGTTGAGCTGAAGTTATTAAAGAAAAGAGATAATTCGATAGCACATGGTTTTTCTCCCATAAAAACTACAACTCCTTTTATAAAATACCAGAAAGCATCAACTCTAATTGAATCATTGAAACTTCCGGAACACCTCAGATTGTGGCAGTACATGTACATATTATGTATAAGTCGGGTAGCCTTTCTCACTAACTAAAGGTTTCTCTACAATTTTCTAACTGAAAATATTTATCTTAATCATATTTCCGAATAAAATTTGTAACTTCCTTAGTTCGCCACCGGCGGCGCTGCTATCAATCTCATCTGATAGTGTATAGTCATTTTACTATACCAATACCTAACATCCGTGGCAATAGCTTTCTTCGTTTAAAAGTTATTGGTCGCAATTGGACTTTCCTAGTAACACTGTATAGTGGTTAGTACAAGATTTAACACGAATAAGATCACACTAATATTTTGACCATTTCTACAATGTAGTTATTCACAATCCTCACAGTATCTAAAACACGGGAGGTTTATCGCTTGTGTTATAGTTCACTCTCTTCCTGTTCTAGAATATGGTGCCCATGACTAAATGTGGTAACGTATTCGTCTACCGTGCAAATACTCCGGGTTTGGCTCTTAATGGTATTGTACAACACATGTCGTTTTTAGGTCCAAGGTGACCCGGGCAGTGTAATTGTTGTTGTGATCTTAATTGTTGGGCCTGTCATTGTTCTTGAAGGCTAATTGCCGCCCCACTGAATTGTTGCGCCCGGGGCGACCATTTGTCCCCCAAAGCTACGCTACTGGACCTGGGTATGGTTTTTTAGCAGCTGAGGTTCGAATTTTTCGGAAAAATATGGTTCCTGTCGCAGAATATCCCTTGCTATCCTTGCACCGTAAAACGCATAATGTACTTTCAAATGCTTATAAATGCTACAGTAAATAGTTTTGTAATAAAACAGAAAACGATATTTTTTTCAAATTACTCAAAACCATTGCCTAAAATATCAACGATAACATGTTGTAGCCACCGATCAACTAAGTTCACCGTGGACAAAGGTTTTGCTTTAACCAGAAAAGTCCTAATGCGCTTCCACAATACTGTACACTATTATCGTCATATTCGATCATCGTCTATACTCTAATCGATAAGCATCTCTCCCAGGTGCTGCCTTACAGGTCTGTTTCCTCTAATTCCTTATCCTGTTTTTTGATTTGACCATTTCAATATGCCTGAAGGTATTTCATTTCTCTGCATATTAGTTAAAAATATCAGAGTAGTATCAAATAAAATACTAGAATAATTTAAAATTATATATTTCGGGACTTAAATTTATTATATTAGAAAGAATAAATTTATTAAATTTCAAAACGAAGAGTTTTGAACACAGAAAAGTGCATTTATAACATTAGTACATAGACTACCGTTGACATCGCAAATCCACGAGAAGAATGTAAGAGACATGAAAAACTGTAGGTCTCATATCACAGTTCTAAAACAATTTAAATGAGAATTTTATCAGTCGATCTTGAATGTATTTCACAGGATTCGTTGTTCTTTTGAATTGAATTTCATATTATTTTCCTGTAATAAATATTTATTGCGGAATATACAACGGTTTCCATCTTGACATTGCGCAGTCAATGGATTCAAAAATGCATTTCCAAACTTTAAAATTGTTAGCCAAGGAACACTTCAAGGAATATATCATCTGAGATCATGAAGACGAATTTTTGATGGAATTGACTTGAAATAGACATGGCTTTGTAAACGACCAGCAATGGTCTCTTTAGCACGTAGGCCTTATCAGACTTCTGCACTATGCTACAAAGACATCACACATCTCTCCCAAAGCCCCTTAAGACTTCCGTGTAGTTGCATACTCAACAAAGTTGAACGGTTCCCGGCTGACTCGTCAGATATAAACAAGCAGGCAAAACCTTGCGTCTTATTGCCATTCCATACAGTAACCAAGGGATGTCTTATATTGCCTCACGTTTCAATGTTTCCTCGTTTCCACTTTACTTTTCGGTCGCACATATCCTGCTTCCGAATAAAGCAGCCATAAAAAACATGAAATGGTTTTACCATAAGAAAAGTGCATGTTTCACGTGATGTCACATAACCGTGAATCGTATAGATGAATTGTATATTGCTTTCTATTTTATATAAAAAGAAATATTCCGCAAAGGGAAAAAGATCGAAAATTTTAAATTTTTCCCCAAAAGAATTGCATATGACGAATACAGAAAAACAATTAGCGTTGAAAATGTTTTTACTAGAGATGAATGGATAAAAATCATCGCGTGACTTAGTCACCTCACATCATTTACATATCTATTATAGAGGTCCATTACATATTTTTCTATGCGTTATCTTAATATTATTTCGGGCACTACAGGGCGCCCCAGTTACCTTATGCAGGATCAATCAATCAATCAGTATGGGACACTTGTCGCCTTTCATTTGACCATCGTTATCTGGCTCTTCAGTAGGGCACGATATTGAGCTCCCAATGGACTAGTTTATATATAGCTGCTAATAGGAACTGATAGGTCAAGCCTTCTGGTAACTGGCTAGATATTAATTGCAAATATAAGCATAATATAAAATGTAATGTATACTGTCCAGTACAATGTATATATTTTTTAATTTCTTTCCCTATTCAGATTTAAATACCTCAGGAGGCACGTGTATTTATATTGATTTCTATATTGAATTAAATTAATGGAAACATTAATTTAATACTGTTAATATGTCATTGCTCTCAGGTCATCTTAGACCTTTGATCCCTTCGTTACATAATCAATCCTGGCTGATTAAGGATGTAGAGCAACAATAAGAGCCTAGATAACAGTGTTATGTACCAATATCGGACATTATTGAACACACTGTATGTATGTATGTGTGTGTGTGCATGCGTGTGTGTGTGTATGTATTTGCACCAAAATGAATTCATGAAGATCTCAGAAACGACAAAGGTAAGATTTTTTAAGATATTATTACCTTCCTCAGGATTAACGCTATTGCTATATGGTCAACACACAGTCACCGGGTAATGACTCTTTGTGGTATTGGTTTTTTTTTTTTTTATAATATATACCATAGTTCATGCGAGAGCCGTTAGTTCGACTCTGGGCCAAGGTGTGTCTCTTTTTCTTCTACATAAATAGCTCTAGTCTGAGCTTAAGAACGTGGGTGTCAAAAACGTCATCCAAAGGTAAGGGTGTATATAAACACACAAAGCCTTATGTAAGTACCTAAGCAAGTTTTACTTTCGTTATATATATTTTTTCTCACGCATACGTAACCCCGATGAACTTATAAAAACTATCCCTCGACTGGCCTTTTTCAAGAAGGAAAATAAACGAAAGGTGGCCAAAATGCAGCTATTGTCACATATTTGAAATTGAGCTCATAATACCAGTGTTCGGAGATTAAATTGCGACAAGATTGTCATATTTCGTCTTGAACTCCTAGTTTAACCCTTCGTTGGAATATACGGCATAAAGGATCTTGGCATATACTAATAGATAAAATGATAAAAGATATAACATTAGGACCCAAAAATAAATTAAATTTACATATTTTATTCAAAACATTACTGACTTACATACATCACACACCTCTCTATTTAGGTGCTTACAATTCATATTTATTTCAGAATAATTTCCTTTTCCCGCGAATAAAATCCTGGTCTAATTTCCTAGGAAACACGGAGGTTGAAATTCCTCAGAAAATTGCAGCTCCTGGCGCAACTTGTTTGGCGAAGAATGGTCCTTGCTGTTCCTGCGCCCTAAAAACCAGCCGATCAATCCTAGCGCCACATGACGTTAGCTGCTCTAGAGTTGTGAGACGTATACAAACAAAATACTTTTATATGTGTATCAGATATAATTTAATAACAATAATAAAAGTAAAATACCTTTATAAACTAACAAAAATTTAACAGTGTTGGTAATTGAATCGCCGCTAATGTCACCAATGTGGCCGATGGCACCAAGGACTTCCGATTTTAAATTTTGCTTTACATACTACGTGTGATTCCGTCTTTTAAAATTTTTTTTACCAAAACTGTGCCAACCATTGGAGGCAAAATTTGCAACTACGACTTCAAAAAGTGCTACATAAGAGGGATATCTGGAAACTTCAAACTTTTTTCTTTAAGCTAGGAACTCTATCTTCTTCAATATGGTGATATACTTCGGGGTGCGGATACTCGTTGAGAACCCATTCTGGTCCCACGTTATGTATAGGCGACGCGTTTAGCTGACGTGAAAAAACCCGGTTTAAATCTCTGTGGCATCGAACGCTTTCCGTGTTACAACGATTCTGTAGTTCAAGGGGTTAGATATGCTCTAGGCGACAGAAGTTCAGGTACATTGGAAAACTATATGTTCTGGCGTATCATAAAGTCATCTGCCCACGAGACACCAGACATAAACAAGAACCAAATTTCAACAACTAGCTTATTGGGTTTATTTCGTTGTTGTTTAAGATTGTAGAAGATTCGTATATATAATTCCGGGTGTGTTCTTCATATAAATTTTGCATAGACTTTGCACACTTCTGTATTTGCGAGGAAAACAAATCAACATACATAGGCGTAGAGTTTTCAAAATTATTGGGGGAGCGGGGTGCACCTGGGCCGCATATAAATAATAAGTAATTTATGAAATAATAAAATTAGTGATTAGTTAATCCTTAATAAGTACATAATAAATTTTGGTAAGTACTTAATGAATAACAGTACTGAAGAAAACTTCTGTAAATTATTTTGTATAAATTGTATCTTATAAAAATTCTGTATTTTTTAGAGAGTACAATATTTTTTTTAAATGATCACATTTACTTCACGATCTGTGATTCAAATATAAATGTGAATTGGGAGTGTCACGAAGAGAATGTGACGGAACGCCTTGATACGGTGGAATGTTAATACCTCAAAATATGAAATTGGGACACGCTCATAAAGGGCCTGTTGTAAAGCAAAGGGCGCGGAATAATCTTACAATGGGAACACACAGTGAGTGCCCCGCCGATTTTGATGAAATGTTTTGATGGAAGTAGAGCCAAAATAGGTGAAATACGTGTCTGGGCATTCGCGCCAATGCAGCTTATTTTCAGAGACATGGATTTTTAAAGATTTTGCATCCGATATATGAGCTTAAAACACAACGCCCTCTGCAGGCCAACCGGTAGCTTGGGCGGTAAGTTGTCGGCTCTTCGCTCCGTATTTTTGTGTTCAATGCCTGGGGAAATCGATCACTTTTTTTTTATGTATCCTTTTTACATGTTTGCTTATGTATTTTTATTAGTAAAAATACTTTGCTTACAATCGAATTTTGCTCATAAACTTACTTTAATAAAATTCATATTTACATATTTAATTCTGTGATACTATTTTTCGCAGTTATAATTTTTACACGAATTTTAATTTTTAATTGAAGAGTTGTAAAGGTACAAAAAGTTTAGGAGTTAGCTGTAAGTTTTTATGTGAATATAACTTTTATAAAATTTGCGTACTCATTGTCAACCTGTGAAGGGATGAAATTACACCAATAACGCAGTTTTGTTTTATTTAAGGATTGAAAGATTTTTTCTGAAAACGTTTAACAATTCCATTAAATAAAAAAGAAAACTGCGTTAATTCGTCTTATTTTGTCATTATTAGCCTTTGCAGTCATCCACTATTAGTATCTATTATGCCTAATATTTTTTTAAATATATTTATCTATTGACAAACGCATTTTTAGTATGTAATATTTTATTTTATAACATATAAACATCATTTTATTTTATAACATGTAAACATTTTACGCGCATCTCATTTATGTGCATTTTATTTATACAGAAACATTTTATTTTATAAAATGCAATCAATTTTATTTTAAAACTGACTGACGTGAACATATTTTTTGTGTATCACTATCGGAGGTGTCGGAATTGTATACTGGTACACAATTTTGGATGATAATTATCATAAAAATAATAAAAACATAAAATATTTCTACAACGTGAGCATTTTATAAATGAATTGTTCGAACAACTGATTTTCTTTGTCTAATATCATCTGGAAAACAAATACCATCTACATTTTTAAAAACGTTTCTTCCATTTGTCAAGTTTGCAACAAACCAAGAGTACTGTAACATATTCTTAAAATTCGGCGCCGAAAGTTGATTATAAATAAGTGAATGGATCTTCAAAGCATCTATCTGCTCTCGTGTTTAAATGACTATTTTCTTATAAGATTTCAACACAATTTTGTAACCTTTTAATGAAATTTTTTACTTGACGGAAGAAGTACACATCACGAGGTTGACAGTATGGGGTACAATGAGGTGGAATTACTTCAACAGTAGAAGAACAGGTGCCGTCGTCATTTGTAAAAACATCATTAAAGTGTGCTGGATCTACTTAACTACATAACAGGCTGGATGGCTATGTTATGGTTTTTTTTTTAATATTAGTGTTTGATATATATTTATTTATTTGTATATATAATTTATCATTTATAAATTATTCATGATTTATGATTTAAAATATTTTTTTTAACATTAATATAATATATGATTTAAAGTTTAATGAGGGAGGAGTCACTTATAATTATCGATTAATAGAAGAGAAAGAAAGATAACTTTAACTTACATGTTACACCCTTAATGGCCCATGTTTGGAGTAGGTTGGAGTCCACTGTTCATCTTCGTGTTTCAAAATTTCTCTCTCTCTCTCTCTCAGGCTCTCTTTCTGGCTGGCGAGACTTGTAAAAAACTTTTTAGTTAATCGCCATCTTGAAGATTTTTATTTGTCTAAGGACTGCTAAAATCCTTATTCTCGCCAATATATTGCCAACTTTTTCATTTGGCTTTTGTTAACGTATTAGACGGCAATTTCGCCTGCCTAAATTGCAATTGTTGGCCAATTGTGGTGGTCTGGACTGGACGCCAAGCCCAGGCTCGGTGTGGGTGGGCTTGCCTATTTATGCAGGTGCCACGAGTTGGCTATTTATTGCTGTGATGACTCATTTACTTCCCCTCGACCAGGGATTTCGTCTGAACTTAAGTTTTTATAGGTTTCGGTTGCTGATGGATATTAGCCATATTGTAGGGAGCGAAATAGCAGTTTTTAGGTACACTGATTGGCCAAAATTTTTTTGTTTGCAAGTTAAAAATGGGTTTAAAAAATTAAATATGATAGGTAGGAAAAAAACAAAAAGGTGGATTTGTATGTTAAGGGGTCCTACTTTTAAAAAGAAAAGGAATTTAATTATAAGTGCCTTATTTATATTCAGAATTTTTTTAAGAGTGTTTTTTACTAGTAAAAATCAAATTAATTTAAATTTTACACCTTTGTTAATTCAACAGGCATTTTTAACAAGTCTTTTCGTTTGTCACATAAAAAACAACTAAATTTAAAGTTCTTGAAAAGAAGTTACAAAGAATTTGATTTTGTCTGGATGAATGGATGGCCCAGGAAACTTGTTTACTTCCTATTATGCCCATGATGACGGTTTCTTTGGACGAACGTGTCTCCTCTTGAACGTTAATTAATCTGGCATAATGTTGTAGACGCAGTGTACAAATAATTGGAGGTACAACTCCATCTGAAAAAATTAAATAACAGGCGGCAGAATATCGAAAAAACAAAAACACTTAACAACATCTAAGCATATATTTATACATAGTGAGAGAGAGAGAGAGAGAGAGAGTGTATGTATTTTTTATTTAATTATCTATTTATCTGCTCCTGGGTGTTTAGATTTAATTAGTTATTTTAAAAAGAGAATTTTCAATTTTCACCCTAACAGCTACATCGAAACTTTTTCTACTTTTCAACTTTTTAATAATCAACAATTAAAATTCGAGTAGAAATTATCACTGGCAATAAGCGTACAATTAACATAACTACATAAATATGAATTTTATTAAAGTAAGTTTATGAACAAAATCCGATTGTAAGCGAAGTATTTTTACTAATAAAAATATATAAATAAATATGTAAAAAGGATACATTAAAAAAAAAAAATGATTTCCCCGGGCATCGAACACAAAAATACGGAGCGGGGCGCCGACGACTTACCAACTAATGATACCGATTGGCTTGCAGAGGGCGTCGTGCTTTAAGCTCATATAAAGGATGAAAATCTTTAAAATTTCATATCTCCGAAAATAAGCCGCAATGGCACGAATGCCGAGGCAGGTATGTCCCTACTTTGGCTCTACTTTCATCAAAAAAATTTTTTCTTCAAAATCGGCGACACACTCAACGTGGGTTCCCCTTGTTAGTGAAAATACAGTTTGGTGCCACTCTGCCAAGTTGATATTTCTATATAGGCCAGCAAACTTCTAAGGCCCTTTAATAACGTCAAGAGAATGGGGCAGAAAATCGTCCCAAGAAAGGGGAGGCCTCACATAAAGAATACGCTAAGGCATAGGCGTAACTTGGGGGTTAAATATAGTATAAACTGGGAAGGGGCAAAAAAAAAAAAACCAAACCTTGTATGGAAAAGTACAATTTTGCCTCTTTTCTAAAAGAACTGAAGGGCTTGCCCCCTCTAGATTACGCCTATATCCCAAGAGATGCACTTGCTTTCTATGTCCGGTCGCTCTCCCAATACTATATACCCGTCTTCCAGGTTTTTTGTACTTCATTGAGCTTTTAATTCCTCTAGCGCTTTATGCTCCTATACCATACTTCTAGTGCTTACCTCCTCTTGATTTATGAGAGTTCATTCACGTCTCAACACGTAAATTATTCACCGATAGAAAGAAAGTGATATTGCCATTCATTTTGAGTCGTGCCCTCCCATTTTGGGCTGTGTCGGTCTGAGCTCTGGTGGCGTGCGGATGTTTATTTTCCTGCGGTCCGGATCTGGTTGATCTTGGTTCCGGTTCTCTTTAGCGGAATCACTGGGACATTGATCGCTGGACTGCTGAGGATCGATGTTTGTGCATGCTATTCTGGGTCCGGTCTCCGCCTTTTTCTCGCGGATCCGTCTTTGTCTCCAAGGTCGGGCAAGCGTCCTTTGTTCTGCTCCGGGCTGCTAGGTCACAGTCTCCGTCTATGTTGATGCCGAACGCCTTGGGAAAGCGTTCACAGTCTGTGGATGGGACACCGACTCGGCGGCCTGTTGCGGGATGGATGGCCGTTCGTTCGTTCTGATTGCAGGGCTGGTTCGTCCCATCTCCCTGCCGCTTCGAGGCGCTTGACCCCTCTCAACGTTGTCCGATGGGCTCCTGTAGGGTCATCTGGTAGCCCGGAGTGTTCTTCCGTGCCACCTGTCTACAGGGTGATCCAAATTAAACAGGTGTTCATACCTCTCTGTTGGGAAAACTACTTGGCCAATTTCACCCAAATTTCGTACACATGCTCTCCTGAGTATGCGGTTTTGATTTCTGAAAGAAAACATTGAGTTCATATTTCGCCCGCTAAGGGAGGAAATGGCGCTGCGGAGCAGGCAATTTATTAATATTAACAACGAAAAAGTGTTTTAACATGCAATAACCTTTATTGCAATCACATGAAATTAACTACAAATTACAGTATACCGTAGGACAGTAGGTATGACTAAAAAAAAGATTTGTGCAATAACTTTATTGCTATCATATGTGGAACCACACTATCATCACAGATACGGCTCGATATGTCCTCCGTCTCTTTGCTCTAGAAATTGCATTCGATGCACAACACATTCCACGGCAGAACGTAACTCATTCGCTTGGAGGTGGGATACATGTTGCGAAATTCTGTCTTTTAAGACTGCTAAGTTCGGAACATTGCCTTTATAAACGCAGCTCTTTAAATATCCCCACAGCCAAAAGTCACAAGGGTTAAGATCGGGTGACCGAGGCGGCCAAGATGTTGAAAATGACCTGCTAATCACTCTGTCATCCGAAAAGTTTTGCCGTAATAATGTTTGAACAGGCAACGCGATATGCATGGGTGCACCATCTTGCATGAAAATTGTAGTGTCAAGACAATTTCTCTGTTGAAGCAAAGGAATGACAAAGTTCCAGAGCATAAATGCATACCTAGAGCCAGTAACAGAACATGTCATTGGCCCCGAGGCCGTATTTTCTTCAAAGAAGTAAGGACCAATGACGAAAGATGAGGTGAAGCCACACCACACTGTCACTTTTGGAGCATGCAACGGAATTTGTTGATGAACGTGGGGATTTGTGTCAGACCAAATACGGCAGTTACATGTGTTTACAGCGCCATTCAAGTGGAAATGGGCCTCATCACTCCACAGTATCTGCCAAGGCCATTCATCATCCACTGTCATCCGAGCAATGAACATCAAAGCAAATGTTTTCCGCACGTCATTATCACCAGAAAGCAATTGCTGAGTGTGGGCTATCTTATATGGATAAAACTTCAGGACATTTCTCATAACTCTCCACACTGTCGTATATGGCATGTCCAATTCCCGTGATATCGCACGTGCACTACTGCTACCATGTGCACTTGCTGCTCCCTGCTCCACTACTGCAGTTGCAACTTCTTCAATTTGCTGCACTCGAGTTGGTTTGCGGCCTCGTCCTGATTTAATGGCGAATGTTCCAGTCTCCTCAAAATACAAGACCATTTTTCGAAGATTTGTAATTGTGAGAGTGCGTCTGCGTAAACCTTTTACCTGCCGAAATGCTTTAAGTGCAGCAGAAGCATTGCTATTTCGTTGATAAAAGAGCTTAACAAGTAACGCGCGATCTGGTAAAGTAAGTTTCATGACGGAGTCCTCGTATGGTGGAAAAATGCTTCACGACTCCTTATATAGGCAGAGGATGTTGCGCATGTTAAGTAATATGTAAATTGCCTGCTCCGCAGCGCCATTTCCTCCCCTAGCGGCCGAAATATGAACTCAATTTTTTCTTTCAGAAATCGAAACCGCATACTCAGGGGAGCATGTGTATGAAATTTGGGTGAAATTGACAGAGTAGTTTTCTCTACAGAGAGGTCTAAACACCTCCTGTTTAATTTGGATCACCCGGTATATTATATGTCCGCAAATATCCGCAAGGACTATCAGATGACTTAACTTTAGAAAAAAGAAAAATTCTTAATTTTACTTTGCAAAAAAAGAGGGGACAATGTATTTTCAGATTTGACCTAGACAAATTAAGGGGAAAATTCACTACATTCAATGGCGGATTAAAGTTTTTGAGGCCCCTGTGCTACTGGTATTGTGAGGCCCCCAGTAAAATAGTTCAAAAGGATCGTCTACAAGAGAACACATCTATGGAGGTCCTCAAACTGGCGGAGGCCCCTGAGCTGCTGCCCTTAAAGTCCATGCTTTAATCCGGCACTGATTATATTATTGTTGGCTATATAACAAATTTTTTCTCGCAATAAATAGTTTTCGTTCGGTATGTTTAGAAGGTAATCAATAAAATATCTTATTTTAACTTGTTGTGACCGGGTTCCCGTTATATCTAATATCGCTATACCTGGGTTCGGCTTACTGAACTTCACTTTCCAGTGAAATCAAAACTAGTTCATTTTAATTTTAACAATTACTGGATTTTTTTTGTAACTTTATTTAAGTCACACCACATAAGGAATAAAACATTTTGATGTAATGTACATAAAACAAAGAATAAGATAAACAGTGTGAATATCGACAGTATAAAAAAAACATACAAGATAATGTGAAAGTGAATGGAATACAATTAAGTTATATTAATTTATATTGACAATCACCCTAATATGATATTTTACAAAATTAAGATTTTTTTGTCTCTTGTTTTTGACAATATGTGCAAATACAGAGTTATTTAAATTGAGGTCTGCCTGGGCAGCACTGAGTAAAGATGAATATCTGAGAAGTTCAAGCTGCCCAATACACATCATCATCACAATCACCGCATGGTAAAGCTACTGAAGTCATGAAGGGAAAATAAAATTTAAATGTATAGATAAAATGTCATCTTGACGTTCACTTGAATATTTTGTATTCTCTTCTTCGTAGCCTTCTGAATAAATCAAAATGTTTAAAAAATTAAAATGTCAAAGTTAGCAACTTACTATAAGATAATTTTTTTTTGTAATAATTTTCAGAATGCAGCTTTTATAATTTTTTTTTGTAAAATATGCGGCGAACACATGTGTAAAAATTCTACTTTAACAAAAGATGTTTGGTTTATTCCGAAGTTTCTGGGATGCTGATTTCTTCCCAAAGGATAAAGTTAAATATTTTCAACAAAAAAGAAAGATACTCCTATTTACTTTCCTGTGTGCTTCAGAAACGTTGTTTAAAAAGTTTTTTTTTTTTCAGAAAAGAAGAATGAAAAATATGGGATTCCTTTAATAGAAAACAAAATTTGTAACAAAAATAAATCTTGGAAACTATTGAAATCTGTATTTTATTTGAAGCTTTACTGCAGTAGAGAAAAATAAAATTTCGCTCCTGATAGAATATCCGTACTTTAAAAATATTTCCTTTAAATGTTGCCTTATTTTGTAATTTTTGGAAGCAGTACAACATAAATAAAATTATTTAATCACAAACTGACAAAAATATGCTTTTTAGTTTTAGCTAATTTGCGTAAAAAGTAAGCATTCTTATTATGTATTATGATTAATTAGGATCATTCTTCGGAATAATCTTGTTTTGCTTCGAAGAGTAAGTATTATACTTAAATTGGAAATAGTAAGGGAGCGTCAGATGTTAAAAATATTTCGCAATTAAATATTCAATAACATACACACTAAGACGGTAGGATTTATTTTACTTGCCTTTGGAGCAAGTTGGAGACAAAATTTATTCATTTAAATTAGAGTTTCTGATTTAAAAAATTGAAACCATTAGAAACAATAAACTAAGTAATTTCATTTTGATTTGGTCCGTTTTGTTTAAAATAGTCTTCAAATCCGCAAATATATTAGAAGAACGATAACTAAACGATTATTAAGGATTCGTTTGGAGAAATTGATGTGATATTGATTTATAATTTTTCAAACTAGAGCTCTTTATATAGAAGCAAAATAGTCATGACTTGACCTAGAAATGTCGGCTGGTCTAGAAAGCCGTCCTTAACTCTGAGAACGGTAATAGTATCTCTTAATTTATGAATATCTGTTTATTTATTTATTTTTATGATATAATCTTTCTTTTTATGATATAATATTGCACATTATATATGTATGAGAAACTACCTTAATAATCTACTTTTCCGATTTAATTCTTATGCCCTTTCGTTACGTGACATAAGTACCCTAACGAATTTTTCTCTAAAGTAATAATAAGTGGACCTTTGGTCATTCGATATTCTTGAAGTAGCTTTGATATGCAAGGCTTCCAATGAATCTAGTTTTAGTGAAGTCTAACTTGTTAGTAACGGCGGGTTTCGAAAATTAAATTAGTAGTTGTTTTCAACAGTGAACGGTGATGGGAGACTTCTCTAAATCTGCGTTTTCAATATTCAGCCGGCTATAGGCATACGCAGACAATTCATAAAAAGGAGGGTTATAGGCTCAATGGGGAGCTTTTCCAGACTACAACTCCATATATTATACAATAATTTTTGCCACCCACGTATTAATTAGCTCAAACTAGAGCTTATGTAATTTTGGAGAAAAAGAGACGCTTTCCCCATCCTGGATTCGAACCAGGGTCCCTCCGTTTAGCCCGGAGTGTCTTGGACCGCTAGACGAATGAGGACAGGAAACAACGCTCTCTTTCTCCGTATGTAAAGATGTTAAGGTATTATTACCCTCCGCAGGGATAACACAATTGCCAAATATGGTCAACACAAGAAAGCCTCCGGGGCGAGAATTTTGTGAGTTTTCGTGGGGGAATTTATTATACTATAATTTTTGCCACCCACGTATTAATTACAGCTCAAACTAGAGCTTATGTAATTTTGGAGAAAAAGAGACGCTTTCCCCATCCTGGATTCGAACCAGGGTCCCTCCGTTT
>QLNU02015360.1:77191014-77202975 GCA_006491805.2 Dysdera silvatica
CCACTAGGTTGTAGGCTACTTCTTCAGCTCTTTTTGACGTCAGAGCTTTCAGAATCACAAATTTTGTGAGATGATCTTGGTACACCATAATATGTATTCTTTATCTGGCTGAGACTGAAAATCAATAAAATCTACCTTTCAACGGGAATTAAATTCAAAAAAAAAATCATAGGTTTAACAGCAGTGGTGCCCTTTTTAATACCTTTTTGTTTTTTATGGCAGGGCTAACGAAGGTGGATGTACAGTTCAATATCATGACATGTAACGCTTTTGCATTTGGTTGAAAATTCTTTCAACATTCTATCCCATCCTCCGTGTCCAATAGCCAAATGAGTTTCATGAAGTACGTGAAATAACTCAGTGTCCGTGACGTAATACTGTATTGTACTGACGTCTTCTTTAACAGGATAAATGAGTTTACTTTTGTTTTCCACAATCATCACATCATAGCGATTCAGCAACGAATAGTCCCGTGGTTCCTTCTTAGTAGTCAATTTGTTTGGCTTTTTTTTTACATCATTTATTAACTTCTGGTAAGTAGTTTCGGTTAGGAACAAACTATTTTTTGCAGCATTAACTCGAAGCTTAGGCAGTTCATCTTCGAATCGTCGTTGCATGTCTATTGACTGTGACTCCTTCTCCAACACTATATGTTATTCTTCCATTTTCATGCAGTACAGTATAAAACTAATTGATTGTCGAACAAATTTGAGCAAAATCGCGTATTTTGACATTCCCGAACAAAGCGTAAAATGCAAATGACAAATTCTGAGCCTAAGTGAAGGATTAAAAGTCACGTGCCATGCCACGTAATATTTGAAATGAATCGGGGATGTATTTCATACTTTGCCGGTTTGTCATTTGGTATTCTATAGAAGGCTTAGGGAATGCGCGAAATATTAGTCATTTCATACATTGCCGGCCAGATTTCGGCATTCTATAAAATGGCTAGGTGTTCTATAGAATGCCGGATTTCAAACTCTGCCGGTAACATAGAGATTCACTTGGGCTAGCCAAAGCTTGATGGACTTCGTGGAAGGGCTGCCTTTGTTGGAGATACATGTTTTTCCAAATGTTCCTTGGCTTCATCCAAGTCAGAAATTTCTATAGTTTCAGAACGCAAGATTTACGAGGCAATTTGTTGAAATATTAAATGCAGATCGTTGCAACGGTCAGGCTATTTTGCGGTTTTTATTGTTTGCACGTGAGACTTTTATGACTTTTGGTTTATAGTTCAGAGGTTACGTTAAAGTGAGGGTTTTCGGAGTTCACCTTGAGATAAGAAGAGGGAATTGAAAATTGCCTTTACAGTTATGGTTGAGAAGAAGTGGGATAGCATGGTATTAGTCGATTATTAATATATGCCACATGACTAAAAAGGGAAATGCTTTGAGGCATGACAAACTTATTTTTAGTTAAAGAAAATAAATTATTTTATTTAATTAATTAAACAAAATCGACATAATCAAATACATAAAGTTCAAGCAATAATAAAAACATTAAGGAAATCAATGATAACAACAATGACTATTTCATCTTATACATAACAAATTAATTTACAATTTCTTCAATTTCCTTCAGTCTTGATAAAATAAAGTTAAATTTTTCATGGAAAAATTTATATTCACCGTTTAACGTTTTCTCTCGGGATTGGGACTTCCTTCTGGATAGGTCCAAAAACTTGGGTTGATTGACCCATTTAAAAGTTGATCAGCAACACTTTTCATATCAATACAATTCAAAAGACACCTCCTCTAAAAGAAATAAAACAGCGACAGACCGAGTATATAAAGCATAATAATTAATTCCTTTGTCTCGCAAATGGTAGCAAAATAGGTGTTTTTTATTATTTATAATTTGTGTAAAGAAAGTGTTCATAGCCAGCGCATATGGGATTTATTATTATTTTTATTATTGTGAGTTCCACTATTTTTTAATTTATTTTTAAAAGATAAATACGAACTAATTACGTTTACCCAATAAATGATCGTAGAATTCGAGAGTAAAACACTTAAATATTTAATATAAGCCACTTAACTACAAGTTTCTCTTAGATGCCTTTCTTAAGACGTATGAATCAAAGAATAGGCAAGCGTTGGAAACATGGAATGAAACCAAATTGAAAAAAAATTATATGTCTGTCGGATAATGGATTTACAATAAATATTTAGGATGGTTAAAAATGCATGGGAGTAAAATATATTTCTGGAAAAAGCATTTCGGCGTTTCTGGAATATAATTGTAAAAATTTGAAATAGACTAATATGCGGGTATTTTTAAAAAATTGCATGTTACTCGTATACAGGGTTTAAGCTGGATTTTTATTTTATTTTAGCATTTCAGATAAAATGAAAAAACAAGTTTTAGCATTTTTAAATTTCTTTTAGTTCTCTTTCTCTGTTGTTTTGCGTTAGTTTTGAAAATGCTGTGTTTTGGGAGAATGCTAAACAGAATACCGTAATTAAAATTTAGAACAACAAATAACACTTTATATATTGTACAAAATTATACAATTGGAGATATATTTGTATAATTTTCCTTGGCCAGTGGTTAGAATATTCCCAAAGGGTGCCCAGTGGTGCAAGGAATGTTTGGTGGAAAAAATGGCCAGACGCCATATCAATTACGTTTGCCATTTTGTATACATTTATCATTCTTGAATTACTAATAATTCTATAAGGCAATATACTTAAATAATTAGAAGTAGTAGATTATGTTTATACAATTTTACAATGGCCAGCACTCTTGTCCTATCTCTATCAGTGAGGTTAGATTTCTTGACATAATTACAAATATCTACAGTCAGAATTTCTATTTCAACTGTGTTTGATATTGTGTTTTGATCCATCTTTACCTCCTGAAAAGCGTTTGAAGACAGTCCAGGGCCATTTCTGATGTTGCTTGCCTCGACAGCAGCCTCATCAACATCACCAAAATTCAGGGAAATGTTGGGAACATCACTACTTTCATCTTACATTTTTAATAAAATAATTTACCAGTGTCTGTTGGCGTAATAATTTTTCTTTTTGTTAACCCAAGGGAGGGGCTCGGGCCCCTTCGGCCCCTACGTGGGTGCGCCACTGTCCTTGGCTTTGCTGCACATCATAATCTGTAGGCATTTTTAAAATCAAACTGATTTCGATTCATCCGTTCATGACGCAACAAAAGGTCTTCAAGATCGTCGTATGGCGGCCGCCGACATAAAATTGTGAAAATTTTTAATTTTCAGTGCTTTCGCTTTTTAGCGAAAGTGGTATTAATTTTGCGGAAAATGCAATATCCTTTCGCAAAATGCGAAAAAAACTTACTCAGCTTGAAGTCTGCTCATAATATTCAGTTTTCCTAAAATTGATACGAAATACAAGAACTGAATCAATGAAAAATTACATATATTCGTTATTTGTTTTATCAAACTCCCAGAAAATAAAGTACGTCCCTAAGCTGTTCGCTGCTGCAACTACGACGTCCGATCAGAGACCGATATTTTCAGAATAGGGCGGCTGAAAATATCGGTGCTACAAACAAATATGAAGCAAACGAATTGTGACAATATGGAATGTGAGACATACAAATCTGTCTGTAAGAATATTCTAGGGATAAAGAAAAGCTTTCGTTGTAAGCAAGGTTTTAACCAAATACATTCTGTAGTGGAAGTTATATAATTCGGAGGCAGTGTTATATTTGAAACTATATCAAGGGGACGGTGGACACTAAAAGTAGATAAAATTTGAAAAAAATGCAAATTGGATATTGGGATATTCTGGTAGCCAATTCTATTTACTCCACAAAGAATCCATACATTTTAAAATCTTATTATTTTTTGACTCATTATAGCACTTTGAACAATAATGGCCGGGTGTGCCAGAGGTACCTTTAAATGTTGACAGCATTCAAATTTTATTTTACAATACTTTTAATGCGCTTTTTAAAAAAAGTAAGTGTTGTAAATTATTTATTATTATAATATGGAGAAAGAGTATGGCAACAGAGAGTTTTAACTGTCACTTTGCATGAAAGCAAAACGTAAACATTGAGGCAAACACGTTTATTTGTATGCCAGCTATTGATCGAATTTATTTCATTTCTTTTGCTAATATTTACGCATAATTTGCTGTTTTTTACTCTTGTTTGTTGATTGTTTGATGAAGTGAAACAAGCATAGCATATATAAAAGATTTCATGCTTCAAAACTTCGATCTTCAAAAAGAATTAAATTGGCAAGGGAAAAGATTTTGAAAAGATTGGCGAAGAAAGCAGTTGCATCTATACCTAGCACAAGTCCTGAAAATTCCATTTCCATTTCTAAAGCTGTTGGTTGTAGTTCAAGTTTCATTGATCATTATGGGAAGGAAATAGATTCGACACCTAGCACAAGTTCTAAGAAGATTAGTGCCACTTCAGAAGTTGTTGGTTGTAGTTCAACTGCTAATAATACTACATTTACTACAATCAGCAATAATATGTGGAGTCAACTGTTGAAGGATCTTGCATGCTCTGAATATGGTGCTGCTAATCGCACTGTTCACAGTGATAAGACGTACGGATATTGCAGCAAATTAACTCTTGTTTGCCTATCCTGTCAAAATCATTTGCAAACAACATTTTCAAGCCACCAATCTAGTTCATCGAAGCAATTCGATATCAATATGAAAATGGTTGAGGCATTTTTATCCGTGAGTAAAGGCCAAGCAGCGCTGGAATCTTTTTCGTTGGTATTGAACATTCCAACAATGGACAGAAAACCTTTTTCTAAATGCTTATCCACGTTAGCAGAGGAAGGTCGAAATATAAAAGTGGAAATTCTTCAAATCGCTAGCAAAATTGTGTTTGAAGAATACCGTTTATTGAACAGAAACAATATTGGCGATTAAACAACAATTAAATATTTATATATTGGCGATATTTTAGATATTGCTGTCTCATACAATGGGACATGGCACAAAAGGGGTCACTCTTCTTTATATGGGATTGAACTTGTTATAGATATTTTGATCGGTCTTCTTATTGATTATGAACTGCTGTCTAAGTATTACTCAAAATGTACAGCAGCAGCAAGAGATCTCGGTGAAAATAGCCCAGAATTCAATTTCTGGTTCTTAGGGCACAAACTGAGTGAAGAATGCGAAAAGAACTTCGAAAAGTCAGCAAATGTCATGGAAGTCCATGCTGCCGAAATAATTTGTCAACCATCGATCACAGAATGCAACATGAGATCCGTAACTATTTTATCGGATGGTGACGCAAGAACGTTTTTGGACTTGTAGAAACTGAATGTCTATGGAGGTTCAATAATTCTTCGAAAAGAGGAAAGCCTCATTCATGTATCAAAAAAACTATCGACTGCTCTGCGAAATAAAGTTCAAGAGTGGAAAGTGAAAGTCGTCACCTTAGGTGGAAGGAAAAGAGGTAGCCTCAAAGACGACACGATATCCAAATTAGCCAACTTCTATCTCAAGGCAATAAAGAACAATTTGCCTAATGTGGAAATGATGATTAAATCAATTTATGCTACCTTACACCATCGTATGTCTAGGGACAAAAATCCACATCATACCAACTGTTCACAAGGTTCAAGCTCGTGTTGTTTTTACAATAGAGCGATTACAAAAATTAAATCACCGAAAAGTCATACTAGTATGAAGACAACCCTGAGCCAGATGGTGGTGTCCAAAATTTTACCAATATATCAGCGGCTTGCATCTGAAGCAATTCTTCGCAGATGTTGTGCAGATTTGACTCAAAATGCAAAAGAAAGTTTGAATAATGCTCTATGAAAAAAGTGTCCAAAAGAAGTTTTCGTTAGCAAGAAAAGATTAGATTTAGCAATTGTATCCGCGTTAAATGAATACAACATGGGTGTAGTGAATTCAAATGAAATTAGGGTAAAAAACAAAAATGAAATTATAGGAGGTTATGCCAAAGACATTGCTTCGAAAAAAGACAAGCGGCGCACAGCACTCAGTCGAAAGAGACTTAGTGAGGGGTATAAAATTACCAAAAAGCAAAAGCGAATGATAAAGGGTATTAAAAATTCTGCCTTAAAAATGAAAGAAAGAATAATGTTTTGAAGGAAATTCTTAGCCTTCGGATAGTATTTTGAAATTGCAGGTAATGTAACTCTTTGTAAATATAGTGAAACGTGTAAGTCGGAACCCTCGTTACACCTGTAAATTTCCGAAAATTTTCCCCCCATCCAATTAACCTCTGGTACACGTAATTTTCCCTGTATTTTATTGTTTTGTATATTGTTCCAAAATTAAATAATTTACTTTATACCTCATCATAAATTATATTTTTAAATGGTCATTATAATGCTAAATTTTATATTTTTTAATCATTTTTGTCTTTAAACGTGATTTTCTCAAAATGGTATTTTTCGTCTTTTTTGGATGCTCAAAATGTGCCTTGCGCCTGGTTTTGAATTGTATTGTCATCAAATTTGGCAGGTATGTTCCCTGATTAGCACGGGCGCCGTTAGCGGGGGGACCGGGGGAACCCCCACCTCAATGTTGGTATTAGGGTCCCCCCCAATTTCAAACGAAAATTTTGTAATAGGTCACGTCGTTCAAAATTTAAAATATTTTCTTTTTCTTTTATTTTTTTAATTTAAGGAGTGTGGTTATATATTTCGACGTAGTGTATTTAGAGCGAAATAAAAAAAAAATCACTTTGTCATTTATTTGATGTAATTATACCTTTTGTTAGATTGCATTATATAGCTCTCTTTTCTGCATGGCAGCGTTTTCATTGACGTGTTATTATTTCAACTTTCAAACGGAACGTTTTTAATAACGTTACAACTATAGTTTCTATATTTTAATTTCGCAAGCTCAAGGAAATTTTTGGCCCTCTACGCTCATTATCAACGACATAAATTAAAGGGACTGTCTTAAGGCTGTAGCCAGGATTTAATTTCGTGAAGATTAAAAACATTTACAGCATGCAAGGCCGTAGCCAAGTCCCATTAAAAATTTAGTTTCTGGGGACCGATTCCTATGATACTCCTCTGGATAAGGGCATGGACTACACCAGGCGTCTTCAACGTTTTTCATTTCATGGGCCAATTTTTCTTATATTCGTTGGCCCACGGACCGAGCTACTGTACCAGCAATATTAAGACTAAACAAAGGCAAAACAAGGGGCGCCCCTGCACCCCCTAGATCAATTTTTATTGAAGTTTTTTCCATAAGATTTCGACATTGGTTTTGTGCACCCACCCGAAAATATTTTCTGTATCCGCCTCTAAGACTATATATATATATATATATTACAATATAAAATACGTATGGAAGTAAAAACATTTACAACATTTTTAGCTATTAATACAGAGTGCCTACAAAAAGGGTACTTGATTTCAAATAGTTATAAAAAGTTCTTGGAATATTTTAAAAATTTTAGTGGCAACGGATACACAAAAATAAAATATGTTTTACGTATTTGTCCATGTTATAAACGTTCGATGCGTGTCACTTCCGTAATTCAGCAGTTATATATCAGTGCGATAATCCAGCTCGTTCTACACTCTGTGCAGCAAATCCTGCGTTATCGAATTTATAGCTGCAGTGATGGTTTCCTGCAGAGTATCCAGTGTTGTGGGTAGTAGAGGTAGGCACACTCTGCCTTTTACGTACTCCAAAGGGAAAAATCACAAATACTTAAGTCAGGTGATCTCTGGGGCCACTTACAAAACACGTCGACTGCATCACCAGCACGGCCAATCAATCTGTTTGGCAGATGATTGTTCAGAAATTCACGGATGTCGAGATGCCAGTGTTGTGGTGCTCCATCTTGCTGAAAGAGGTAGTCACCACCCTCAGCAACTAGTTGTGGCACCAACCAAATGCTTAGCATGTCCAAGTAACATTCTCCATTTAGGGTTCTTCTGTGGAAGAAAACAGGATCGTACACAGTCCGCTTTAATACAGCAGAAAACATAGCAACTTTAGGAGAGTCCAGTTCAACCTCCAGGGTCTGATGTGGATTCCCACTTCCCCATATTCGTACATTGTGCCGGTTGACCTTTCCATTTAGGTGGAAGGTCGCTTCATCACTGAAAACGATCTTTGACAGGAAGGTATAATCTTTTTCCATTAACGTCTTGCAACGTCCGCGAAATGCGAGTCGACTATCATAATCCTGCGGGTATAACTTTTGGACCAGCTGCAGCTTGTAATGGTGAAACCGCAAACGTATCCGCAAAATCTTACTTACAGTGTTTTGGGGATCTATAACTCTCGGCTAACTGTGCATGTAGATATTTTTGGGCTATGCAAAAAGGTTTCCTTTACGAAATAATTTCCTCAAAGACGGATGGTCGTCCACAATGTCAATTTCTGTGATCACATCCCTTGCCTTTAAATTTCGTGGACCACTTCAAAATCAGATTATTGGTAGGCGGATGCACATTACATTTGCGTTTAAAAGCACGCTGAATAGGCACAAGACTTTCTGGTTCAACAAATTGCAGAACGCACCAGCTGCATTGATATGGGGTGAATGCCATCTTGAAAAGCACCGTTTTGTAGCTGCTATAGGAATCTAAAGACTTTTCTCTAGAAAATAAAAGAAAATGCTTAATTTTTGTGTATCTGTTGCCACTAAAATTTTTATAATATTAAAATATCTTTTTATTTTGTAACTATTTGAAATCAAGGATCTCTTTTGTGGGCACCCTGTATATAAAGCGAAATCAAACCTTTTAGTGAGATTTTTGGCACTGCTTATTATTAACAAACCTGTCAATATCAGGTCTTATTTTTGATGCAACCCTAAGAGTTTTCAAGGCGGCCATCATTTATTCTGGTCCCAACTTTTGAGTTTACTAACTTCATTCTTGAAGAAAATGGCTGTTCACAAACGCACTGGCGTGCGCAAATGGGGAAGGGTTGATGGGATTGTAACTTTCCATTGCGATGAAATGTTGTATATACTATACATATGAATATATGGTATTGCAACTCTGTATCCTCCACCATTGCAAGCCTGTAACCCACTTATTTATTTTTTGCAAACGCCTATGCGAAGATGTGAAGGCTCCGAAATGGCGACATCCGTTTTAGAGCATGCAGTCAGATGGTTGGGAAGATGTTCTTATCGACATATTTAGAATAGAATTCAACGGGTCCTAAGTTGAATTCCTTTAAAATCACTGTTACACTGCAAATAAATAAAACTACTCCTAATGTCCATATAAGCCTGAGAACTAAAATGAAACACGATTGCGGAAAATCACGTACTACTTTAGTTCTCTAACGTTTTAAGATATTTATTACGAAGTGTGAACGGAATAAAATACATAGACTCAGAAGAAGCAAGTGGCAGTATTTGTGTGTGAAACAATTTGTACTTTTTCATAAATCGGCGGGCCTCAAATGGGCCGCGGGTTGAAGATCCCTGGTCTACACCATCAGCGTAATAAATACGAAATTTATTAAGGAGCATTGCATGTGAAAATGAAACTAGTAATGCAACTAGAATATTGATTTTATGGTAAAGTAAACGTCATCAAGCAGAAGCACATCTAAATTTTTACAACTTCGCTAATGAATAAGTATTGCTAGCAGAATCATTTTGGAAGGGGGGGGGGACCGGCCCTCCAGACCACCCGCTAGCTACGGTCCTGATCAATAACAAGCTGCCTTCTACTGGTATAACCCCCAATGTTTTTACGCCGTTGGCCCCCATCCAAGGCCCTATATAAGAGGACAGGCATATAACGAGAGGCTTGGGAATAAAGGAAATGCTCGCTGAATCCGACTCGTAAAACTCTTGTTCACTTAAAACGATCGAATTCTATTGCTCTTAATTATTATACCAAACAAAATCCATATTTTCCTCGCTATATCCAGAAAATCGCTAAATGTGTGCTTGTTACGGGCATCGTTGGCGAAGTATAGGGGGAACTTGTCCCCCAATGTTTGTATTAGGGCTCCATGTCTCCCCCAATTTCAAACAAACATTTTATATCAGGTTACGTCGTTCAAAATTTAAAATATGTTCTTTCTCCTTTTTCCATCTAAGAAGTGTGGTTATATTTTTCGGCGTAATGTATTTAGTACGAAATAAAAAAAATGCACTTTGTCATTTATTTGATGTAATTATAGCATTTGTTGTATTGTATTATATAGTTCTCTTTTCTTCATGGCAGCATTTCCATTGACGTGTTATTATTTCAAATTTCTGGTTTTTTTTTTCCAAAATCAAATTTCAAATTTCTGAACGTTTTTAATAACGTTACAACAATAACTATGGTTTTGCTATTTTAATTTCACAAGCTCAGGGACCTTTTTGACCCATTAAGCTCATTATAAAGACATATATTAAAAGAACTGTCTACAGCATCACAATAAGCATAAGAAATACGAAATTTAGTAAGGTGCATTGCATGTGCAAATGAGACTGGAAATGTAACTAGAATATTGATTTTATGGTAAAGTGAACGTCATCAAGCAGAAGCATATTTAAATTAAACACTACATTGTGAGTGTTTCTTATCCGTATAAAGAGTCGTTAACAACAAGGCCTTAACCAACATTTTTTCGGAACGGCAAACGATTTTTACAGCCTCGCTAATGAATAAGTATTGGTAGTAAAAACGTTTTGAAAGGGGGTCCCCTTGGGGCCACCCGCTGGCTATGGCCCTGGTTAACAACAAGCTACCTTTGACTAGAATACCGTCCACCCAATATTTTTATGTCATCGGCGCCCATGCTGATTAGCAGTAATGAAAACTGGGTATTGATTAAGATATTAATTAATATTTACTCCCCAAATCATTACTTGAAAGCACATATTGAGGTAAAAAAAATGAAAAAATGACATATCATATTATTAAATATTATTTTTTTGGCAAGTAATTATTTCTTTCCAATATCCATACCCAATTTTGTTTAGATTACTATAAAGATTATGTAAACTTAAATAAGCCATGTTTGACAAAAATTCAGGAGTGAGTTGTGATTTCAATTTTTTCCAGTTATTATGATTTTTAATGCATAAATATGCAATATCAAAAAAAAAATTCTTCATTACCCCAACCAAACTTTCCAAAAAAGTTACAAAGTTCAATACCTTTATCTGTTAAAAATTTGGAAGAAATCTAATGAAAACTTGAAAAGTTGAAAAAAAGGTCCACGACAAGAAGTGGAAATGTGGGTTGGGCAGTACGCAAAACCAATCATTGGCAATAAACATATATTGTCGTGTGTTGAATTATGATAGTTTTTCTACTCTTACTCTCATTAGTCAGTAGTTTATATATGGGAATAAAGGACGGTGTTTTAACGTCCCTCCCCCACACGCCCCTCCAAATTAGTATTTCATTGTAAACTGGCTTTCGTTTGTCACCAAGAAGCAGTTTTTATATTCATAATTAATAAGATACGTTCACATTGTCCCTTCTCCCTCTATCTTGAAATGTGCGGGCTACTTTATTTCCATAACAATTTGTTACTCATACTATGCTAGTTTGTTACGATTTGTTTTCGTGTGTGTGTTAATATACACCAATCCCTTTATTTTCTATTATTATTATTTACAAAAGTTTATTCAGACATGTGAAGTATATATTTGAATGTCGTCGTTGGTTTATTGTTTGCCTAAGTTTATTTTTATGCATGCGAAGTACACATTTATTACGCACAGTAACACAAATTGAAACTATTACATCACAAGTGTGAGTCACGAGTAAATTTACATCATGAGCAGTTCGGAAACCAAGTAAACGTTAGGGCGACGCATCAATATAATTTTAAAACCATGTTTACAAATATTATCCTCGCTTCTGCAACTTTTCCTTAATCAGTTCTCTTTTTAAAGCATTTTTATATAAATTCTTTATCGTTCCTTATTTCTTTTGTTCCCTCACTTAATGCATTCCATAATTTAGGTCATCTATATTCTATGTTATTTCTTCTGGCTTTTTTTTTTGCTTATTTTAGGTACACGTAATATTTCGCCTCC
>QLNU02015360.1:77216517-77244157 GCA_006491805.2 Dysdera silvatica
ACGCGATGTCCTCCCTTAAAGGGTTTTCGGTCTATTATAATTACAAAAAAAAAAGGTCAACAAAGACATTTCATCAACAAAAACATCCATTTACTTCATTCGTTTAATTCATTCCAATTTTAAAATAAAAAGGAAATATTATTAATAATATATTAAGCTTAAAAAATCTATTTAACAATATTTCTGCCATCTAAAGGCGGTATTATGTTGTCAGTCATTTCTCCACAGGGGTACAATGTAAGGGCTGTCATTACCCATGATAACGGTACGACTAAGCTTATTTTGGTATTGAACCCAAATCCACCGAGGCCAAAGGCGGTGCACCAATGGTTCAGTGGGACGCTTCAGTTAGATGTTACATAATCGACTTATGATTGACTAATACATTTTGAGAGGTTTTAAGCAAAGTGCATATAGTGATGTTTATGTGATTTAGATTCATAACCACGAGAGACACTGTAATAAGTACATTTAATCTATTATGTACGAAATTTTAAAATATAATTATACAAAATTTGTATGCATCAGTAAAGAAATGTTTAGATAAAAACTTCTTTTAGTTTAGTTAGGTGAGCGTTTACTAACACACATAAATGTTTAATAGTTAAGAATATAATTATAGTTAAATGGGTTAACTAAGTCAAGTTAGTGAATCTTGGGGTTATATAGAACCTCTGTGAAGGTATTTGTCAACTTCCTGCCTCAGAAAAACTGGGAATTATTTTCGTTCAAGCAATGAAATGCACAATTATAAGAATTTAAATTTCATTAACTTTTTTCAGTATAAATTGACTTTACTATAGTTAATAACATTTATATGTGTATATACTTTCTCTTAAATTTTGTCGAAATTTACCTGGTTTTTGTATGTAAAGATTTGTGCCTTTAACTGTCAATTTATATCACAGATGTTTAATTTCAAATTACTTTCGGTTTACTAATGAATACTTTACGTCTTGGAAAAGTAGCTATTAATGCATACTTAATTAGTGATACATAATTAATTGTTAATTCACGATTAATGATTCCTAATAATTCGTGTTTAACTGAAAGCCCTAATTTGTTAATGGATGAAAAATGGAAAAGCGTATCTGGTTTCATAATAAGAGCAAGCTTAAAGTGCATAATTACGTGTTTTTAAATTTTAAACTTATTTATTTTTATTTATTTATTTATTTCGTGAGTGTACAAATATTCCAATTTTATCAGTAAAATTTATTTAGGAACATACCACCCATCAATCACATATTATTAAAATCAACGTTGCACAATAACGTATTCATAAAATAAACAACAAACCAGAATCATATAAAATAAATACCAGATATAAATAAAATATTCACTCATTGCACATTAAAATATTAAGACACATTACTTATATACAGTACCCTTAATATATACAAGATCAACAATCCAATAAATAAAATATCAAATTAACTGAATATACACCCACAGGGAACTTTCAAAGCGATATACCATTTCTGAAGCCACCTATCTCATTTAATATTGTTTTAAGTAATATCCTGAGACATTGTTATCAAATTGCCTATAGTTTCTACTATTTTTAATTGTATTAGAAAGTTCATTTCAAGTTTTTATTCCTATATAATTTATATTTTCCTGACCTTTATTAGTTTTACATTTTTTTATTGTATATTCTACATAGTGTCCTAGTCCATATGTTTTATTTTTGTATTTCAAATCAATTAAAGTCAGTATGTTTGTTTTCTTTTATTCTTTTATATATGCATTTTAGAATTTTTATGAAATATAATTCCTGTGGTAAAATTATTTTATTGTTACATATAGTTTGAATAATTGATTCCTTTGGATCTTTTATTAATTTCTTTAATATTCTATTTTTTATTTTTTGTATTTTATTATCATTAATTGTATTTAGTTTACCCCACATGGAGTTTCCATATATTAAATGGCAATGAATTAAAAGAGTAATATAAATTAATTTTTGTTTCCAACGGCACTAGCGTATTTAATCTATGTATAATAGCTGAACATCTTCTAATTTTTTTTCACAATATCATTTATATGATCATCCCAATTTAAATTATTTCTAATTGTAATACCTAAAAAAAAATAATTTTTGTTTCTTCTATAACAGTATTTATTTGTATTTTATGATGATGATGTAGATTATTTTATTTTTATGTCTAAAAACCATAAATTTGGTTTTAGTTAACTATAAAATTATTTCTTTTGAACCAATTTTCCATTTGTAATAGTTTAATGTTAATATTTCTAAATAAATTATCTATGTTATGGTTGCTTTCTAACCAGCATATGTCGTCTGCATAAATCAAGATATCATCATTAATTAATCGAATATCATTCACCGCCATTAAAAACATTAGTGGTCCCAATATTGAGCCCTGGGGTTCTCATATGTTAGTATTTACTATATATGATTGAGTATTATTTATTAAAGTAATTTGTTTTCTATCTGTTAAATAACTCGTTAGGATTTTCTCAATTTTCCTTCTAAGACCATATTTTTCCATTTCTTTTTCAATAATCTTTGTCTATTTATTAAATCGAATGCTTTGGTTAAATCAAAATATATTCCCAACATGAATTTATTGTCCTCTAATGTATAATGTATTTTTGTTAAAGTTTTTATAAGTACATCTCCGGTTGTTTTATTTTTTCTAAAACCGTACTGGCAATTAGCAAATAATTTATTTTTTCTAAAAAGATTTTTGTTCTATTCCTTAATATTTTTTCAAAAATTTTTGCAAAGGTTGTCAATATTGAAATTGGTCTATAGTTATTACAATCAGTTTTTAATCCTTTTTAAAGATTGGTATTATTTTTGTAATTTTGATACTTTTCGGTATATATTCATTAGCAATCATGGCCTTACATATCAGTAGAAGAGGTGTTATTAATGATTCGCTACAATTTTTAACTATTTTAGGACTAATGTCGTCTATACCTTGTCTATTTTTTCATTAATACATGATAATTCTTTTTTCAATTCTTCATATGTAATTTCATTAAGATATAGGGAATTTGGGTTTTCAATAATTTCTATCTTATCATCATTTTCATTTTTCAAATTAAATTGTTTTGCAATTTCAGCAAAATGTTTATTCATTGTATTAGCTACTTGTTTATAGTCATCAATTTTTATTTCATTAATTTCTAATTTTATATTTCTTATAGTATTTTTTGTTTCCCCCAGTAATTCATTTATAGTTTTCCATTTTTTTATTGGATTCTTCTTGTTTAATTTATTATTATAATATAATTTGTTTTCATTTGTTATTAATTTATTTGTTTGATTTCTTATTTCGATAAATTTCATCCAATCTGTTTGTTTTTTAGTAATTCTAAATTTTTAAATGACTATTTTTATTTATTTGTTTATCTATTTTTTGATTATACCAATTATTAGATACGTTATTTTTATTTTGAAGTTTTTTAATGGAAATGAATTATTGTAGATTTCTTATATTATTTCTAAAAAATACTCACATTTATTTTTTTTATTATGTTGCGTTGTTCCAAGTTTTTCAACCCAGTTTATGTTATCTAAGCCGTTTTTAAAATTATGACTCTTTTTTTTTTGCATAATACTCTTTTATAACTATAATCTTTTACTAACAGATTTTCGTTTATAGGTATAATTAATGGTCCATGGTCACTTATTAATGAATCTAATATTACTGTTTTAGTTTTGATATTATTAGTAAAGCACAAATCTAGTAGGGTGTCCGTATCTTTAGTTATTCTTGTGTTTCCCTTAACTATATTTATATAACCACCTGACTCCAATATGTTCAGAGGTTTTCACTCATTATCGTCTTTTGGTTTCAAGCGATATTGATATCTCCCAAAACGATACTTATTTTATGATTAAATTGATCTAATGCACTTTCAGTTTGATAAAAATATTTATATTAGTATTTGGAGGTCTGTATATTATCATATAAATGTTATTAATCGATTTTATACACATTTTTATATCAGTAAAAATATTCTTTAAATCTTCAATTATTTCTATTTCAGGATCATTTATTGCATTAAATATTGTTATTCCTCCTCCCACTTTGTCCTTTCTAATCACTGAGTTTTCGATGTAATTTTCTATATTTAAGTCATCATCTTCTTTTTTCCAAGTCTCAGTTATTGCTATAATTTCTGGGTAATTATTCTCTTTTATTAACCATTTTAACTGATCCAATTTGTTTCTTAAATTTCTTGCATTTAGTAACAATAATTTTATTTTTTGCTTGATCAAATTGTTCACAGCATTCCCTCAATTAATATTTTTCTCCTTATATATATATATTCGTAGTTAGCTCCAAAATGTGTCAGTTCTTCACCTATAGTATTTATTTTCTCATTTCATATCCAATCATTATTTCGTAACATACCAATGTCTTCTCCATCCTCCCCCTCTTCTGTATAAGTTCCATTATCCAATAGTTTTGTTAAATCCTCTTTATATTTAATATCATAGATCTTGTTATTTACATCTTTTCTAATTTTTATATTTCCCTTTATTGTCCAAACAAATTTCCACATATGTTCCCTTTTGAATTTCAATGCTTCATTTAAAACCAAATTATTGTATGGTGATAAATTTTCGTTTATGTATATACTTCCATTTTCCGTAATAATAGCATTTGTCAAACCTGCAGATTTCCCATTTCTCCATATTTCGTCTTTTACTTTTTGTCTCCCCAAGTATCAGTAATATATTACTTCCATTTTTATGCCGTCCCATTCTATGTATCACTTCAGTTCGGTCCCTCAAATCAATACCAATGTTATTTCTCATTTTTACAATTTTTTTCAGTTAGCTCCTCTTCATCCGTTTTTTTTATTCACTTTATGATCAGATCATTTCTCCTTCCATATTTATCCAAATGATTCACCTGATCGTGTAGTGTATTCATATTATCCTGAAGATTTACATAATCCTTTTTAAGTTTTTATTCTCACCATCTCATTTCTTAACTCCCCCATCTCCCTCTTCATATCTTCTTCCCCCTCCTTTAATTGTGCTATTGACTGCATCATTATTGTCTGAGCTTTTCTTATTTTCTGTATATGTATTGTTAGTAGTTCACATGTGTTCGTCAGTTCCATGTAGTTCCTGTTCAATGTCTCTCTCGCATTAGTCTGAATCCCAATTCTCTTATTTCTTTCAATAATTCGATATTTGACACCTCTGTGTCGGGCCGTTCCCATTCAGCACCATCATCAAGGCCTTCCTGGTATATTTCCTCTATTAGATAATCCATAGACCCTCTCTCTCCTCTATTTCTTCTTGTAATATTCACATTCTTTTCCATTCTCCAAATAGTGTTTAACTTGGCTATAGCCTAGACAATAAGTCAACTATTTATAATTCCCACTATATTACTAACTTTTTTCGAAATCGCATTTATCTATAGGGTTATATTACCAAGTCCATTAGCAACTGTTCCAACATTTCCTCCAACAATATGATGTTGAAGGTTAGTCCCAGGGAGAAGAAATCTGTGGCCAAAACAAGCTACAAACGGAAATCACCAGAACTATTAAGAAGTTTCCTTTGCGGAATCAGTATAACTGATTGAATAAATGTTATCGAGAAAATATCCAAATTAATAAAATTCCAGTGACTTAACAATAATCTGGGTAATAAGTAACCAAAATGGCAAGTCCAGCAATCTGAAGGTACTAAAAAAAATAAATAAATAAATAAACGATCTCTACATGTCAGCCATGTTATTGTTAGCGTTTCTAATAAGTACAAAACATGGTCGTTATAGTCGGATTTCAATAGATTTATAATATCTGATATAATACGATTGAGGACAGAATGTTCATAGGTTGAAATTAACAGTTCACACTCACCAAAGTTGTAAAAAACCATCATTGTTTGAGCAATTTCCAAGAGCGAAGCATTTGCTTACTCTCCAAAAAGAAATTTTCGTATTTAAATAAATAAATTTTGGAACTGATTTTAAAATATTTCGCCTTCAAACACGTCAAAGCAATTATTAAACAGTTTGTATCTGTGATGATAATGTGTACCTTAGGGTTTAGTCGATACTTTCACAATTTTGCACTTAAGAAGCTAAGTTCGAATCCCTGTGAGCTTATTATGGAATTCGTAGATTACGCTAAATTATTAATTTCATCCCAGAGAATCGATTCGCGACCTGGGGATGAAACATACATGCTTGTAGTATAAAATTAAAGTCTTCCTGTATCTTGTCAATTTCGCATCTTCCACCTCATTAAAATTGTTTATTATGTTTAACAGCGTTACAAAACGTTACGCTAGCATAACAGAGCCACACACGAAATATTATGCTCTAATAATTAGATTAGCTAATTACTTATTTTTATGAGTTTGCTCATGATAACACAATCATCTTATCTTTATCACCTAAAATATATGTTTTAGATTAGATAATTTCATGCTCATTAAGGATACATCACATTTGTTTTAGCGAATCGGTTAAGTTCGTGGAATGATATAAACGTACTAACTTTTCGTTGAAGATCAAACTTGAAGCGTTTAGAAAAAATGCCACTGAGTTCGAGTCTTTCACAACAAATGGCAATCATGACTCTTGTAAGCTTAGGGGCTGCTAAATGACCTCTACATTCCTCTTTGAATTGGGGGGGGCGTAAATCCCAGGAGAACAAAGCTTACTTTAAAAAACGACTATCTCTGGTCAAGGGGAGTGCCAGGTGATCACTAATGGCAAGCAAAGAATGCGAAGTTTTAATTATCTTAATTTCTGACATAACTAATTAAAAGTAAACACAGGTTGAAAAATAACTGCAAGCTAGTTAATTAATAACTACGAATATTTATTACTGAGACAAACTTAAAAAGATACTCTATAAACTAGGTACGTGAAGTCTTGATTAACATTTCAATGAATTGCCTACAAGGGCATTCACATATAATGTGAGCTTGTCTATAGTGTAACTTTCATTTATATGATATTATAATATGATCATTATCATTTATTCATTATATCGAACTTGCATATAATTGAGCATTCGTCGTGAAAAGGAATTTCATAGCTCTCAAATATTTTTACAAACATGATCATTTTTAACTGCAAATATGCCTCTCAGACTATCTTTCCAACACATATAATATACTCAATTTCAACACATAGCGGAACACAATATTAAATAAATACAATATTCAAACGAAATATTGGCATTCAAATTCAATACATAGAATAGTTTTAAGCTATTTTCTATATTTTAATCGTTCTTAGGGAATGTTATTTTAGAAAGGGCCGAATGAGAAAAATATTTTTTTCTTACCAAGCAGCCTTTTTGTAGATGCCTTTAACATCACGGGATTTGGCTCTGGCTATCCATATGTTGACAATCATCTTGTATAATACTGACTATGGGTCCTATCTCACTAACTTATTGATTCGGGTTCAAACTTTGCATCTTTCTTAGCGGTTGCTCTTAGGCAACCATCGTGAAGAGTAGTTCCCATCGTCTCTCGCTTAAGACTTAATATTCTCAACTCATCTCGTTAAACTTTTTACTCCAAACTGATTAAACTTCGACATCTTTCGAAGTTCTGAGATGGCGTCTTTGACCTGTGATTGGTTATTAGCTTGACCAGTCAGAATCGCATGCATGTCTTGCCGTTTGGTCGGCATGGAGGTCCAGGTTTTCCCCTGCGGCGGTCGCTTCCGAAGAAAGGCAAGAATTTCTGCTGACATTTACGAGTTTTCTCGTATAGTGATGTAAGGCGATTTTAAGGGTATCTTTGTACGTCCGGGCCTTTGAAGATTCCAATTAGCAGACTTTTATTGTACTGACGCAACTCCAACGAGACGGGATGACTAGGCGTGGTGATTAAAACCAGGGTAGTCTTTCGCCGTCCGTTGTTTACTCGCGCCATAAGATCTTGGACCATTGTAGAGATTTTTAGGTTGTACAAAAGGATGAGAGCTATTGCAGGAAGAGTATTGTGGATGAGAACATTTTCTTGGCGCCGTTGTTTGTAAGGGAAAGTGAGTACTTTCTTTTATGGCTTAACGTACAAATTTAGAGGAAAATATACAAATTACAACAAAACTTTTTTACAGGACGATCTTCTTGTAACACTCTGCTGTCTCTTTCGAAACGAATTTTTGAAATTAACTGAAAAGCATTTTTTGAAAAATGCCAAATTTAATTAAGTTCATTTTTGACAAGAATAAAGTCATCTCACTGCTGTCTATCATCTTTTTTATACTAAAACCTCCGCTTCAGAAAGTTGTAGACAAATGATGATACCCCTCCTCTCTCCCATGACTCAATGATCTTGCGGGCAATGAAAAATCCCCAAAGCATCCTCAACTTTTATTTACTCCCTATTTCACGAGGAAAAAACCCACAGAGTTCAATGAAACGGGGGAAAATTTTTTCTACAAAATTTAAATAACGGAGTTTAAAATCAACTTTTACATTTCTTATATTCCCCGGATTATTTCCCACCGTCTCGTCTGACGTCTGCTACTGTTTTAATAAAATTAAATTTTTCTTTGCTTCTGAGAAACAATGTTCCAAGAAACGTAAGCTATAAAACTAGGGAGGAAATTCGAGAATTTTCTTTTCCTAAAATAATGAGGGGCAGCAGGGGAGACATCAGACCTTGTCTCTATCCAAGCCTTTCAGTTTAGTAGCCGCCCCACCCTCCTGCGCCGAAGGCACCCGGCCTCAAAGCTTATACAGCTTAAAATAAATGACATTCTGAAAAACAGTTTTTAACTTGGGTTTTAATACAGATAAGCAATTCTTATTTTCTATGTTTTTACCCTCAATTTGGAAACATTTTATTCCCTCTTCGGTGTTTGCAAAATTAAAATTTCTGACGAATAATGTGGTTTTAATGTATTTTAACTCATTGATGCAGTACCAGTGACATTCGCGGGCATTATTTAGGGCGTTGAATTCAGTGTGAGTCTCAAACGTCATGTACTATTTGAAACTTTTAATAATTTTAACTACATATCATAACGTTATGAAGTGGTCATGAACACAGAGTTCAACTCGTAGCAAGTGTTTGGTGTAAACCACTTTAAGCCACTTTAGTGCCACTTTAAGTATTCACTACCGCCCAGGTGATCTACAGTGAAACCCCTCATTAACGGACACTCGCTAGACAGAAAAAATTGTCCGTAAAAGAAAAGTGACCTCAAAGGATAGGGTCATTTTAAAGGAGTATAAATATTACATTTAAATAATTTAGATGCCTTGTTTCAAAACTTGTATATTTTTGAGCACATATGACAAATTTATGATAACGAAAGTAAGCATTTGATGAATATATCATGTAAATTTACAACAAAACGTTAAATATTAAAATTTATTTGTCTTGGAAAAAAATTTATTAATAGCTGTTTGTTGGGTTTTTTCACCAGTCCTCCTCCTTTGAAATGTATTTTTAATTGGAAGATTAAATCATCGCTTTTCCGTCGTTGCGCTTACAGCACCTGTGTGTTATTCGAGTAAACGATGAAAATAAATTTGAACTGCAATTTTTTTGTGTTGGGATAATTGTTTACTAGTTTCGCCTAGCGTAGCCTAGCCAGCGCCGTATTTCCCAATAGGCTTTACTAGGCTATTACTAGGATGGCAAAATTCGGTGTATTGAGCCCGATATAACAAAACCAATACTACACGATGATATAATCAGATGTTTTGCCGAGAAGGAAGCTAGACGTCATGCTTTCCATTTAAATACCAGTGTTCGATAGGCTTTTATTTTTTGCTAAAATTAAAATTTATTTCAATAAAATTGAATTTGATTTATTATATACCAAAAAGGAATAATGCTTCAATATAAGTTAATATTTTTTAATGTTTATGTTTCAGTTTATGAGTTTGTTTTTCAACATTTTTACTGTCAATACAAAATTTTTTGGCGTATATTGAATGTAACAATTTTTTGTTCGTACCATTATCTGGGGGACAGACAGGTAGGGAGAGTCGGCAAAAGTAGCCAAAAATAGTCTAAGGGTGGCAAAATGTAAATCCGTCCATGAGCCTATCACTATATGATTTATTATCAAAGTCTTTATTACACATAAATCATTTGAATCGGCGAATCCATATCAGTTGCCACTCTTTATTAATGGGGAAATTCTCCTTAGCTCTTACGTTGTACGTGTGTGTTTATCCTTAATTTCCTGTTCTAAAAAATGCGTCTAGTGAAGACCGAAATTCAAATATATTTTGTACAGGGGTTCTAATTAATAGAATGAATCGTGAAAACAGTGTATGTGTCCGTATCTGAGGGTGACCGCTAAGCAAGGGTTTGAAATACATTATTGTAAATCAGTTTCTGCCGGATAATTTTTATTAAAGCCTAAAAACGGGGTGACATTATGTGAAAGGTGTCCGTTAAGAGCGGTTTCACTGTGTATCATGAATTACAAATAATATGTATACATTTTGTTTTCTAGTTTATTGCTTATCCAAGCGAAAAATTTCTTCATTTTTGCGGATTATCTATTTTTTTACGCTTTCGGTCATGGAAATGTTTTCTTTGCAGAACTTCCATGCAATGTTCGATGTTCTTGGGTTAGTAATGTTTAACTCTTTAAAAATGAGTAACATTATCATAAAACTATAAGTATAAAGATATCAATTTTTTGCCTCCAAGAGTATATTTAAACTTATATTTTTTTAATATGCAAATATGAAAGTAGATCTTTGGTAAATATGGCATTACACACATGTGTGTGCGTTAAGTAGCTCTCTTACATAATTAGGTTATCGACCAATGATCTAATATTTGTTCAATTTCTTTGTTTAAAAGAGCACTCCGTTCATTACGTGGCTTATAGAGATTTTTGATCCCTTCCTTCTTTCGAAATTCTGCCGTGTTATTAATGTAATAATTGTTCAGGCTTCATTATCTCGCTATTATGGACACAAATATTAAAAAAAAAGATACTGATAGTAGAAGGATTCAAACAATAGTTAGAGATTAAGTTAACACGCAAAATCACAAAGCGAGGTGCAATTTATCCAGGCGCATGTATTGTATGGTTAAATTTGATGGTTGCACGTTGTTGTCCCAAAATAATGATGATAGTAATAAATTCTATCAAGCGTTTTTGGCACCTCCGTATTTTATGCACATATAGGGAAGCAAATTCATTCTGATCGTGCATTACGGTATCCTTCATAGCGTTGATGGTTATAGTGTGGTTAAAATTATATTTGATTTTGAATTGGAAATGTAAAAATATAATAAAAATCCATTTTAAATGTCTCAAGAACGGTTGTCATCATAGTGACCATGAGAGCAATAATTCCCATGCGCTCCCTGTTTTAAGTTGTAATACAATATCCTTATGACTTTTGCTAGTTCTTATACACCCATGAGAAACCCACCCTCAGTGTTAAGTGGGGTGTGAAAATGTGTTTGATAAGGGCCAGAAAATAAAGACTACGTCAGTACTAAGCATTAAATCAGAAAATGGGTTAGATGGTTCGGAAAAATATGTGAAGAACGACACATAAACACATTCGAAAAAGCTGTTTCTTTGAGATGCAAAGCTTGCACAAATTTTGGAAAACAATCCAACTGTGAGATGGCTACTCCAAGTAATCACGTTTCTATGCTAAGCCGCTTACAGTCGTCTGAAATCTTCAGAAGACTTCACGAACATGTAGGTTATCCCTAAATCCGAGAGCAGGAAGCGAACGGTCTAGAAAAAGGATTACAGCCAAAACTTCCTAACAGTTATTACTGTCGCAGTTAACCGTCACTTGGTCGTAATACGGCTATCGTCGACAGTTTTAAAGGAATTCTCAAATTTCTTCTTTTTTGGGATTTTTTCCGATGCAGGTTAAACCAGCTGTCGCTGAAATTTTGGCTCGAAAGAATCCACGATTCTTTTAACGCTCTTGTATGAAAACTACACCGCCGCTGTTTATTAAAGATTTTAATTTTAGAAAAAGTGCGTGCCATCCATCATAAAATTTATAAACGCAGATTTATATGTATAAAGCTGAGCATACAGGAATTGAGATGTATAATTTGACATCAGGGCCGACCTCTCCATTAAAGGAAATCGGGATGTCGCATACGATTAGGAGTATATTCCAATAAATTGTGCTATTTTCGCAGAAGCTCGAAGGAAGGCCCACTCCAGAATTTTGAAGCTTTCTGAATCTCTCGAGCAATTTGTAACGCCTGTTTCTCCTCAGTAAAGCAGATAGAGAAATATTAGTTTTTGGTGAACTCTGGGAAGGAATATAGAATTTTTTTGATTAATTCTATCTTATCTCCAACATGTAGGTATTATTAAAACCATATGTAAAAGAAAAATAGACATATAAAATACATAAGGAAATAGAAAAGTTCTTGTAATTTGTTTGTATAACTTTTCTATTCATGAAACATATGTAGTGCGAGTTATATTTTATTGAAGGATTTTTAATTTTTATATTATATATTATATAGTAGCAATTCAATTTATATTAAAATTATTTAAAATTATAAACATTTATATAGCAAAAGCATTTATAAGTTAAGTTTCTTTTTTAAAACTTGAATAAAATATTTTTTTCATCTGTTCCTTAAATGGTATAACAAAATGATTTCACATCTTTAAGTGAACATCTGTGTTACAGTATCAGTGCTTGTTTGGAGTGGCTGAAGTCCTCCAAGCTCATTTCTCCCTTCCACGGCTCCACCATTGAAACACGCTGGCTCGTAAATAAACTGAAAAAAAAAATATGTGCAATTTATTAAAAAATATTTATAGGAAAACTATCACTGACCAAAGGGTAGTATTATATGGGCCCGTGGAGCTCGAGCGTCACCAGTAATTTGAAATAAATTGCAATTTTATGTATATTGTAATGTATAAATGTACGAAATATGTGCTTGGGCCCCAAATAATTTTGAAATCTTTACGCTGATGTCACTGACGTGTAGATAAGTAACATAAAATTAAAAATTATTTAAAATTTTCTATGATCTGATTATATTAAAAAAATTGTGTGTATGTTTGTGTACTATTAATAAAAAGTTAGAAAAAACATACCGTGTTCTGGTGCGGTCACTGTGAGTTTATATATATTTCAGATATTACCCTATATTCTAAAGTTACGTAAAGTTGTAATAAGGTTATTATTAAGTTATATTATAAGGTTATTAAGAAATTCAGCCCCGCCTTTGCAAACTCCCCGGCGGCAAGCTTTTCGTCAAATATTTTCCGCTCTAGGCTTCATCCCAATTAGCCCATTGGTAAATACGCCACTGTTTACGAACTCTCGAATTTATGAACTTTTAAGGACCATAGGGGTTTATAAAATTGCGAGTATACTGTATAACCGTTTGTTAATATAAAAAAAAAAATTCTATAAACATTTCTTTTTCACGAATTCACAATCTTTAGAAATTTTCAAAGTCAACAGATATAAAATTTATTTAACGTTCATTGAAATATAAAGTCTATTCGTTTTGCCTGAAAAATTTCTGCATATTATAGTTTCCAATTATTTCTATTATGCATAAGTTTAGAATTACCAATTACCCTAAATTCGGAAAGACAATTCTATAATTGCTAGTTCGTGTCTTCCGTCCTACACTGGTAATAATTTTACACACACACACACACACACACACATATATATATATATATCCTACATGATAATGTCCTACATAAATAATAATTATATAGAAAACGCGAAAACCGATGTTCCGCTGATTTAGGTTAATAAGAATTAACAATTACTGTAAATTTCCAACAAGATCGTTCATAATTTTTTTTATTATATAAAAAGTAATTTGTCCTTATTAAAATATACCAAAAGCAGTTAAAACTATAAATTTCTGCACTTATTGTGCTATTTGACGAAAATTTATTCAAATTCAAATTTATTTTATTTCATATAATAACATTGGTATACTTTAATGTCTATTCTGATCAGAATTATGGCGCAATAGAAGTTATTTAATTGTTATAAAATATATATTTTTAAATTATTGCACAATGTGATATCTCCTGAATTAATTTTAAAAACTTCTTTTGCGAGTGAAAATTTCGGAAACGTATATTTATTAAGACTTTGAGAAATATATTGACTTCACCCAACTAGCTTTTACAATGCAACTCTTTGACCTTGCTTGGCGCAGAATGACCATTGTTGTCCTTGCGCCATAAAAATACAACCAACCAACCAATGGCTTAGAATTTCCGCACGCTTAACGATAAAATAAATGTAAACACAACATCGCTGTTGACAAGAAATCTGGCATGGATTTTGGATGGAAATTGTGCATGTCTTGTCTTGCCTTCGCAGGATGATATAGAATGATTTGGCGGTTTTCCTTACGTTAGCTATTACTACCGAAACCGGCTTGAAAAAAGTGTCAGTTTTTCTGTTTCCGGCGGAAAATGTTTTGGAATATTTATTCATGTATATATACCCTTTATATTTTTCTAAATTTTTTTGAATTTCTTCTAAAACACTACATATTTTTAAAAAAAGGTTTATGCGAAAATTCGTTAAAAAGTAAATAACAAGTTTGTCCATCGGAGATTACCCAGAGTTCATGGAATACACGCCATTTATTTATATATATATATTGTGTGCTTGAAGTTTAAATCAGAGAAACGCTGACTGAGTACAAATATGGTAAGATTGCTCTCTCTCCCGTTATGTCGACCGCTGGTAGGGCATTAATCTTGCAGACTATAAGTGCCATTGAAGACCTTTTGTCATAAACCCTACTATTGAAGGGTTATTCTATGTCTCCTTGTATCCGGAACATTCACTTACACATATCCTTAGCCCTTCTTAACGACAGTTCCCATCCTTCATGAAATCAGGGAGGGACCACCGTTTTTCTTTTTTGTCATTGAGCACTAGAGGCCCGAATTGCAACTTAATTGGAAACGTTGCTCTAGTTGTAAACGCCCTTAGCATTTTTGTTAATGCTGTCGCAAGAAGAAGCAAAACTCTGTGCAACTTGAAACATGGAGGCAAAAAACTCTTGAAGTTGCAATCAGTTCGCCTTCACATTTTCACTGTGGACGAATTAAGGATTAAAATAGACGAACGCTTTGTTAAAGACACAGAAAAATGCTCTTGAAACGAGGCAAGTATATTTTCAATCCAGAAAAATGAGTGCTGTAAAATATTTTGAGCGTGAATTGCTGTCTGATAATTAAAGCCGGAATTTAAAGGGATACTTCGCCTGGGACAGAAGCTAAACACGTTAGTTGTGTGTGTAAACATCATCAGATTGCTTTTTTTAGAATATCCGAGGATAATGACTTCGCTTCAAAAGCAAAGGTTTCCATGGCGTCTGCAAAACAACCGTCTGTTCAGGGCATGACAGTTCAGAGAGGCGAGCATTTTTCTGGAGACATAGGGATGGTTCAGTAGAAGGATAATGCAATTTTTCACGTAGAAAAATGAGTGTCACAGCAAGTTTTGAGTGTGAACTAGAGATGAGTTCGGGCTCATTTTTCGAGGCTCGAACCCGAAATATTTTGTGCAAATTCAAGCCCGAGCCAAAATTTCAAATATAATTTTAAGTCCTGGACGTATGATTTAAATTTAAAATAATTTGCTAAACTACATTGTAACGAATTCTACTACCGGAACAGGTAATTACAGCGCTATAACTAAATTTAGAATTTAACGTTAACAAACAGGATAAGTGGAAATATTCGACGAAACAATACGCAATATAAATAAGACACAAAAAACAACGTTTTAGAAGCGTATTTATGTCAAGATTGAGTTCAAGCTACGCGTTTCGGGCGATAAAAGTTCGCCCTTCTTCGGGAGTGAACACGTGGAATATCGTCAACAAACGAGGTTGATTCGCGGATGTAACTAGAGTTGAGTTATTAAGTGAAATGTTCACTTCCAAAAGTAGGACGTCAAGTACTACGTGGTTTTTGTAGTGCGGCCACTCCTCCCAGAAATTACCAAATTGTGGAAAAGTTGGCTGTCTGTTGGTAGAGGTGGCAATTATGGTGGGACTATGGATTAATATCAGAAGGAGTTAGGTGGAGTACATTTCGCCAAGCTGAGCTGAAGGAAGGAGTTGAGCTGTGGTCATTCACAATGGAATCACGAAACATGTTAATGAAGAAAGCTTCGGCGAAGTCCAGTTCAAGTGGTGAATGAGGTTGGTGGATGATACGAGCGTCAAAGCTTTGAGTCTAGACTCAAAGATAACATTTCCACACTCCAACGCTGGGGCGTGTATCAAATTTTTTGCCAGTTCGGACTTTCCCTTAGAAACCCCGTTTTTTTAGAAATTGTAGCAAAGGGCCGCTTCACCGCAACGGAAGCTTGCCACTGGGTACAGACAGTTCCAGTATTTTATACAGTCCAACCTCAATAAGGCAAACACCACACACGCATGAGGAACAAAAAATCTGTTCATGTTAACAATAGTTCGAGTTACTGGGACAGGATTGGATCGCCTCGCTAAGTCATTTATTCCATTTCTAGTCATCTTGTAAGAAAAATAAAAGTCGTGTATACGAAGTCCACATAACGTTCAGTAGGTTATAAAAAGAGATCTTTGTTTTGCTAGATGTACGTACTATTATATGCTCTACCATCGATTATGCTACCATCGATTTTCCGACTGTCTCGGCGTGAATTTGGGGGGTGATGGGAATGAAACGAGGAAACCTCCCTGGATCTTGGTCACTCTCAAAACTGTAGGGCTATAGGAACAAAAGATATCCCTTTAAAGGCAATGCGGTGGTGCAGTGGTAACGCATTCGCCAACCGTGCAGTTATCCCTGGTACTATACCCAACTGTGTCAAAGAAAGAACACTTACCGCCTAACTTCTCATCGTAGTCCGGGGGTTACTTCCATAGGCCTTCAGAGATTCGGATTCCTCGAAAAGCCGTAAATCCCGGCGCAGCATGGCCTTTGATATCCTTGCGCAGTAAAACCTAAACAAATATGTCTTTTAAAAGATAATAATATTTTTGCCTTCTTTGGAGTTCACTATTTCGAAGGAAGGATCGAAGAACTCGAAAACGATTGCATGGAGAGACTTGGAGAAACGCGTTTTGTTCTTTTTTATTTTTGAATATTATGATCTTTAAATTTTTTAAAGATCATTGGTTAACAGTTCGTGTCAAACGGTAATTTGTATTACCCGTGTTTGTGTTAAAAAATTTTAAACAGAGAATTTCCTATACAATTTGACGAGATTTATTTAAGAAGTAGTTTGCGTTTGCATGGCCCAAAAGTTGGGTTTTTTGTGGCTACTGCGACGTGTTGGAATAGGATCTAAATCTGAAACACGAAAGGAAGGAACTGGAAACTTTGTTTCCTTGGTCTGAAGGGAATAACACGTATTATATAAAAAAACAGAGAGCGATGCTGCTGATAGTTACACTTGAGCTTAAAGAAAACGACTGAATGAAAATTATGTACATATCAGCTGAAATTAATTATGTATATACCATCTGATGGAAGAAAGGGCAGAGTCCTGAGAAAGTACGTTTCTGTAAGATAATACTTTTACCCACCGCCTTAGAGTAAGTCTCCGATTTTAGCTTTTAATGTCCACAAAAAAGTTTTTTTACCCCTTTTCCGAGGAGAATAAATTCTAAAACATTTTATACCTTTGAGTTATCATATGTCACTGAAAAATTGATTTAAGATGCATTTTTTGCATTAACTATTGTTTAAGAGTGTTAATATGAGATACAATTTTAAGGTACAATTTTATAATTAAATGTCAATGCGCAGTTTACTGCACAATTTCAATGTGCTTGTGGGTTGCGATGCCTTGATTAAATAATGCTGCGTTTAAATGTTATCACCACCGCTGATTGTCGTCGAGAAAGTTCTGAAAAGAATTATTTGTGCAGCTAAATTTTGGTTTTTATTAAACTGTACGTTAGCATAAATTAGTTAAAGATCTTAGGACCCGGGTGCACCTAAACCAACCGTTCCCGTGGGCCCGAATTATTATAATATTTAATCCGTCAGGATTAGTTTACTATCCAACCTAATGTAACTTACCATGAAAGCCTCATACGATTACAAAAAAAAATGGCCCGAAAATTCAAAAATTACTCTTTTCTTAAACACTTGTTTAGGAAACAATTTTCTAAGTAGACTTTAAAGTCAGCAGAAATGGCATCGCTTTCCGTCGGAAAAAGTTTAAATTTTCAAGAAAAGTCAGCTTTCTTATTGCAGCATGTCTCTTTCATAGATATATATATATGGCTTTAACATTTCTCGAAAACGCAAGAAGAAAGAAGAAAAGGATGATACGTACTTTCCTATCACGACGTAATAAAATCTTGTACTATACCCAGCACTTAAGCAAGGCAAAATAAGATTACCAGGAAACACATCCAAAGAGAAGATGCTTGATTTTTCAATTTACTCGAGCGAAGAGCAAGCAAAAATGTGAATACATTTTTATAGATATAAATCAATTTTCCTATCTTATTTGCGAAGTCGAAAGAGCTGCTTTTTATTTTATCTTCTTTCGGGGCACAACACGGCTAATACGAATCTCGGATGTTTTATGGAATGTCTCAGTTGCCGGCAGCGACTTTGTTTTCTCTTAAGGAGGATGTATTAATGACGAGAAGGAAAAAAATGTTTTCATCATCCCCAATGATGGAAAAGCCCCCTTAGGCCAAAACCTAACGTCTCCATTTACTGGCGTCTAAGTAAACGAAGTTGAGGGTAAAGTGTGGGTCGGGTCTAGCTCTTTATCAAAGCGCACACCTTTCGCGCATAAGCAAACAAGGACCCCAAAATTACCTGCGAATGTGAAGGTGTCTTTGGGACCGATACACAAAATTCAAAAGCCGATTCAATCATTTTTTCCGCTACCCCAGGGGAGTATTTTTCGGAGGGTAAGCTCGCAATAAGGGAAGCAGAGCGAATTGCCGGTAATAACTTTTTTAGCTGTTGTTGCTTCGGAGAAAGGAATTACGTTATCCTAGACTCGCGGTTTTTTTTTGTTTGTTTTTTTGTCTAGTTTCAGGAAAAATAAATCATGATAAACCAAGAGTGTTAAAATAAGAAATTCAGTGAAAATGTGGGTTAACAAAATAGGTTGTAGGCATAGAATATATTCAGAGTTTTTCAGTTAACGCCCAAAAGAAAGGTACATAGCGAGACTCCTTGAAGAATTTAAAGCAAAAGTGTGAAAATGCTGAGAAATCAATATTTTTGGAGATGATGACATTTGAAATCTAACCAATCACAACAAAATCGGACCTTAATTTTCTCGGCGAAAACCATTTACAAAACAAATCACTAAGCCCCGCCTCGAGCAATTCATTGAAGTTAAAAATAAATTCCTTTTTTACCAACCCACTTTTAGGGAGAAAACAGGAATTATGGATAATTCAAAGACACTTATTAATTATAAAAAAAAATAGTTTTGAAAGATGTGACTACAAATTTATATAATCATTGAATAAGAAACTAAAATTATAAATAACACAAAAATATTTCTTTCGGAAAAAGTAATTTCGCTTGAACACGAATAATATATTTTAGCAAAAGCATCATATTATAATTAACTTTTTTCCACATTAAAAAAAAGCCCAGAAGGTATCAAAAATTAATACCCGTACTATAAATTTTTCATTTTCGCAGCAAATATTTGTTAATATACATATTGAATTTATCAATAAATTTGATGATTTTAAAATGTTCGGATAAGTTCGTATATTTTAAGCCCCAAAACTGAACTAATGATTATCTGCAAGCGAACCCAATGGCTTAACGTGACCTTGTGATCGTAATCCATTTGTATTCAATCAGACTTATTAGATATCGAATTCAGCTCAGCGGACTCGAAGGCTAGGTTTGTCACTATTAGATTACATTAGACTAAAAACGACTTTTTAATCTCAAAAGATTACCTATCTTTGACTTATTACTATACTATATATTGCAGATGCCAATGTCTTTTACAAATATACTCCATAACAATTTAATTTTAGATGTAATTATTTATATAAATTTTAAATCGACGTCTTTTTAATTTTTTAAATATTAATATTATACGATTTTGTGTGTTTGCTATAAGCAATAAAATATTTTTTTACTAATTACTTTTGTAAACCCCTTTTTGTCATCAATTACTAATATTTGGCGAAAAACGAAATCGCAATTGGTTAACATACTAAAATTATTTATTATATGACGTAACTTCTATCGTATTGGCTCAAAAAAGAATCGTATGCGCGTTGGTTCTCAAAGTAAAATTACCGAATACATTATCTAAAACTTTCACACCACGCTTTTGCCAAAACAAGTGGCTTTCAATTCGTTTCAGCCTGGTCATGAAAGGCATTAGCAAATGAAACCTGTGTGATTATTGGTTAGAATTGGAATGTCAATAGCTCCAAAAATACTGATTTCTTAGCATTTTCACATGAATATTTTTTGCTTAAATTTCTTCAAGGCGTCTTGCTATATACGTATTTTAGTTTGTCAACTGACACCCTGTATATATACTGCTAATTAAATGATTATTTTTCACAAACATTTGAGCCAATATATTTTAGTAATAGATTAAAAAAATTTCAAATTAAAGTCCCATCTGTACAAAAAAATGGCAGTTGGAGTGGGACGAGCAAGTTTTTAATAAACTACACCTCATCAAACCACAAATTGAAATGTGGCAGACTAGCAACAAGAGTGACCGTCGAAAAGAGGTCATTTTGCTAGACTTCGTATCGGCCACACACGCTTCTTCCACCAACATCTGTTAAAGGGAGAAGACGTCTCGATGTGTGCCACATATGGTGAACCATTAAATGTCTTACGTGTTTTAATCATTTGCATAAATTTCAACCAGCAACGTTCATTAGGTTTCAACTAAAATAATTTTACCCTTGGTGCCATTTTGTCTGATTATTTTAATCATGAATCATTTTTAACTTTTTTTCAGGTATTGACTTTTTCAATCTCATCTGATTTTATTACCTCGTTTTATTGTATGTTTGATATATTTTTAACATTATAACTTTAAATTTATTTTTATATTAAAACCGTATATACGATATCGCTTTGCTTGGCGCGGAATGACCATTGTTGTTTTTAAACCATAAAAATGCAAGCAACCAGCCAATTTTGAAGTTAAAGGGTAGTTAGTACATAAACTTTCAGATTTATGCAGATTTTCCATTTAAAGAATACATTTTATTTAAGGGTGAAGAACAATATAGTTTATATTTTAATAAAAACCTGACTATAGAATATAACGCTAATATATTATTTATACAACAAAATGTTAAAATACAAAATATAAATTTCGTATTTTGCTGACGTTCGTTAATGAGGGACAGCAAATAGATTAAGACCAATATTAAAGTGACACGACACATAAGCTACAATGTAAGTAGATCAACGTCTAATTAATTTTCCATCGATGATCAGCTTTTTATACAAAGTATTAAAAATATGCATCCAATTTCGCTTCAAAAGACTATTTTTTGCTTTAGTTACTTTAAGATTTTTAATAAAAGGTTTGAAATACAAAAATTTGTGAAAAGATATTTATTGGTAACTTTTTGATAATATATTTTGAACATTTCATTCTTCCTCTGCATTTTTCTTCTTAATTTTTATACATTATTCGAAAACAGTGACTGTTAAATTATAAATATCGCAATAAAATGAGATCAATTTTCACGTATGTTTCATTTACCTTAGGCACACGTCAGCCTGTTTTTCTATAATTGTAATTCAATTCTCATGATTTGTTTTTACATATATTGTCGTGACGAAAAATTTTACTTAATTATTCAGTCCATGAACAAATATGTATATTCCGTGACCCAAGTTTCGACATGTAAGTTTTTTGGGCGTGATATATTTAATTAATTATGCACAATAACAAATTTCATGCGTTTGTTTCTACATCACTTCTGGGGGCATATACTAAATTTTGAATGTGAGCGAGAAGCTGTTAGGCTAAAATTCCACTACCTTGCATCTACTGCTCCACGCTTTCAAAATTTAATCGTATTTTAATTAACTGTATAAATTACTTTTTAGCCATATTTTATTAAACCGTATAAATAACGGAATTGTTATTAATCGTATATTAATCATCATCCTCTATTTATAAAGGAGTTCTTACTTGGCCAACATACATATATAATAATATAGCCTCTTACTGCCACGCTCAGTGACTAGCTGGTTAAGATATTATGAAGGTAACCCAAAGATCTTTGGTTTGAATTCCTGAATTTACGTACCTGAATTTACATTTTTGAATTTCCTGAGTGTACATACCATGTTCTTGCCTCTCCCTAACCTGAAACATAAATATAAACCACATATAAAAAATATAGTATCGGAAATTTAATCGTATTTTAATTATCCTCGCACCCAATGGCGTAGGCAGAAAGTTCATAAGGGGAGGGTTATAGGCTTAATGGGAGGGGTTACAGAGCTACAACTCATATATTCCTATGTTAAATATACAAAATTTCATTGCAATGGGGGTTACAACCCCCAACCCCGCCCCGGCTAAGTCTCTGCTCGTACATCCTCCTTTGTTTCACATGGAGTTTCCCATTGGTCCAACAACATTAAATAAAAACTTACAGCACAGCAAAATCTGTGTCGAAGCAGTTTCCAAAATACCGGAGATAAATAACTAATATTCGTCATTGATCTCTGAATACCAGTATAATCTACTTGGCATCCTTTTGCCACGGCAGCTTCCGAATCAGCTTTTCTACCAAAATTCTTCTTGGACGTTAATATAAATGATTTATTACCAATTTTTAAATTGGTAATGCTTCAATTTGTGAGTTCCAATTTCGAAGTCTAAGGCGTATGTCATCCATAATAAAATGATTTATGGGCACATTTAACTTGCTAACATTTCCCTCATGCCATTACGATGCGAGTATTATCTTTTCAGAAATTTTCGAAAGCAAGTTGTTTTACTTCAATTTGAAATACTTTGGGCTATAAAATCTCGTCTGAAAAAAAAACAACAGACAAACTTAATTTATGATTCTTCAGTTCAAGTGCGTAAACGGCCGTGTGAAACTTGCATTAGTAGTTTCAGGTTCCTTTACTCGGAGAAGGGAATGATATATAAATTGACATGACCTGGTTTGCAGTTGATTCAATTGGTTTTGAAACGAGCTGGTATCAACTTTTTTATTTATAATTTGTTAGTAGGCCGATATATATAAATCGAACACTACGCAGATTAAATCAAACAACAATATCAATCAACGTTTATTGGCGTAGTGATACCAACGCCGATGTTATGGTATGATTAGATGGCGAAACGTTCGAAAGAAAATAAATATATATATATAAAAATACATATGCTGCAACGTGCATTTCGATCAATTTAATACCAGTCTCTTTGCAATTTGGTTTAAATAGTAGTCCATGTACTACACCATTCTGCGAAATAACTGGCAACAATATATATACGTTCGTAAAGAGATTAGATATTGTCGTTCGTAGCTCAGTGGGTAGAGTCTCCACCCGGCAAGTGGAAGGTCGTGGATTCAGGTAGAAATATTCACGCAGAAATATTTATTTTCTTTCGAACGTTTCACCATCTAATCACGCCATAACATCGGCGCTGGTATCACTACGCCAATAAACGTTGATTTATATTGTTGTTTGATTTAATCTGCGTAGTGTTCGATTTATATTAAAATATATATGAATTGTACTGTAAGTCACACTGGGTTGACAAAATATTCAGGCATCGAGGTCAATGTGAACAGTAGCATTTTTAGCGTAAATTAGTAAGTCATCAGATGACATTTTGATTATGGTGTCTGCAGTGGCACTCCTAAGTATATTGTTTCACACTATGGAAATAGATTTGAACCAAAATATTGCTCTATTACTCTTTCTGCTGTGACGTAGTGGTGATGCGAGTTACTACTTTGCAAATAATCCAAATATATGCCTCCAGTAGTTATCCAGCCTTTGCTGCGTGTTTTTCTACGAATTTGGAGTTCAGGGTTTGATTACTTAAACGAAAGGGGGAAAGGGGTTAATATTCTTCGAGAAATTGTAGATCTCGGCACATAGCGATATTTGTTGTCCTTGCGCCATAAAACACAAACCTTCCGCCAGAGCTTATTGGATGGTTTTGTCGACGAATATCGACTGCGGCGTTTTCGATTATCATCTATAAGTTCTTCCGTTTATACCAATGGTTCTGAAACAATTTTAGACTGCCGTCTCCGTGACACCATGAGATTTCCTCCAACGCCCGTTACGTTGCAAATAGATTTTGAAAAAGAAATTGGAATTAATGGAGACAAGGTGACTGGGAAAGTAGCTAGAGAATATTTAGGGCTTCACTCTCGAAAATGAACAGCGTTAAAAATGAATGTTTCGAGAAGCTAGCAGCAGAGGATACTTAAAAACGGGTGTCAAAAAAATATTCGGCACGATGATTGTAAAAACTGTTTTTTAAATAATCTGATGATATATACGGATGTGGTTTTAGTAGTTACGATCAATATGGTGCAAAATTTCATTCTAACTGTACATGCTTATTCTATACAAAAAGTCTATTATGTAAGCTTAAATTGTAACGATAAAGTACCTCCCTTGTAAAGATAATGATTCCCTTGTATAAAGATACTCTTCCTTGCGGTGGGTTTATCCATGAATTGATAAAGTGGATATGAGTGACTTTTCGTTCTGGTTAATAATGAACGTTTTTATTTAAGAAGTGGGTGGCAGTGGCATAAGCAAGGGGTGTCGATTATGGTTATAACTGTTAGAGAATACTGTAATAATTTGAGTATTTGCGTCAATAACAATTTGCATATTTACGTCACAGTATGGTGTAGTTTTTTGTTTTTTGTTTTTTTTGCGGTCTTGTATCAGGTCCCATATTTTTTTTGATTGCAGTTTGTTCACTTCTTGTTGGGATGGTTCTTGCGTAAAGAGCAAGACAAACACGTTAATGTTTTTTTTTTTATCATTTAAAAGCTTGTAGTCCAATAAAGTTTCAAGATGAAACTAAGCAAGATGTCTCTCATTCATTTTGTCATTTAAAGCTTCAATTAATTTTAAAAGACATTTACTTCCAACGGTAACCCCCCATGCGATGAAATTGTGTATAGTATACATGTAAATACAATGGAGTTGTAGCTCTGTAACCCCCCATTGTAAGCCTGTAACCCTCTCCTTATGAACTTTCTGGGTATGCTATGGTGGGTGGGTGGTGTGCAAAATGGTGGTCGGACAAGCATAGGCGTAAGCAGAAGTTCGTAAGGGGGTTATAGGCTTAATGGAAGGGGTTACAGAGCTATAACTCATATATTCCTATGTTAAATATACAAAATTTCATTGCAATGGGGGGTTACAACCCCCAAAACCGCCCCCTGGCTACGCCTATGCGGACAAGGGCATTCTATATCTGTAAAATGTCTTTTGTTTGTCATCCCCCACTTTGCTATTTGCATTGTATTACAACCCTCTTTCCTTTTTCTGCTGAGAAAATTTTTTTCCTACTAACGATTTTCCGCTTTATGCAGGTTTTTCTCTTTAACGGGATTAAATAGTGCTTTCCGCTTCCGCGTTAGACAGTTTCTGTGTTAGCTAATGTTAACTACCATTGACTTTTGAAGGGACCGCAAAGAAATTCCGTTTTGAGCAAGTTTCCCCTTAGACAGTTTTCATCGTATGTAGGTAGGTAGGTAGGTGGATGGATGGATGGATGTTATATGTTTATGTTGTCGAAAAATCTCGTAAATTATCACCGTTAAAAGCTTTTCAAGAATTTCTAAACTGCAATAATTTGTATATTTTTCTGATAGAATTTCCAAACAGTGGGTCGTGGGTCGTAAACACACAGGTATTTTTATTGTGTGTATTTGATTCTGAAATTTATGACCAATCAATGGTAAACGATGTATTGTCAGCAAAGGTACTAATACATTACATTTCATTCATTACAGAATTGAAAATACCGGGAAACACAAACATTTAATTGTAAAATTCATACATTTCATTGGAACACGTACGAGTTCTTGGCTTAAAAATTTTCATTTTACGAAAAAGCTTCTTTTTTAGTCAATCAGCAATTATATGTTAAAAAGCAGAACATAAAATCTGTATGTATTTTTTGCTGTTATTTGAAAATCTCCCATGTTTTTGTTCCACAAATGAAATGTGTAAATGTCACAGTGGGGTTCTTCTTGTAAAGAAAACGAGAAGAGCTATAAATGTGTGAATGCTTACCTAGAGTATCCTTCCACTCTTAAAATGAGGATATGGAACACTATTGGTTTCCAAATGTGTGAAGTGTGGAAATGCATTTTCGCTAAATATAGAGAAGTACAGCACAAACCACGTGTGAGTGTAAGTGTGTGCGTGCGAAAGACACTTGCTATAAATCCATCCAAAATAAATCTTAAAATTTTACATGTGTGTTTTGCCACACCCTTCTATGGGAAAAGGCCAAAACGGTACATAAATTTACAAGGGACACCTTACACATAGAGGGCTTCGACTGTGCTGTACGGTTTTTTTCAGAAGATCAAATATAATTTCAAAAGTTTTGCCTCTCATTCAACTGTTCGCTATACTTACAAGAAATTTTAAAACAGATTTTTATAAATAAAAATAAATAAATTAAAATTATGAAAAATAAAAAATACATCCATAACAAATGTATATAATATCTGTATCTTGTGATGAAAATTTGGTAAGTCGAAGTTGAGCTAAACTCACTGTTAACGTTTGCTGCTTGCAGTGGAGGTTAACCATCTCCGTCAGGATTGACACAAGTGGAAGCTAACACATCCCCCTTTCTTTTTCCACTCTCCAAAACCCCTTTTCTATACTAATGTGACTGAAACTAGGCCTATGAAGTAATAACGTTATTCATTTACCTGGTGTCCAAATACTGTTATTTTCATGTTATTTGAGAATTGACAATAATCTTTGATATTCAGAGCAATTTACCATTTGAATTCTCTCAGAGTATAAAAGTCAAAACACTGAGAAACTATGCCTTTCCTGAAGAACATCGTTGTTGTTGTTGGTAAATGTAATATAATTAGTTTTAGCTACCACTTTGCTTTATGCAAACTGAATACCATCAAAATTGATTGAATCACCATCAGAAAGCTTTACAGAAGAGAAACTAGCAGGCAGAAAAATCTGTACTAAATAGCTAATACTTGCAAATGCGAAAGTGGGTTCTTTGGGAGGATAAATGATGCTGGAGAGAGAGAGAGAGAGAGAGAAAACAAGGAGATATGTGATAAAAGTCCAGAAAAAGGATGGAAGAAAGATACTCTTGATTGAGATGAAGTTTATGAAGCAAATAGGTAGTTCACTGGGCAATAATAAATATCAGGAACAGTAAGCACGTGGTCATCGGGCGTTTGCCTGGATTATTGATTTATAGCCAAACCATATCTTCATGGGCTATAATTTTGACTGAAGGGAATTTAGCGACTGTTGTCATCTTTGCTTTTGTTACTCCCACCCTAGAATGCTCGTTCCTGTTGTCAAGGAAACCCCGTTTCAATCCTTACGAATCTGCTGTTTGTCTGTTGGCCTTTAAAATGTATTCTGGGCACGCGATTTCCACGTGTAATGCAGCCTCAATAACATAGGGGCGTTTTCACATGCAGTTATTTTCG
>QLNU02015360.1:77253089-77269053 GCA_006491805.2 Dysdera silvatica
ACAGACAACCTACACAACGAAAATCACCAAGTACCAAGATCTCAGACATGAAGTACGAGATATATGGGGTATGGAAAAGATCCTCATCATCCCGTTAGTCATCTCAGCAACAGGGATAGTACCAAAAACGCTTGCGACGAATTTGGAGATACTCAACATTGACCCAAACACCTACATTGAAATACAAAAAGCCACAATCCTAAACACGTGTCACATTGTCAGGAAGTTTCTAGACATGGCACATTAAGAAGTGATGTAAAAAGAGGCTTGGGAACATGGCGCTCTGCCCGTCCCAAAGCCTGTTTCCGCCAAGAATGGGCGAGGAAAACTTTTTTTTTTTATATAATTTCATTAAGTTGCATTTTTTTTGCATTGGATATACCCAACGTAAAAAACATTAATTAATATATTGATAAATAAAAATCTGCAATATGTATATATAGCTTACACATTTTTAATGACGCAAGAAATTGTGTTTGGCTCTGTGCTGGGTTTGCAGGAATTCGTAAATTTAGATGTTATGTCAAAAAAAAGGGCCCCAAAATTGCGTGATCACAAACCCTATACCCCCTCGAATGTGTTAAATTGGTCCCAGTGCCAAGAGAAAACCGACTGTTACCTACACTGGCAATTGGATTAAAAAGTAATTTCGAATTTTCCTCGGTGCAGATTACGTTGCTATTGAAATTATCACTATAATGTTTCAGAAAATTTTCAATGAATAACTAATGGGAAAATGGTTATTGGATAGAGGAGGAAAACTTGGAAACAAACCTCAGTATAGTTCCACTGAATGAAGGTGAAACAGAGGCGCATCGACTAATGGAAATCAGAGTATTGTGCAAAGCGGATTACACTTTCTGTAATTATGTGTATTATACTTCATGAGATTTACTTATATGGTGACGGAGTGGAAGCTACATAAATCCACGTATCTCTCACCAAAATCCAATGATACTGCAGGCTTGTCATATGGTAGTGAAATAATACGTGCGAATATCCCCTATCATATAGCAAAGATTTTAATGCCAATAAGGCTGCGTTTCTCCAAATATATGTCACAAATTCACATGGAATTCGAAAAGTATCCAATAATTACATGAGAGACATAATTGGTTTGATACGTATATATAAGCTAACACGTACCAAGGGTCTCGTAAGAAAAGATCTAAGATGATTCACAATTATTTCATGCGCACTAGGCGAGACTTAAAATTTACGCGTTAAAGGTGGTTTTGTAGTTGCTGCCTGACAATTAACGAAATTCACATTTTGCTGAACTGCGTTACTTGAACTTTTGCGCCATTGGTGATAACCTATAGTCGCCAAATGGACAGGTCGGCTGCCCTGGTCAAAACCCAAGAAGTAGAGAAAGATGTACAGGTCAAACTAATGGCTATTCGGGTATGTTGCCATTAAAGCTCTTCAAATAACGATTCGGTGGATTATTTGCTAGCTTTCGTTGTTTGAAATGTTAGGTTTTATTATAATTTTTAAATACCTTTTAAATTAAAAGTAGTTATTTGTGTGAATTAAGACATATTCTGCTACTCTAAAAGTGAAGCTTATTTTGGGAATCCCGAAGGACAGTATGGTAGACTTTGCGAGTTCAAATTGACTTTGCCCTAAAATGTTCATACTCTCTTTTTGTTAAATGGGAGCTAAAAGCTCACACTGTTTATAGTAAGGATGTTTTGAAGCTGTACTTAAAACATATGGGTAAGTTGAGTCATGTATTTCTAGAATTAACATTAATTTTGGATTTAAAATTAGAAAGATGAGGAAAGCAATTATTTATTTGAAGGAGATTCCATTTGAAATAAACGATAGTATGCTCAAACCTGTTCAACTGAATTGTGAGAGAGAGAGGTTGTTTGGAACATCATGATTTTCAATTTTTAGAATATTCAATGGAAGGAGAGGATCTCTGTTATCGAAATGGAGAGTGAGATTTCTAATTAGATGTTGATTTTGTATGCTGATATGAAACAAGATTGTTTCAAGGATGTCACAAGGATATGTGATAGCATTAGTAATTTTTATTTACTAAAATGTATGTTACCACTTTTTGATTATCGTTTTACTGAAAATATAGAACAAAACGATAAGAAATAATTTTACTATTTCCATCCGAACAAAAGGATTCAACGACTGAGCAGGACTTACCATAACAAGTAAAATTTTGTCGCTAGTCCAAAGTGGGGTCCCGCAGCGTTTCCAAAACTACTATTTCTTTTATCAAGCAAGGTGTCGAGACGCAAGAATATCGTTACTATTTTCTCAGACACTTCGTTTTATAAAGGGAACAACAGTTCTCGAAACGCCGCGGAAAATTTTCTTATAAGTTGGACCAGTGAAAAAAGTTCATTAGTTATTTCCATCCCGTAATTGTATAAAATCATTAGATTACCCTTAAAAAATGAACTCTACTTGGATTCACACAAAACGTTGGAGCTTAATAATCGTCCCTAAAGAAATATATTAGTGCTTGTTTAAAACCATCCTTTTAAGCGGAATTGAGTACGCTGAATGAAAACTTCGCATGAAAATTAAGAGTAAACGCAAGATAACACGTTGTCTTGTATTAGGCGTGATAGCAAAGCCTGAACTACTAAGCCGTAAAAACTCGCGGCCTTATGTGGAAAGACACAAAATATAGAGTGGGGAGGGGGTTGTTGTTTCATGGAAAGTTTCTCACTTTTTGTTTGCGATTTTTCAGTGATAGGAGTGATATGGATTGATTATATATATATGAGGGGTATTCAAAAAGTAAGTTTTTTTAATTGTTATATCGCATTACGCGCGATACCGGAACTTTATGTAGGCAGGGAATTTTAATTTGGGTACAGTGGCAACACTTGGATCTGGATGGGTGATCTTCAAGCGCTCAAGCCTCATTTGATAGCCGACCGCCATGGAGTTCCACTTTGTTTTGCTGCCAGCTGTGAAATACGCAGTGTGATTCTTTTATCGACTGCAAAAACGGAATCGGACGTGGACATTCATCGTCAGTTACGCAGTGTTTATGCAGATGTCATGTCTATGCAAATGGCTCGTAGTTGGTGAACAATGTTTATTGTAGGCAGAGAACATACACGATAACTCCCGACCTCAAGCCGCTCAAGCAACAAGGGAGCTTCTGCAGAAATTTATATTGGAGATTTTTTCTCGAGCACCCCCTCTTACTCTCCTGACATTGTCCCAGTGACTTTTATCTGTTTCCTGAACCCCAAAAATCATCTCAGCGGTCACCGCTCGCCAATGACATAACGAAGTGCAAGAGGAGGTCCAAAACTGGTTTCGGAATTTGGCGGTAGATTGGTAAGATGAGGGAATTATACCATATAACTACGAGTTTTATGTATGCATGTTGGCTTTCAAAGTAAAATTACACAACAAAAATTTTTATAACGCACTTTTTCAGAAAAAACTTTTATGTAATCGATTTTAACCTGATCGTGAAACTGTCAACAAATGAAAATTGCATGATTGTTGGTTATACTTAAATTGCAGTTATGACAAAAGTATTGACTTGTCAATTTCAATATGACTTTTCTTTATTGAGACATTCAAAGAAGTACAGTGATGTGATTCAATTTCGAGGACTGCAGAAATACTGTATATGGACATTCGAAGGAAATTAAATAGTGCAGTTTGGCAATCTTTTTAAATTTTAACAACCAAGGGACTAAGAAAAAATATATGAATGCAACAAGACAACGTTGCACAAGTAAATGTCTTCTCTTCAAATTATTTTGAATTTAGTTTCGTCTGTTCTGATGCTGTTTTAAACATTCCTGACGAAATTAAAATTTCATAAAATAATGCTAATTTATGACATATTAAATGAAATTTCCTTTTCAGTCTAAATAATTTCGGTTTATCAATTTAAATTAACCAGAATGTTTACTTTTAAATCATCTATCGGACAAGTTTGATTACAATTTCATTTCTACCTTGTGGTATCTTGCTGCTATGCATGGATAGGTCAGCAAACCCGAGGAATGACAGATGAGTTCCTAACTTTTTGAGCAGTTGCTACTGAAACTGTGTGTGTGTGCTGGCGTATTTAAATTTTAACATGTTAGGTTTCATTTACCTTTTAATATTCAGAAGGCAACTCTTACCATGCAGCACTGAAGTCTCCGTATTCTCCATTGGAAAAGGGGACGTTACTTTGTAATGAATCAGATATCCGAAAGCGTTAGACATTCCTATCGGAGGTTGTCAGAAGATCAGTGGGAAACGAGTTTTGTGAGTAGCTACTTTGAGAAGTTCCCAAACAGCATGAAATATTTAGTGACCTAATGCATTTGAGATGTGCGTACGTAAGTGCTAGGTAAAGCGATTTCCACTTTTAAACCGCCTGCATCTAAGTCGCCGGAAAGTGTTCCGCAGAAAAATGAAAGTTAAATGTCTACTACGTCCAAAAATCTAAATGTAGATATCGCTTATCTAAGCGGGCGTTATTTTATGCATCCTCACTCCCAAAATGGGCGTAGTATACCTCCCAAACTCGGTTATGGCGGCTGAGAAATACTTAAAATTCCAGTAATGGGCGTTTCACCACAAGAAATTAATTTGTTGAGGTTATTTAGGACTTTGCCCATCGCGTCAAGATATTAGCGAGCATATAAATGTTTCCCTTATGAAAGTATAATTACTCATAATAGTTCACCACAATTCAATTATTAATTACGTTTTGATCGATGGCATTCTTCCCAATTTTGATGTCGATGTGTTAAAATAATTTAATGAGGCTGTACCTACGAGATATTTCAAATTTATGGATCACCTGTAAAACAGCACAAAGTATTTTTTACTGCAGTGATAAACAAGTGTATATAAATATAACTTTTGGTAATGCTTGAATCTGAAAAGCATATCCAATACAGGCTATCAAAAAATAGGTTCCTGGCATAAACCTTTTCTTTACAATTCTCCTTCTTTAACAAATGCGATAAATGTTAAAGAGCTTCAAAATCTACAATTTTTGCCGTCACGCCAATCTGAATCGTTTCGTCCGCCATACACACTCAATCGTCTTGAAGAAAGGGTGTTGTTAGTCTTGAAGTTATACGATAAAATCGGTCCAGACAGAATTACTTTGGATAGTCATTTTTATGAAGATTGTTCATTAGGCAGCTTGGATCATGTAGAAATGGTCATAGCAGTGGAAGACGAATTCGATTTTGAAATCTCCGAATAGTATCATTACCGACTAATGAGTCCGAAGGATGTTGTACGATATGTAGCTCATCGATTTAATATTTTCAAATAGGTCCATCATGGGCGCCCTCAGAATTATATGCAGGGGGGTGCATCCAGGAAAAATTCCAATTGAATATAATATCGTTGGACTCTTTCTTGTGGATTCAGTCTTTCTTCCCCGTTTTTTCATAAGCTAAAGGGGGGTACAACTGCATTTCTTTGCACCCACTTTGGGGCAAGGCATTTTAGTTGATGTTTTTTACAAAATTTGCTTGGTTATTTGTGGAAAATGCCTGAAATTTTTATATTAGTGATATATAAAACATCAGTGTAAGTAGCATACGTAATATTGGAAGTAAAATACGGTATTAAAAGAAATGTAATTAAAAAATAGTATGTACCTGAACAAAGTGTTGCATGCTACTTCGTACACTTCTGCATTCAATATCATTCTGCTTACACTCTCATTGCAGATTTGATTTCTACAGGAAACGACTGGTGGTTGTTCGAAGTCATTTAAGCCATCAATTTCAATTCATATGACCTAGTTAGTCCCAGGGCTTAGATCTTAAACCTAGTTTTTACTGCTGAAAATTCAAAGTTTTATATATATACAGTTTGAAAAATTGGGATTATACGTAGTCGCTTAGAAAGAGAAGTTGTCATTTGTCTCAAAAAGAAAATTTTAGAACCTTGTAGGAAAAAATGTAAGAAAATTCATACTCGCCAACTGCAAAAATCTAGTCGTCAATGTAGCGATGGCTCGTGGCAAAAATTTATTGAGGCAGGAGTTATGCCAATTCACCAAATACATGAACCTACGTATTTACTCAGTCAGTGAAATCTGTTTCTTGGGGAGTATAGGCCGTAATGCAATTTACTTTGGTGAATTAGCCTAGTTCTGCCTCACATAATTGCGCCATGAGCTGCCACTGCGTCAATGGCGATAGGATTTGTCTAGCCCTATATATATAAATATACATCTCCAAAAATTCCAGCGCTCTTTGTCGCCATTGTCGTCTAGAGTTTTTGCATCAGGCGTGTCAAAAATCTTTTCCTGCTATACATTTTTTAAGGCAGACGAGTACGTTTCGCCGAAATTTGTTGGGCCCTGTATGTGTATATATATAATATACATACACTCAAATTTTACTCATAAAACAAAAATCATGTTCAATGATTTCATACAAATGAAAGCAAAAATAAGCAGCGATTGTAGACATTGAGTTAAAAAGTATTGATTCATATTTATTAGCTGTTATTTAGTCATATACTAGCTTATACATTTGTCAATTATTATCAATATAAAGCAATGTTACAAAGAAACTCCGCTGATGTATTACACTTAAATGGGGTACATTTGGAAGCAACAGTTGTATCCTTAATGGGAAATTGCATTTGTTTCTAAAAAACAATATCTTCAGTCAGTGTATATTATCCGTTCTTTTTTCAAGATTAGAGACATAGACTCTAACAATAAAACAGCCATACAAAAATTGCAAGTCACCCAGAGGAGTATAGAGAGGTGCATGTCCTTGGAGTAACTAGGAGCGATGAAAAACAAAATACTTGGGTGAGAGGGCAAACAAAGGTGAAGAGCATCACCGTCAAAGTTTAAAAATTGAAATGGCAATAGGCTGGACATATCGCAAAAACTGACCAATGTTAAACAACTGAAATTCTTATCTGGATTCCAAAAGACTATCAGTGACCTAGGATACTTCCTCAGACTGGATGTATAGATAATATGAGAAAAGAGTTTGGATTATTTATGTGGAAATGGGAATTGCTCAGAATCAGTGGCGGATTTATAAAATTGCCGCCCTTAGGCACAGCCTGTACTGCCGCCCCCTCCCTCCTTTAGAAAGAACGGAATATTTGTTAAAAAAAAACCAACCGCATATCATACTCTTAACATTTGATATGTAAAGGAGATTTTTCATATAATTATTCAAACTAATAAGATACAATTCGAAATTATTGCTACCACAGTCTCCGACTTCGTGGATTCGAGACACTTTTTGAATCCACAATAATTTTAGTATGGAATCCTGGAGCCTCTGATGTTTTTACGTATATTTCGCGTATTTGGGAAATATACACGTACGCATCCTTGCATGAATTTTTTCATTATCAGTCAAGTTTTTCTTTATTCATTCATTTACTATTAGTATATACAAAAAGCGTGTTAAGCCTAAATTTATAAATGGGCACTCTGGGCAAATGCCCAGGTAGCAAAATTTTTACGGCCACTTGTTAAACTAGTTGGTTACCTTTCATCGCTATTGGGGAAACAGGGCAATAATTAAAAGAAACATTATTTTTTCAACATTGGACAATTTTATGTTTAAGCAATTTGATGCCGCCCCACCCCCATAGGCCTGTGCCGTTTGTGCCTACTTAGAACTCTGCCACTGCTCAGAATAGACTTATGGTAAGCACTTTGAGAGGACCTCCAAGTAAAAGTGGATATATAATGGTTGAATGTTACGATTATATATATATATGTGTGTGTGTGTGTAGTAGATCAGTGGCGGCTTCAATATATAGGGTGTGTGCATGAAGGCTAATTCATCAAAACACATGAATTTACTGCCTATACTCGTCAAGAAACTGGTTTTTAGCTCATTCAGTAAATAAGAAAGAAATTTAAGGTAACTTTAGGTTTTGGTGAATTGGCTTCATGCACATACCCTAAAATCTCGCCACCCGCCGCCACTGATATATATATATATATATATATATAGATATAGATATACACACATACACGTTTAGCTTCTCGAAATCATTTAAATAGAAGCTGTTTACGAACACATTTGTTTCATCAATAATTTCTAAGTTGTTTAAAGTAAAACAAACTGTACATAATAAAAAATATTTTAAAGGTTCGAAAGAAAAAGATTGATTGCATATTTGTGGCCTTTTCCGTAAGTGAATGAATTGGTTGAACATGCCGAGCAAATTGGTTATTCTTGTATATATGCGTGCATTATATGATTATTAACAAATACACTCATTCTTTAAACACTCCGGTTAATTCCTATTCAGGCAAAAGCTTATATTCAAACGTGTTAGGACCAATGTGTAACGTATAAAATGTATATTTTCCTGAATGAAAAACCAACCAAAAAATATTTTTCTACCTTAAGAAAAAAGATGGATTTCTGTCAATTCACCCAGAGACATTTTCTTCAATATCATTTGCTTGATTTACTTTCAAATCCTATTATGATGTGCCTTTCTCGACCGTTTAAAAATACAATTTTAGTCCACGCGAAGTTTAATTAAAGAATACTTTTCTTAGAAAAAATAAAAATAAAATAATTTGTAAAATAATTGAGCATCGCAGAAGTTAAGAAAAGAACTATTACTTTCTTATATATCGATCTTCTTTAACTAATCCAATTTAAAATTGCAGAACCAGAATGCTGCAGTTCCATGGGTCGTCTCCCAGATCGGAAAGAAAGGTTTTTTTCGGATAAGAAACTTAACTTTTCGCTCTCTATATATAAACTTAATTAGGCTAAGTATCGGATTTTAAAGAGGCAAATATTTTCTTAAACAAACAATGCAAGAGGCAGAAGCTAAATATACTATTTAGAATAAAGCACACCATCGCGTTCTAAGTTTTTAAACGTGGAAATAGTATTGCACGTTGTTGGAAGATGTCGCAGTATTCAAAGTTGCAGAGAAAAAAAGAATGAGAAAATCTCGCAGAATTTTAATTTTTTTAAACCATCTCTGCGAATAAATAGTACTAGTAAAAACTTACTTTAATAGAACGATATCCTCCCAACCCAAAGATATATATGATGAGGTGTGTTGATTAAAATTTGTACTTGTGCCATTTGTTCTTCTATCACTATTTCGGTGGTACTATGATATTCTTCAAACTATATAACAATCCATAAAATTTTAGTTTCATCTGTATTCACGAGCGAAAAGTTGACTTAGTCTTCAAGTGCGCTACAGCAAACCTTTCGCAATAGCACGAACGAAAAAATATTTTTTGTGAATATTTTATTACGAAATAAAATACCCGAATTCACTCCGATGCATCGATCTTCTTTCCCGAGTTGAACTTAAAAATAGTTGCTAGCTCAGCCCCACATTTTCATTTCCATTGTATAGACTGCAGTTTCTACTTCCCGCCCCTTCATTATTTTCCTTCCTTGACTTCTGTATAACAAGAAGGAACAGCTGACATCCTTAGTAATGCATGTAATGTTATACAATGCATGAAGAGGAAGAGAGCGGAAAAAAAATAAATACCTTGACGGTTTACGTCTCTAGACGACTCCACCGTCAATTCATAATAAAACTTCGACAATCGTGGCACATTCTTTATTTGTGTTGCCATTTGTGAAAGCAATAAGGGAAGAAAAATGCGAGATCGTCAAAAGAAGACCTGGTGAGCTCTTTTTCAAAAGTAAAAAGGGAGAATGGGGCAGAGAGTAAAAGAGAAGATCCACTCGGGCGCTAGCTTTATTTCATCTGGAATATGTAATGTTGTGTTAAACGTCAAAATGAACAATGACCCTCTTCTCAAAACTGGGCAGATGGCCTTTGTTTGATTCCAATACAACTGGCTGCCTTCATTTATTTCCCCTCACCATATTATTTTTCTTCCGATTCAGGCTACAACTTCGGTATTGGTCTTGGATTGAACGACCTACGGGGAGGAAGGGACGGCAGTCGTACATCAACTATTTTTCTAACCTCAATAGTGCTACGAGGGAATCAGATTTATGAGGGTGGAAGACTGTCGACTGACTCATCTTCACAGCGAAAAGGTGACAACTGCCATGCTCGAGAGATAAAAATGGAGGCAAACATTTTCTATTTAAATTAAAAATATTCTTAACTCCCGTTCCGCAGTGTGCTATGCATTATTACTGGTATTCAATACATTTTGAAGACAATGAGATGGTGATACTTCACCTACCCAATCCATCCAATGTTTTTAAAAAACTTTTAATTCACGCACCACATCAAGCCAGTCTCTACTCATCGCGAACAACCCTGGAAGGGTGAAAGGAAGTCCGGGCAAATTCTCCAAGCAAAAATTGAAAAATATATTATGCAAAACAAAGAATGCCAACCCTATTTGATAGTATTGTATGCTCTATATACTAGCCACTATTAGAAGCAAGGCAAATAATTTCGCTTTCTGCATTATTAAAACATTAAAACAATCCGGTATCAATTTCCACATCTCAGTATTAGAATTTTTAAATTGCCTTGACATGCCTTCATCATGTCACTTTCAGAATTTTTATTGTTCGCAGCCAATCACCCGTCAGGAACAAGTACTTTTCCTGGCCCAGATGTTAAATATTTTATTTCATTATTCTTCCTTCTGAAATCACCCTAACCACATTTTTGTGGACAATTTGATAGGCTACAACGGATCACCAGTGGTGTAAGAAAGGGGACTGAAGCCCCCATTGGATATCAAAATACATTATTTTCTCATAGGCCGCATAAAAAATTCTTTAAAAGCACTTAAGTCCCATCACAGCCACTTGATTATCCCATAAGTTTTGAATCTGTACGCTACTGCCAGTGGTTTGTAGACCACAATTTGATAATAACTACACTAATGCTTTCACCATAATATTCGACCTTAAGTTGTAGAGTCTAGTTTAAAATTGCCATGTTAAGAAGGTTGCTAAGGCATGAAGAAGCGAAATCTTACAGTACCTATTTTTGTTTAATTTAAATTTACTGTTTCGTATTTAAGTTATCAAACATGCCTTACCCTCTATCGAAACGCGATTGCATGGCTCAATTCCCTAAAAATGAGTGGTGTAGGTAAGGGGGGTGTGCTCGAACCCCCAACTGGATATAAAACCACCTTACTTTCTCTAAGGTCGCATGACAAAATCTTCTTCAAAGCCATTTGAGCCCCTTACCCATAAGTTTTAAATTGCTACGCTAGAAGTGAAAACCGCTTTCATTTATAAAATGGAGATTCGTTGGTCTTCATTAAGCTGAAGTTAGTCGTTGAAGCGGATAATAGTAAAATATTCAAACTATTATAGTTATCCATCAGTATATTCTTTCTTTTCTACCGATATAATGCAGTATTCACAAATGGAAATTTATTGATATGCATGAAATGCAATTTTCTTCATTGAGACGCTAAATTTTGAATCTGAATTTATTCATCAAAAAAAAAAATTCCATTCGGTAAGATATGGAGATAACTCACCGTAATTTCAGGATTTTTGAAGGAATGATATAGCAATTATATAAATATTCAAGGACTGACATAATTTTGTAGCAAAATGCCTATTTCACACCCTACCTATTTTTTTTTAAAAATCTGTGTAATTTTGTTAGGTAATGGATAACATTATAAATATTATCATTTCTAATTCTAGAGCAAGCTGAATTGTAATAAAGGCAAGTTTGATAAATAACACATCATGTTTTTAAAATTATTTCCAGACTGAAAATAAATAAAAACCAATAAAATAAAAAAATCTTCACTGCGCTCATAACACATTATATTACTTTTATATAACCTTTGAAATCAAAATCCTATTTAAAATTTACAATTCGGGATGAGGGGGCGGGATTGAATCACATCCTATGGTAAAATATTTTCAAATATTTTCTAGTGCTAACTAAATGAAAAATGGGGGACCTGATAAATGAATATCCACTTTGGGAGCGGTTTTAAGCGCAAAGTGTCTGGTTTGGATATTTTTTATATACAAGGTGCTCATATGTATAAAGCATCCATCCCTTTTAAGAGCTTTAATGAATTTCTTTTCATAATAATTAAATTAAAGAGAATGTGATGATAATTTCATAAATAACTTTTAGACACCGTGTATTTCGAAACTACAGATAACAACCTGGCAGAGAAATATGATAGAAGAGAGAGAAATACGGAGAGGAAGATTTAATGAAGATCGAGAATAATTTGGAAAGGGTTGACAAATTAACGATTACAATTACGTTAATGATGACAGAGTGATATCATCATAAAATCTCTTGCGACGGCAAGCGAATAGCTTGTTGTAGTAAGTGGACTTTGTGCTAATAATCTCAAGTCTAGTAAAATTTTATACAGATGAAATGTACGTCTCTCCTAATGCATATAAAATATTCGGGAAGGGTACTCACACATATTTATTTTTAAATATTTGAAACGATATATAAAACTTCAGGTTGAATTATATAGTATGCCCGAAAATAAATTCATTTAAAAAATAAATTCATTTTCGTGAAATTCCATGTTTTAATCGACATATGGCTTAAAAAATTGCGAATGAGAAAGTTAAGGTATTGACATTTCTATTTTCTGAAATAAACTGCGCATTTCCTGTGTGGAAAACACGTTCATCCAAAAATATGTTTGAATGCTAAGACATTTTCTGCCGACAGTGACATAAAACATATTATATGCAAAATAACGAATGTTCCATTCCTCGGAGCATATTAGCATATTCGGAAATTTTCTATTTGTTTCTGTGGGTATTTTGGATACAGAATTCTTCAGAGCCCAAAATCTTTTCTGGTTCCAGGATTAGAATATTGTTTCGACTTTCTTTCGTTTCAATTCTTAAACTTCACCTGAGAAACGTTGCTTATTTGCGTTCCTTGACACATGCAGAAACGTCATTTCCGTTGCTCTAGACTGCTGCACAAACACAAGCAAAAATAATACGACAGTCCATATATTGAAGCAAGGAAAAAACAAATGTTTTCAATTTCCTTTCTTTCTCTGATCCTTTGAAGCTTTGCAACCTTGTCTATTTGCCTATACTTCTCAATAGCTGTAGATCTTGAGGGTTACCAGTATTTGTGTATGTAAAAATCACGAAAGAAATGTATTCTTTTTGCCTTATTTGCTAAAATTAAAATAATTTTTTCGTCTTTTTAACTTCAAGATAAGGCATTTTTGATAATACATCGGGTCATTTATTCGGAAACGTTTGGGTAGATGGAAAAATCGGCGAACACGTATCCCATTTTTGAAGGAACACTTTTTGAGTAAAATTTTTTTGTGTGTGACCCAAGGGAGGAGGGGGGGTTAGGGGCAGGGATAAACTCAAAATGTATGTCAACTTGTGTGCATTCGAAAAATGTGAATTTAAAAAAAAAAAAAAGATTATTAATATTGATTCCAGGTGGATACACCGAACCAGCCATGAATGGGGGAAGGGAAGAGAAGAAAGTTTAGAAATGAACTCCCTTTCTTTACTAAAATTCCCCATACATAGGTACTTAAAATCCCATTCTGTGCTTGTTTCTGAAGAGAGTGTGCTTCTGTGCATGTGTAGCCACTGTGCTTCGTTTACGTGTTAGTTAGCAACATCGATATATGCGGCAGTAAAAAAATTACTTGTACGTGTTACTTGGCGTGTTTGGCTCCGTCTAAAGCAATTAATGTTTAAATAAATCTTTATTAAACTGGCTGTACGCAACGTCTGGAAGTATAACATCCGAACTGAATATGAAATCAGGCAGACATCGGTGGTTTTGCCTTATGTGGCAGATGCCTTAGAGCAGTTGTCCTAAATTCCCCTTCGTGTTAATGTTAAAATCTTCAACAAACATTTTTACACTCTTTCAGATCTATTTCTTAAAGGTATGGATCGTGTCCATGATGAGGGAAAAAACAGGTGCTATTTACGAAATATCTTGTGAATATTGCGACAAAATGCATGTTGGACAGGCGGGAAGATAATTATGTTTAGGAGGAAAGGAGAATATGTGTACGTTGGCCAGAGGGGACAGCTCAAGTGAATTAATCGAACGTGTTTTCAGGAAAAACCACAAACCAGATTGGCATTCGATGAAAATATTACATCAGAATGTGACAAATCTGGGAAGCAGACTTTTTCTGGAATCATTGGGGACTTACAGATTCAGGAGTCACAACGAAACAATACAGAGTTTCACCAGGAGATTCCATAACAAACAGTTATTTCGACACTGGCGTAAGGTTTAAAAACACGACGTTTCGGGAGCCAACTGCTCCCTTTGTCAAGTGAAGACAGAATTCTGACTTCACTTGACAATGGGAGCAGTTGGCTTCCGAAACGTCGTACGCCAATACGACACGCTTCCGTCGTTAATAACTGACCAAGAACTTAAGGAAAGTCGGGAAGTATTGTCGAAAATCGAAAACATAATTTTTAATAACAATGTCAGTGAAAATATCAGTTTAGATTTTGAAGACAATTGTGATTTCCGTATCGACGAAGAAAGTGATATTAGTATAGTCGGTGACGAATATTATAACTGTACTGTAAAGGGCGATCAATTGGCAAATGAATTCAGTTTAGAAAATATGCAAACAATTGTTCAGTATTTTGACAGTTGTCAAAAAAATAAATTCCAGAAAACAAACAGGAGATATCCAACAGTAAAATACCCTACTTATATTTCGAGGTTTAGAAAATATATATCAAATATGGGCACAAATATAGAAAAGTATAAAATAATAAAAAATGAAATGTTAGCCAGATTTACAAAAGCTAGGGAAAATTATTTACCTGTTCATGATATAGATTTGAAAAGATGGGCGATCCTGAAATCCCAAGAGTTAGGATTTGAGGATTTTAAATGTTCCGATAATTTTATAGATAATTTTAAGAGCCAAAACAAAATAGTTGCGCGGAAAGTAACAAAATATATCACTCAAATATACACCCAGAATATGGGTAATATAGAAGATAGTGCCATAGAATTTATTTTGATAACGAGAAATGTTACTGCTAATATTATCCCCCAACAAATTTTTAACTCTGATCAAAGTGGTTTTAATTATTTTCTTCCAAATTAAAGGCAGCTATCGCATAAAGGTGAAAAACAGACATTTTCTTTAATAGGGTCTGATTTTGGCAGAACACATTCATATACAATAATGCCAATAATATCAATGAATGGGGAACTGACAGGGAAAATGTTACTTTGTTTAAGAGAAGCTGAGGAAACATTTGGCCCGACTGTTCAACGATTAACAACGTTTCAAAACGAATTTATTTCAACCTTCAAACTTATATATTACATGCTCCAAGTCGGAAAAAATGGACAAAATCAAAATGAGAAAGTGGGTAGAATGTTGTATGAAACCCATCATGTCTCCTCCTTCCTGTGTTTTACTAAACTCATGGACAGGTAGTACAGACCCAAACACTTATTAAGATTTTCCGGAAAATTGTATATCCTTGCAAATACCCCCCAAAGCAACATCCCTCATACAACCGCTGGATGTTTATTTCTTTCGACAATAAAAAATTTGTACAAAAAAATAATCAACAGAATAGCAATCGATGAAATGGATATTGACATACGACATCGAAATGAGATAATAAAAATGCATTCTTTGGTTCACAATCAATTACAGTCTAAAAAATATCGCCCTATATTACAATATGCTTGGTTTAGGTGCTGTTATAGCGATCATGATCCCGGAAAATTCAAAAATGTTGAGGAAATTTCTTTTGAAATTGAATACAACAATTGTAGCCGAGATAATTGCAAAAATCTGTCATTCTTAAAATGTGCCCACTGTGATCAATTGCTTTGCTTCACTCTTTTCTTTTTTTGTACTGTAACACTTTCAGGACTTTCCTGAGATGTACACAGTTTAATTTTTCTCATTTTTAAATGAAGAGCATAATTCAACGATTAATCCACAATTTATTAATCCATAATTTATTAACCTGTTTTTGCTCACATACAGTGCGATTAAAAAATATCAAACCTGGCGTAAAAGTGTCATTTTTGG
>QLNU02015360.1:77285512-77323572 GCA_006491805.2 Dysdera silvatica
TGTATGACATTGTTTAATTTAATCTGCGTAGTGTTCGATTTATATAAATAAATACATATGCTGCAACGGGCATTTCGATCAATTTAATACGTCTCTTTGCAATTTGGTTTAAATAGTAGTCCATGTACTACACCATTCTGCGAAATAACTGGCAACAATATATATACGTTCGTAAAGAGATTATATATTGTCGTTCGTAGCTCAGTGGGTAGAGCCTCCGCCCGGCAAGTGGAAGGTCGTGGGTTCAGGTCCCACCGAACGCAGAAATATTTATTTTCTTTCGAACGTTTCACCATCTGGTCACGCCATACCATCGGTGTTAGTATCACTACGCCAATAAACGTTGATTGTTTGACATTGTTTAATTTAATCAGCGTAGTGTTCGATTTATATAAAATAAATACATAGGCCACAACGGGCTTTTCGATAAATTTAATACCAGTTTCTTTGCAATTTGGTTTAAATAGTAGTCGATGTACTACACCATTCTGCGAAATAACTGGCAACAATATATATACGTTCGTAAAGAGAGTATGTATTGTCCTTCGTAGCTCAGTAGGGAGAGCCTCCGCCCGGCAAGTGGAAGGTCGTGGGTTCAGGTCCCACCGAAGGCAGAAATATTTATTTTCTTTCGAACGTTTCACCATCTAATCACGCCATACCATCGGCGTTGGTATCACTACGCCAATAAACGTTGATTGATTGACATTGTTGTTTGATTTAATCTGCGTAGTGTTCGATTTATATAAAATAAATACATATGCTGCAACGGGCATTTCGATCAATTTAATACCAGTCTCTTTGCAATTTGGTTTAAATAGTAGTCTATGTACTACACCATTCTGCGAAATAACTGGCAACAATATATATACGTTCGTAAAGAGATTATATATTGTCCTTCGTAGCTCAGTGGGTAGAGCCTCCGCCCGGCAAGTGGAAGGTCGTGGGTTCAGGTCCCACCGAAGGCAGAAATATTTATTTTCTTTCGAACGTTTCACCATCTAATCACGCCATACCATCGGCGTTGGTATCACTACGCCAATAAACGTTGATTGTTTGATATTATTTGATTTGATCAGCGTAGTTGTTCGATTTATTTAAAATAAATACATATGCCACAACGGGCTTTCGATAAATTTAATACCAGTTTCTTTGCAGTTTGGTTTAAATAGTAGTCCATGTACTACACCATTCCGCGAAATAACTGGCAACAATATACGTTCGTAAAGAGAGTATGTATTGTCCTTCGTAATCAGTAGGGAGGCTTCCGCCCGGAAAGTGGGTGAATCGTGGGTTGGGCCCCACCGAAGGCAGAAATATTTATTTTCTTTCAGGTTTCACCATCTAGTACGCCATACCATCGGCATCACTACGCCAATAAGCGTTGATTGTATGACATTATTTAAAAATAAAGTTATGGTTTCATGATACGTATGGAAAGTACGTGCTGATGCGTTTTCTAGAACGTAAACTAAGGAGTTTTATTTTAAAAGTAAAATGTATCGAAAAAGAAGACGGACAAAATCAAAACAGGAGATAAAGTTGGACAGCTGACTTTAACTTATCATGCAAATGGTTGTAAAGCTATATTTGTTGCATTGCAATTATGATATTTTGTTCATGCAATTAAAATCATGTATTATAGTTTGAAGGAAGTTGAAGTTGTGTATACGAACGGGAGAGATTAAAAGAGATTATACTTTCTCACATATTTGCTTTATGATCGATAATGACTGTTGCGAGAAAATGAAATTTGCAAATGACATATGATAACAACATGAGTTAGTAGCACATAAAGCTAAATTGAGTGAAAAGAGTCTTGGTGTGAAAAACATTTGTCATATTACAGAGAAGTCTCCAAAATTTTCGCTAGCTGACACGTTTTAAGATACGACTCTTACTTTATGATTGTATATTCAGATCATTTACTCAAATTTATATTTATGTCTGCATAGTTGCTCAAGACTTCCAAATATTATATATTCTTTATGATGAAACAAATTTCTATTGGCTATTTTTTACTGCGTATTTTTAATTCATTTACACAAAAACTAATTATAAATCCACTTTTCAATTTTAAAGACAAATACGAGTTAGGTGATACCTTTCTCATACAATAGCGACTTTATATTAGTATTTTGAGGTAGTATTGTTTAGTATTTCTGTCTTGTCTTCCATTTGATATAGGTGGGTCCTTTTTTATTTATATTAAACTATTCCTTTTGACTAGATGTAAACATAAAGGACTTGCCGTTTTATAGGAAGCCCAGCATCTCGCAGGTAATTCCTTTGCTAATAGAGTTTGAAGTATCTATTTTTATAATCCAAAAACTACATCACCAATCATAAACTATGAATCAGAACAACGTTGTAGTGGTTTAAAATTTATTAGAGCAAAAGCATGTGTTCACCCATTCTAGAGGATAGTCTTCATCAGATGGTAAAATATGAAATTTTATATCTGATGACGATGATCGTCCTCGAGAATGATTGAAAACATGTTTATGTTTTAATAAATTTTTAAACTATTATAAGGTTTTTCTGATTCATAGCATCCATGTTTCGTTGATAACAAATGCACCATATTATGACACCAAGAATTTATTTACATGAGTTAAAGGTATATATGTGATAACATACAACGGTAATTGCATCTTTGAGATATGCCCCGCCGCGTTTACATCTGGCTGAAGAGAAGAGGGAAGGGTTATCTCCTCTAGTTTTGTTGTACAATTGTCCTTTATAGGTTTGATATTTCTCAAATATTGAACAATGAGACTATTGGGTTTTAACCAATGGGAAGAGCTGTTACGGGAACCAATAAAATCATTTATATATCCATATGTGACCAAGTACGACAATTAATTTATTAGTTAATATTTTCATTTGAATGCATTTAAAAGACGAATTGTTTAATATTACTGAATATTAATGAATTTAATTTGTAGTAGTATTTAAAGGCATAACAATTTCAATTAATTATTTTACTTGCATATTGATGTCCAATGATCTTTTATTAGAGATTTACTAATTTCATAAACTGACATTTTTTAATTAAATACTCTATCACCTAGGCCCTGTGGTGGCGCAGTGTTGTAACGCGTTCGCCTAGTACGCCGTTAATCCGGGTTCGACTCCCAGCAGTGCAAAGAACGCTTACTCAGAGATCTCATAAAGATCGCACTGCTTACTGTAGTCCGGGGTTTGGTTCCCTAGGCCTTAAGAGGTGTTTTGTAACATCAAAAATATCATTTTCAGCAAAAAACTCGTTTATTAGGGTTGGTCATTAAAACGAGGACTTTGACTTTATGGATTATAACTTCAATATTCTTGTTAGAGATCTAATGAAGTTTAAGCTTGGTACAAGGAAGTTAAAATGTATTTACAAAGTCTGACAAAGCTAAGGAATACTGTGTATTCTCTTTTAAGACCAAATTTTATGATAAAACCAATTTTAATGGGATTTTCACCAAAAATTCAATTCACTTTCCTTTAAAGGATTACTTAAATATAAAAATTGCCTATAGATATGAAAAATCCCTTTAAAAAGAGCTCTGCAACCACAACATTTTCAGTAAGATGATTAATAAAGATGAAGAAAACTGCTTTTGCAGTGACTCACGGTTTAACGGATTCGTGGACAGTAATTATGGACATGTTGTTACAGGTAACCTTAAGATTGTTGAAAACGGGAAACTTAGACTAAGGAAGAGGAAAGGAGTAAGCTACAGACCCCATAGAAGATACGAGCATAAACATCTACTCAAATGCTTCTTGGAAGACCTAAGGAAATTTATCCTGAAAATGGCTTTTAAATATACGTGCCCTATATAAAGCTTCTCTCAATGGCTAGCTGTTCTAAAATACTATTTTACTGAGAAAATAAATGCACTTAAGAACAATTACTATGAAGATAATGACATGACACATCAAGTTAAAAAAGAAATTCTTTTTTTAAAACAAACACTTCATCATAACAACTGTAGACAAAGCAAATAACTTATTCTTGGTCTTCAAAGAGTTCTATAAAAAACCTCATGTATAAATATGAGACCAATGGGGCTTATTCCAAATTGAGATATGGCATTAACATCTTTAAGAAGGATGCACATTTAGTTCACAAAAAGTTAAACATAAAAAATTACTGCTTTAACTTCCCATATCTCTTCATCATCATGAAATTCCATAAACAACTTACAGGATTTAGATTTATTACATGCGTAACCAACGAGCTATACAATAAGTTAGCTACCATCTTGCAGAACGTTCTTAAGAAAATGCTTTAAGATATCAGGGAAAATGATAGTAAATCATGTATTATAAACAATAACTCCAGGACTATTGAATACATTCTAGAAGAGAATAGTAACATACATACAATTCGGACGTATGACTTTGAAAATCTATTTACCAGTATTCTTTTGGAAGGTATGAAGGATTTCAAATCTTTTTTATATAGTGGCTTCTCTGATATCAGTCGGATAGACATTAACTATTGGAATACCATTTTTGATTTTTGTATATTCGATTATAACATCTTTAATGGGATTGATTTCTATAAGTAATTTAATGGTATTCCTATGGGGCCAAATTCTGCAAGCTCCCTGGCGGATTTTTTCCTGTACTTTTATGGAAAGAAGAGTGAACACTTGTGTATAAAATCTTTTAGATACATTGATGACATCATAGTTTTTAATTGTGCTAAATTTTGTGTCTTACATAAAAAGTTTTACCCTAACAGCCTTAAGTTAAAAAAGACTGGATACGGGAACAATATTTCCTTTTTAGACTTGAAAATTAGACATGGTACTGATGGTGTTTATGATACTGGACTCCATGACAAAAGATCTGTTTTCAATTTCAAAGTTGTGTTTCTGTCAAACTTTAAATCTTGTATAAGTATAAAAGCCCATAGAGACATCGTTATTTCACAAATTCTCAGTATTAATAGTATATGTAAAAAGTATAATAATTTTATTGGTTAAATTAACGGGCTCAAAAATATTCTTCTTGGAAATAATATACCACTACCTTTGAATCTAAATACTTTTGGTAAGTTTGAATGCACAGCAAGGCTGGTTTTGTGATTTGTATAAGTGATGACTTCTGCTGTCGAAGACGTATCACTTTTGCACTTAATACTCTTTGAAATGGCAGCTTTTGTAGTTCTGAATGGAGTTCTAGTAACACTTTGGATTTGTTTACATTCGGGCTTGTTTAGTTTTGGTTCGGGTTTGCAAAGTGTTCATGCTCATTTAAAAAAAAATGTTATGGTTACTTTTCTATGGTTCTGGTCCGAATTTTTCTCTGATTGAATGTCGAGAGACTTGAGATCCTAAGTTTAGCATTGGCTAGGACTCAAACAGAAACATCCAATACTGAACTCATTGGGACAAGCGTCTCTCTTGAAAAAGTGCTGTCCTATGGGTTTCTCATATTTCATTTATTATTACACTCCTACTTTAAATTTTTTATTACACTTTTGGTTCATTTCTTTACAATTTTACTATATTGCCATTTGTATCCTAGCAATATTTCATAGTTTTCGAAAAAGGTTTGTATGTAAAATATTGTAAATATATTTATTGTTTGTATATGTTTTGTTTTGCATTGCACTTAGGTATTTTTCAATTTGTGTATAACTTGTCGATATAGTTCTCGCAATATTGGTTCTGATATCTTGCAGAAAAATTGCTTTATGTAATGCTGAAAATGGTCTTATACTACTTTAACCTTACCTATTATAATATTTAATTGGTTTTACTCCAGGCAGACATTGGCGCCAGAGTGATTCCAATTTAACTAAATTTACCTGTACCTCTTAGACTTAAATTCTTTTTATTTTGTTTATATATATATTAGATCCACGTGTTCGATGAAAAAAGTTTTCAAAAAATGAAGTGATAATTAATTATTATTGTCATTTTCTTTGAAAAAATAGTATAAAATTCGAGACATATTAACTGTATTGTATCATTTAGGACTAGTGTAAAATATCTGCTGCTTATATATCCGATTAGATACATAAAAAAACTACGCAAAGGAGAAATATATCTGTTTGTATAAAAATCATTATAACATGACATCAAATAAAAATTCGATGTAGAAATTTAAGAAATGCTGAGGAAACCTATATTCACCAGTTTTTCGAAGTATAAAAATAATACATTTGTGAACCATAGAATCATGTAGATCAAATCTTGCTAGAGAAACTATAAAAGCCTTTTCAATTTTTTTCTATTCGCCGAAAGGTATCTCAGGATAGAGCGAATCCCCAAAATTTGTTTTCGGGTTGTGTTGTTTTCAAATTTTGACACAATTGAACAAAGTGGGTAGAGAACTCAAGAACAAAATGAGGCAGCATCAGAGAAAGTTATTTAATATATTTTGTGTTTTATATTTTGACAGTTCCCCATAAAGGAAATGAGTTTCAGCAGTAGAATTGGCAATTAAAATTTGCAATTTATATTCAGTGAACTGAAAGCAGGTTTCCTCTAATTTATGTCATTCGAAATTCTAACGCACCGATATTTAATACTTTCGGCTAAACTGGGGCAGGCGACGGAGCGGTTGGAGGTACGTGAAAATAATATTAGTAGAAAACACCAAAATATGAATCTTGATGAAGAACTTCTGCTGACGTGTCCGAAAGCTTGGGTGCTCTCTTTAATTTGCTATTTTCCCAGTGTTTAACCTTTTGTATGTAAAAAATAAGTGCTTAACATGAAAACACAAAAATAAAATCATAGAGTTTTGGTTTAGAATGAGATTGAAATCCAATAGCCTATTCACTAAATAAGGCACATTCATTGAAGGAAGTGCTCAGTCAATATGACAATGTTGTTAATTTCATTAAGGAAAATTAAAAAGTTTCCAGACTATACAAACCTTTGTAGAAAGGGATAGACAGCCTCTATACTAAATTACTTTTCACACAGAAATGATGCGGTTTTCACCAGGAAATACACTCACAAAACTCAGTTAAATGAAACAAGCTCAAGGATAGCATTGAAATTATTAAAAGCCACATCTGAAGACTTGTACAGGTATATCAAGATGAATAGTAGTTATGAACTCTTGTCATAATTTAATGTCGCTAAAATTTATTTTTATCCTGTTTTTATTTGTTTTGACGTTAAGCTGCTTTTATAAAAAGTTTCAATTGTAAAATGTAAAATTAAGTACTAAGACCTATAAATGTCATTAATTTGAATCGATTGATTATATAACAAATTTAAGGACATTTAAGGACGAAAACAATTTTTTTCTGGTGTGGAAGAATGTGTGGAGGCTATGAAAGGAGGGTGCATTCATATATAAAAAGCCTAATCTGGGAGTACGATAGAGAAATGTTTGGTAACCATTGCTTTAGGTGTATAATACACCCTATAACAAAAAAAATCGACGCACCAAGAAGGGGTTGTCCGATTGCGATAAAAATTGGTGGATGTGAAGAACATACATAGAAAAAGAAACGATTAAAATTTCAGAACAATTGAATGATTTATTGCAGAGTTTGACCGTTACAAAGGGAGGAAGTCAATAAGGCGTTGGTCCACCTCTGGCCTGGATGCAAGCTGTCACCCGGCGTGGCATAGACTGATAAAGATCCCGGATGGTGTCCTGCGGAATTTCTTGCCAAATTGTCTCCAACTGTCGGGCTAAATCGTCAACATTCCGGGATGGTTGCAATCGCCTTCCCATAGCGTCCCAAATGTGCTCTATGGGAGAGAGATCAGGAGACCTAGCTTGCCAAGGAAGTGTTGGGCAAGCTTGAAGACAATTCATAGCAACACGTGCCGTGTGCGGCCGGACATTGTCTTGTTGAAACGTAAGTCCAGGGTGTCGCAAAAGGAACGGTAACACAACCGGTCGTAGAATGTCGTCTACGTACCGCTGTGCTGTAAGTGTGCCAGAAATGACCACCAAAGGGGTCCGGCTATCAAAGGAGATGGCACCCCAGACCATAACGCCCTGTTGTGGGCATGTGTGGCGTGCGATAGTAAGGGCAGGATCCCCACGCTGCCCTGGACGTCTCCAGACACGTCTGCGGTTGTCGTCAGGACACAGTTGGAAACGGGACTCGTCACTAAAGACTATACGTCCCCAGTCAGCGCAGTTCCAAGTTGATCGAGCCCGGCACCACTGTAATCGGACTTGACGGTGTAAAGGCGTGAGAGGTAAGCGGCGTAACGGTCGGCGCGAGCGTAAATTCCGCTCTCTCAGTCGTCTGCAGAGGGTCATGTTGGACATGTGTGCGAGCCATACGTTAGATAGTTGATAACGACGAATCCGGTGCTGTGACAGCTGCTCTGACAATCGCTCTGTCTTCCCGTTCTGTTGTGGCCCTAGGTCGACCGCTGCCGTCCCGACGCTGACATCTGCCGTTGTTGACCCACTCTTGCCAGCACCGTCCAATCGCCGCATCGCTTCGACCCACATGTCCAGCGATTCTTCGATTCGTCCAACCAGCCTCTTTCAATCCGATAGCACGACCTCTTTCAAACTCTGACATATGCTCGTAATGAGCACGAATCTTTCGGCGAGGCATTGTTACAGTCGACGTAAGATATCCGCAGTCAAAATGCAACAGAAATTTTGACCACATATTGAGAATCGCTCCTTATATACACCTGCTGAATGCGCAGTTCCGATGCGCTGGAGTTCCCGCTATTCATTCATTGGACACCAAATTTTAATCATTTGCATGTTCGGTCAAAATGTCTTTGCATACGAAATTTCATTACAATCGGACAACTCTTTCTTGGTGAGTGGATTTTGTTTTGTTATAGAGTGTATATATCTGTATGGAATTGTTTGTACTTGAATTGTGCTTTTGGCAATTAAGATATATTGTAAGAAGATAGTGGTGTAGTCCTAAAATAAAAAGTAGCCTAGCGCTCTTATAAATCAGGGGTGGCTCCACGAGGGGATCAGGCAACCCAATCAGTTAATAACCCATTAATTTGACAGAGGCAGAAATTATCATTACGTAAGGGTTGTTGAGCTGCTATTGCAAAACCCCATCCCAAATGCCCCTCTGGATCCGACACTGCCTACAGCATATAGCTTCGGGTCATATAAGCATAAAATAATAATAATGTGGTACAAATGCATGTGCCCCGGCTGAACTTACTCAAAAATGTCCTCTGTAGTGGACTAATAAAATAAAGAAAACAATTGAGAAAGATGTCCAAAAGACCGCCTTTTCGCCCATGTTGTTTCATTGTGTCAAACAACGCATTGTTTTTGGAACGCAGACTATGATGAAGTTTCCTATCTAATCTATGATAAAATAATTACAGTTCCAAGCTGTAATTTCCTTTAAATTCCCACGATTCTTAGTTGATTTATTCAAAATTTTAGGGTCATTGCTCTAAAAAATTTTTTTTCTTAATAGAATTGTCGAATCCACATATTTTTTATTTACAACTTGAACAGAACTTTGTTTGTAAAATGTATGATTTCCTAAAATTTTGTCCTAGTGCCGCTAGGTCTCCAAAAGAAGTACCCTAGCTTCACTAGGCCTCGACTATATCCCTGTAGGAAGCTTTCTCTCGGTGAACCACAATATAGACAGAAGTATGGCATCTAAATAATGCTTGTTTTTTGTATGTTATGTTCAAGGACCAATACAAGCGCCAAAACTATAGGTTCCGATCTTCCGTCATTTAATAAATTGAGATACGGATTGGTGAAAAACAAAGGGTAAGCGCTCACCACCATCTCGCGACATTCGAACACGGGTTTTCTGGATGGCAGAAAAAATGTGTAATCCACGCCATAGTACAACTTCTAAAGGAGGTACTCGATCTGCATGTATATATACGATACATACGATTTGTAAATTGCATGTCTTTGAAAGAAAGAAATTCATTTGAATTAACACCTATCTATATTTAACAATGGCATTTTATGGTCCTGGAGATTACTTCATCGAATTAAATAATTCGGATATACGTCTTTTCCTGCTTAACGGCGTTATTCTTTACCACCCTTGAATGTTGTTAATTAGGGTAAGTATCTGTTACGTTGCTGTATCTGTCATATCCATGAATTTATTATAAGCTGTTTTGAAGCTGTTATATCCAGAGTCGGATTTAGAGTACGAGGCGCCCTGGGCACGAAGATTTTTGGCGCCCATTGCTGTAGCTAGGGTGGGCCAATCGTCCTAAAAAAATTCTTCTAAGAATTTAGCTATTCGGTTTATCCCTTATCCTAGAAAAAAGTTAGCCGCCTAGACTTCGAAGCTAGTTACGCCCATAGCCCCCACCCCGCCGTACTAGCAGAAATAAAATTCTATTGTTTCACCCCTTTTAATGCGACGGACAATTTCGGAGGGTAAGGACGGAGTGCCATTTATGATTAGCTTATCTTATGTGCATTGTAAGGTATTATTACCCTCCGCAGGGATAACACAATTGCCAAATATGGTCAACACAAGAAAGCCTCCGGGGCGAGATTTTTGTGAGTTTTCGTGGGGGAATTTATTATACAATAATTTTTGCCACCCACGTTTTAATTACAGCTCAAACTAGAGCTTATGTAATTTTGGAGAAAAAGAGACGCTTTCCCCATCCTGGATTCGAACCAGGGTCCCTTCATAAGGAACTTTAGTTCCTTATGTGCATTATTATAAGATATAATAACGATATTTTTATAAATAAATTTAGTTTATTTCACGACGATTTTTTGGATATTGGGAGAAGAGGAGGAAGGGCAGGTGCAGAACAAAATTTCAGAGTGGGCGCAAAGCTTGAAAATTTCACTTGTAAGTTTAGTTTTATTTTTTACTTGAAAATAATAATTTTTAATGTAAATTTATTATTCTCAGGCGCACCCACTACATGGATCAGGCCTTGGGTGGCAAGGGTTGTTTCACGCAATTTTTCAGAATTTCAGATTTAGAAGAAAAAGGGTGGAGGGCGCCTTCTCGGGGAGAGCTGATCGACAGAATTCTACGGTAAAAGATTTGCAATTAAAAAAAAAATTTCACAGCCTCTTACGCTCCTACAAATTTTGCGCCATGGGCAAGTGCCCATTTATAAATTCGGCACTGGTTATATCTACGGATATATTATAACCTGTTTTGAAACTGTTATACCTATGTATATATAATAACCTGTTTGGAAACTGTTATATCTATGGATATATTGTAAGCTCCTTTGAAACGGTTTTATCTATGGATATAATCTAATACCAATTGAAAATTAATAAGACAAATCGAAATAAGCGAATAAATATTTTATATGTTTTCACCTTTCAAATTTTTAGATGTTCGATTCAATCAATAACGTACACATGCAATTAAATAGATACTTAAAATGGGAAACATAGAGGTCATAATTTAGAATTAAGGTTCTCACATTTAAATATAAACGAACAAAATACACAAAAGAAGTGTAGATTTAAGCCCAAGAATGAAAAACTTCTACCCATGCGTAATGCTTGTTTATAGTGTAAACGGGTGGAGATTTTTCTCACTTTACTTTTCCGGAGGAATGTCGGCGAACGCTGTGAAACTTATTAAGTGAAACGAAGCTGAGCTATAAAATACATATATGGCCTTTGCGTCAATGGTTATGGTCTTGTAAACGAACTAGGTTTTATTTATTACTGAGAGACTTTATTCTTTTTTTCATCTTAACATTCCACTAGAACATTGCGGAGGTTTAAGATAGCCTGCTGTTCATAAAGCCGGTTCATAAGAGCTATCTAAAAAGTAAGAGCAATTAAGAATTATCGCCTTAATATTCACTTGCTGCCGTCAAGCTCATATTAAAGCGCTAATTTATGGATTGCACTTGGATATACCCAGCCAGACCCTTTAACTGGAAGCGAGCAGTTTTTGGAGAACGCATCGACTGAAATTGGACATTGGTGGTAAACTGAGGAACCTATAGTCGGCGAATTTATGGGCTGGCGATTAGGCGGGCTCTGTTTCTCTGGAAAGCCCTGTTCTGACGATTAACGAGGAGTGATCTTCTGGTCCATCGCTTTTTCGGCTCCCCTCTCATCTTTTGGAATTTACAATGCTTTCAATCGCCGATTAATCGTGATCCTATTATGGACACGTGTTTTCTGTTTGAAAGAAGATGCTTTATTACTGACTTTCTCTATGATACAGCATAACACTTTAATGTCATGGTGTTATCAAATTGTTTTTTGGTTTTTTTTTTGGAATTGCGATGTTTTCTCCTAGATAAGTGTTTTAATATTACATGTATATATACCTACAAAAATAATTTTAGGTATATATATATATATTTGTACAAGGATGATTTAGAATAGACGTTACCGCAATTATCTTTTCGAACGTTAGTAAAAAAAAAAACATTTTCAAGGAGGAAGTTTTCAAATTATATAAGAATGTTGAATATGTTATTTATTTTACAGGGAGTGATGCACGTGTTTGAAAATACGGAATTTAATTTTTATATTGGCCCGCTACCAAAAAGTAGCAAATTCGAAAAATATGGCCCAACATATGTAACTAGACAACGGTTTCATTATTTAAAAACTTCATGTTTCGGTTTATCTTTTTCAGCCTTTATCCGAAGCGTTCTCATTCGATGATGATAGTTGAATGATGTCACGTCTTTCTTGCCGTTACAATATTTGTGGAAATCGCCAAAGGAATCCATTAGTTAACCAAAGCCAGCATAGAAGACTTTGGTGAGAACATCCAAACCGGAAACAGTGGGAATAAATAAACAAAAGTTTCAACTTCGTTAAAGTACATGACAAGACATAAGGATAGGGATGATGCCAAAAATATTTCTTCTGCCTAGTCATCTATATTAAGGAATTTGTAACTTCAGTTTTATTCAATTGTTTTATTTTTTTCCACTTTTTTTTCTCGTTTTGGTGCTCTTACCAACGTCTTCAATACTAGCATTGATAGAATAAGAGATTCCTTTGACGATTTCCAAAAAGTAGCCTATTGTAACTACCAAAAATATGTTGGAATCACCAGAATATTATCATTGACTGAGAAGGTGGTTCGCAAAGACAAACCAAAACGTCGTCAAAATATTAAAATAATTAAATAATAGAAATTATAAACGTCAAATAATTAAGCTCATTTTATATTTTTACCACACAGTTCTAAACTGGAAAACTGTTTACAATTTAAAATGTGCTGTGAAAATCTTCGTCAAACCAAAGGCTTCATGCTTCTACATGGAATATTCGCTGAAATACTGTGTATATTCAAAATTCAGGGTTTGAGCGCCAAATAAATAGGGACCATTCACAAATTGCCTAAATTGAATTCAAAATAGTCAGCTATCTTTGTGTATATCCAGTATATAGATATTAGTGTATGTGTCTGATGTCTATTATTTAAACAAATTTTTCTTTTGAAGCCAATGTCCAACAAAAATAAGTAGGACTATTTAACTGTAATAATTGAGACTTCGTCTACTAAAGTATTATAATAAAAATAGTAAGTGCAGCAGGCCATTCCTGTTAAGCGAAGTTCGAGGATTAGTCAGTAATCTACGTTATGTACACAGTATTAGAAGTGAGAACGAAAGGGATAATGTCGATTATAGGACCAAAATATTGAAAGACATTACCAGAGACAATATAGAAAATAAAGACCTTTAAAATATTAAAAAAAAAAAAAACTATGTAAGAGGGAGATTAATAGGGAAGACAATAGTGTGTTGACGGACTGAGGTTATATGCTCTCCCCCCGCATGTAATATCAGTCCCTTAACATACTATTATCTGGATATACAAAATAGTACTTATTTGGGACTTCTTACGCGATGCAAGTTCAGTTGCATCTAATCCTATGCTACTATTTAAGCTATATTTATTGAAAAAATATGCGATGTTAATTTTTATGTAATTTTTCGCTAAATTATAATATTGTGATGATCAGTAATAGTTATTTTTAGTTTTCACATTTTAAATATAGATGTTAATTATAGTAAATTAAACTACAAAATTTATTTTAAATAATAATATATAAAGCGAAGAATGATGTGCTTGAAGTATTCTATGACGTTATAACTTTTTTATTTCAAAAATTATATTTTAATTAACTTTGATTGTGGCGGAAAAGATGTGTGGAGTACCCTTGTAACAGACAGACAGACAAAAAATAAACGAAACAAGCTAGTTTTTACAGAAAAACAAAATTGCTAATAATATTAGCAGTAATATGTACTTAACAGTAATATGTAAATTGCCTGCTCCGCAGCGCCATTTCCTCCCCTAGCGGCCGAAATATGAACTCAATTTTTTTCTTTCAGAAATCGAAACCGCATACTCAGGGGAGCATGTGTACGAAATTTGGGTGAAATTGATCAAATAGTTTTCTCTACAGAGAGGTCTAAATACCTCCTGTTTAATTTGGATCACCCTGTGCTTGAAAAACCCCAGCAGATATACGTTTCCTCAACAGACCCATCAGATCTCCAAGACATGGTACAGGGATTTTCAGCTGGCCGCAGAGATGTTGGACTCAAGATGAAACTACACAAAACTAAAATCATGTTCAATAATTTCGTAGAGAAAAGAAAAATACAAGTTGACAACGTTGAGGTAGAAATTGCTGATTCATGCATTTACCTTGGCTGGTATATAAAGAAGATATATTTAGGAGCGATAGAATTGCGTAGATCTTGCTAAAGAAGCTATAAAAGCATTTCAAATCTCTGCGAATTCATAGAAAGATACCTTAAGACAGCGAGTTCCTAAAATTTGTTTTCTAATTGTGTTGTTCTAAAGTTTTTGACACAAGTAGAGCAAATGGTTAGTGAACTTAAGAAAAAAAATAAGGTGCATAAATATGTATGATCATTATATTAAAGCATTTTCTTTAATATACTTTGCTTATGTTAGTTGCCTTTAAAACAAATAAAGTTCAGCAGACCATTTAACAGTAGAAACACGATTTATATTAAACGAACTAACAACTTTTCGCATCTATTGGAGTTAGCTAAAATTCTAATTCTAATTCCTAATTCTGATAAATGAATTGTTCATACTATATATATATATATATATATATATATATATGTGTGTGTGTGTGTGTGTGTGTGTGTACAGTATAAAGACACCAAGTACATAAGTAAACACGACGGAAATTTCCCCTTCAGAATAAAACTGCTTCTTTCGATTGCACCCCAATTAAGTTCAATCGTGCGTATTACCTGTTCTCTCTTACCCGTCTGTATCTCTTTTTTTCCTCCTCTCTTTCTTCCTTTCCTTCTTTTTCAGATCCGGACAGTATAAAGGCCATTCGGGTAAATCAATGCCGTTTATATCAAGCCATAGGTTTGTTGACTGAGAAGTTTAATATTACCGTTATCTTTACAAAAAATTCAATCTCCAGATGTTCTGAGGTGCAGTTAGCAACAAATTCTCACAAAACATATAAATATTCCCGTGTTTTCATCTTTGTATCTGTTAAACACGATGGGCATTGTGCCGTCTACGGGAAGTGATTTCCTCGCCATTACTGAAGCACCAACAAATTGATTCTTTAAAAAGTATGGCTTTTTGTTGGGCTCATCGTACCAGTATTACGCAAACAATAATAAAATATATGCAAATTAAATACCTTCTCTCCTTAAGGTATACGATATTATTCCTTTTTACATAATTTTCCTATGTTTCGTCAGCAGTATAAATATCAGTGACGTTTTTCTTTTTTTAGAATTTTTGTGAGTCCTTGTAGGCAGATCTAACTAAAGTGCAGTAAGTATTTTTCATCGGTTTGAGATCCGGATTTTACGAAAGTCTTTCAAGTATTTTATCACTATTCGCCTCAAATTACGATTTTGTTGACTAAGAACTGCGAATACTACTTTCATCTGGCTAGAAAATCCAATTTGGATATTCAACGAGTGGTGTCTGACACATTTCGCACAACTTACCTTGATACTTCAGTATTCATTATAGTATCATCAATGGATGCGATGGGCATTGTCACTTCTATTCCAAATTCCTCACACACCATTATTGACCCTCCATCTAACTAACGCTGTGAGAAGTACGCGCATTTCCATAACTCATATGGATATTTATCAAATTTATCCAGTTGCCTCAAATTAAACATATGTTGTCTTAAAATATTCATCCAGTCTATGCAACAGAACAATAAATTTATATTAAAAACAATACAAAACAATATGAAAGCTCATAGAAATTTTATACCATAGTTTGGCACAAATATGCTACCTTGGAAATGAAGAAAGTAGTATAGAGAAATCTGAAAACATTAGCACGGCATTAAACATTAAAATTGTCATGTGCTGTAGTAATATATTCTGCGTTAATGCTTTATACGCCAGATGGTATATTTTCAGGAGAGAAGGTAAGTTAAAATTGTATGATGATCTGTTTCGAATTAGCCTAAGACTACTGCCTCGTTTGCCATTTTTCAAACACTTCCATGATTTTAATATACACTGTAGAAAGTCGTTAATGTCATTGAATATTATTTTTCGATCGTTTTTCAACGCACACTATTCTGGTTACCTATTTAGTGTCTGAATTTTGGACCTTAATGGCGGACCTAGTTAATGACGGATATTTTTCAGTTTTCCGTTGTAAGGATACCGTTTTAAGGTGGTTGGCACCATCCCACGATAAAGCTACACCAAACCAGTCTTACTTGGGTGACAAACCCAAACCTAGTTGTCTCTGAGCCGGTGGACATAATTAGTGGACTACTTGGCGCAAGATTTTTGCGCTCAAACACAATCTATTTTCTTTTCATACAAATGTTTTCAAAGGGATTCAGGCAAATGGATTTTAACTGGATATGTATATTAGGTATCATTCCCCAATATCCTGCTTAGATTTACAAATTATGGAATCTGAAATCCCAAGCAAGTAATTGAAGAACAGAAATTGGAATTTTGATATTAGACATTAGCAAAAATGTATAGCTACTTAAATGAAAAATTAAAAGTGCTCTATGCGGAGCCTTACATCCGCAGAACCCGGGCTTACTTGGTTTATACGTAAATCCGGCACTACGACTATCTATATGTTTACGCGCACGAATTTTTTGTACAGGCAAATAAAGAAATACCACAAAATCGAGATTTCACGCTTAATAAATTTAATAAAAGACCCCCGTCCCTTCAGTGACGCAGAGAGAAGGTCACTTTAACCTAAGGGTCCTCAAAAAGGGAGCTGGTGCATATCCGCCATTTTGTTGCTATTGTATCACGTGATCGTGGTTGCAAATTGTATTTATTGGCGACATTGGAAAAATTGCGCCAATGTTTACACTCGTCGGATAATCGCGGACTGTTGGCTATTTTTATGCAGAATAGCGATCATTGCACCAATACGGAACAATCTTATCGTCAAGGTAAATAAAACCGGAATTATATTACAAAATGGCGGATTATGCATCAGCCTAGAATTCTAGGGGCTCTAACCTAAGCTATTGTTAATCCAAGTTCAATTCACGACGGTGCCAAAATCATGAAAGAACCATCACCAACTAACTATTCACTGCAGTCTGAAGAGTATTTCCTTAGACCTTAAGAGGTTCGGATTTCTCGAAAAAACATGGGTCTGCTCTGCCTAGCTGTGGCGTAGTAGTAATACAGGATGGTTAAAATTAAACTGACAGTATTCAGAGGCCGCTATCTCCGGTTCTACTGAACGGATCCGAATGAAACTTAGAATATGTGTTATGTAAACCATGCGGCCGAGGTTTATGTAAAAATGAAATTTCGCCGCCAGATGGCGCTGTATTGAAGTAAAATGAAAGACGACAGTACAAAAATCAGATAGGAGAAATTTTTATTTGCTTACATATCTGTGTGCTCTATGTGCATGCCTTGTCGGTCAACAACATGTTGAAAGCGTACCACTACGTTATTAACAGCCGCACGTAACATATCGCTAAGAGTTGGGGAGACATGACGGACGATGCTAGTCTTCAACTCCGCTTCATTAATCGCACTTCTTCGATATACGCAATCTTTGAGGAAACCCCACAACCAGAAGCCACAGGGATTCGGATCTGGTAATCTAGATGCCAGGCATCTCGAAAGGTACGCGAGATGACACGTTCATCCGGGAAGTTAGCACGAATCACAATCTATGCACGTATTGCCGTATGAGCAGTTGCTCCATCTTGCATGAACACTGTGGTGACCAAACCGCCTTTTTGCCGTAACGCCGAAACAACATGGTCTTCCAGAAGTTTTCTGTATCGTTCAATTGTGACTGTACGTCTAACAAACCCGTTCGGTGCCACCTTCTCGAAGAAGTAGGGCCTCAGAATGAAACTCGCCTTGAATCCACACCATGCCTGACATATGGGGAATGTAAGGGCTGTTGTTGCACGGCATGAGGATGGGTGCAACCCCATATGCGGCGGTTCTGTGTGTTCACTGTACCGTCTAAGTGGAAATGGGCCTCATCTGTTCATAAGATAAGCAATGGCCAGCACTCATCCACTTGCATACTCGCCAGAAAACGCAAAGCAAAATCAAGACGTGCCTTCAATCAAAAATGATCTTGCGGTTTCAATTGATGCACAACGTGCATCTTGTAAGAGCAGAACTTCAGAATTTTGCGCAAAATCTGGGGCACGGTTTAATACGGAATGTCAAATACCCGTACTATAGCACGACCACTTACAATAGCGTTTGGAGAACTTGAAGATGCTACAGCTGTTGCAATTGCAATTTCCTCCGCAATGGCTGGCTCAGTTACAAGTCGTCCTCTTCAAGGTGCGACACCCAGAGAACCGGTTTCTTCGAACCTACGAATCATTTTTTTGGCTGCATTTACGGACGTGTGTCCTCTCCTTAAAATTTCCATCCACCGATAAGCACGGAGTGCCGCTGAAGGAATTCTATCATTCTAATAAACCAGTTTTACGATTAATGCGAGTTCCTTCTTGTCCAGCGGCATGGTCACTGCGGACGAATGATTTGTTCTAACGGCAGGCATCGCTTTTACAGCAAAATTATATTTCTTATTCATTTGCCTATGGTTTTAGCTGCAAAGCCCCATCTGTTGGCGAAATTTCGAACTATTTTTCTTTCGACGTAAACTTCTGCCGCATGACCTACATAACACATATTTGAAATTTCATTCGAATCCGTTCAGTAGAATCGGATTTACCGGCCTCTGAGTACCGTCAGTTTAATTTTAACCACCCTGTATTTGTGTTTCATGCCATGAACCCTTGTTCAACTCTCATTTGTATCATAAGATTCTTGCCGTTTTTCTGCCCACTATAGTTCGGGTTTGGTTCTTATGGCATCAGACGTTCGGATTCCTTGGAAAACTGTAAATCCCGATGCAGCATGTCCCTTGTGCTGTAAAAAGAGAAACTAAAAGTTCTTGTAAATCTCTCGATTACTGCTGCATTAGATTGTTATCAACAGTTTGCAGCATTGCAAGCACTGTCGTAGACTGTTGGTATTCTTCGAGAACTGCGCTGGTTATTTGTGATGTATATAGGTGAGCACAAGACCAAATATATTGCGACTGCATTTAACTTCTTGGAGCTACTACAATAAAGGCTATCACGTTTGTGATCGAATGGTAACTAACGTGATTTTCACACTTTTTTGTTTGAGAGCAATCAGTAATTTATAGAGCAGCACGCAGGGCTACTAATGTGGAAACTACTGAAATAACTTCATCTATAAAATTGATGGTCGTCGTCTTTTCGAGCAGTAAACATCTTCTAATTAAAATTCTATCCCAAATTGTTGAACTAATGACGCATCTTACGTTAGCACATGGGTCTTCAGAAATGCTTGTGTGTTCTTCATAATAAATAGAAAGATTTACTTCGCCTATATAATATAATGCTCCACAACATGCCGCCAATCGCAAACGTATGTCACGGAAAATGTTCAGACGTGATGTTTGTAAACATCCACTTCCAGACCGTGTATATATTTCTTACCATACATATCACGTTGCATTTATTATTTAATAAAATCTCACATGTTTAGGAATTTCACCCTCTCTTGATATTCTCCGTACAGACATAAACAGGGCTGACTCTGGCATGTATTTAGGTATTCGCGCAGACGGACGCAGTTTCTCCTTTCTATTATATATTGAAAAACTAAAATCCAACTGTCATTCTTTATTACTATATATTTATTAATATATTGTTATCGTCAGCCCTGAACACAAATGTGATATCTTCACTCAAAAGTCATAATTCTCCTGTCCGAAAATCGTTAAATTCTAATAAAAAACAAATTTCACAAACGGAATAAAACATACGGTGTGGAATAAAATCGAAAATAAACGGTGTTGTAAAGAAAGAAAAATACTTTTCATTCGTTCTAGACTGCAGGCTAGACGGGGGTCACATTGAGAAAATGGCATTTGTAACCCAAAAATTATTAACATTGGAAATTAGGTTACAACTAGATAATTATTTCTTGGGGTTTGTCCAGTTTTAAATACTATGGGGGAGTGGGGAAGATTTATGTAATTATCTTTTAAAGAAAATTTTAGCTGGGTGAGAACTAGATATTCACGACTTGTGCTAGAAAGGACAGGAGAATAGGTCAAAATGGGTCGTAAGAATAATAATTTGTAAAGAAAAGTGTAAAATATAAAGCAAAGAAATTATATGTGCTGCAGAGAATCCCATTTAACTGAAATAAAGAGAGAGTGGACCCGATTGCCAAAAAAAGCAGAATTTTGGATAATCAGGAAGTTAAATAGTGTAGGAGTGGCAGACCTGTAGCCATGATGAAGGGGAAACTGGGGCAAAGCACGGGGCATATGTGGTACAGGGTACCCAGGGATTGTTATATATATAAAGATCTATGGGGCAACTGGGTCACGTCCCTGATGGCCCCAGCTTGGCTACAGGCCTGAGAAGTGCAAAACAAATCAAAGCATATACGCACACATTTAATTACATACTACTAAACTACTATGATAATATAAAAAAAACGTTATGCATACATACATGCATTAATTAAAACTATACATTTTTGTCGCCGCGGAAGAAGTTTGATATTTCATTGTTTGAATTTTTTTCCAAGACGCTTTTTAGCTGCGATGTCCCACAGTCAATTAATTAAACGGACGTCCGCCGGTGAAGATTCGTTGTCGGGAGAGTATGTAATCCAGAGCTATTATCTGTCTTCGAGTTAGGCGAGCACCCTGGGGTGCAATTCCCTCTTATTTTACAGGGGAGGGGTGGAGACAAAAATAAATGGAATACGTGTCTGAAGGATGTTCATATACAACTGAGATTCTCTGTTATGTTTCATCTCTTGACAAGCGGTGAGAGCCGAGTTTGATCCTTGACCTGAGCCCTGTGAAATTTCCAGGATCAAAAATAGTTTCAATGTCCTTCCTAACAGATTTGTTTCACATCTGACACCCAGTTTTCTAGCCTTTAATATTCAGGGTTGGTTTACCTCATCCGCCACTAATTAACTTAAAATTTAAGGGCTAGCCTGTATTTGGCTCATTATTGAAATATATAAAAGTATGGGGTGGTCTTGTCACAGTTTAAAATAAGACTTAGAATTCACAGTTGCACTAAACTTCTCTGAATACCTTACAGGGTCGGGGCGAGAAAGTGGATGATCACTGCCACCCAAGAAAGAGAGTATACAGGGTCTATACAAAATGGCGGAAAAAGTTCACTACACGATTCCTTGTGAAAAAAGGAATAAAAATTGTCCAGTGTAATTTTTGCTTAAAATCAATATTTAATAAGATAATTAAGACCAAAGATGAACGAATCACGCGCCAGACACGCACATGATTAGAAAAGCAAACCAAAGAAATTCTTGGAGAGGCATGGCTAAGCACAAGTAAATCTGATTGGTTAACTTCAAACCTGAAAATTTCGTTGCGTGTCCAAATACGTCATTGGAATTCCGAAATATGGCAACCTAGTGAATGTTTCTTTATCGCCAAATATTAGAAAAGAAAGCCAACGGAAATACCAATCTTTTTTCTGAAGCTGGTAACTTTATCAAAAATGTATCCTTTGGCATAGGGAGAGTTCAAGTGTTACGTAAGCACCTTTTCGGGGTGAGGGCTGGCTTTTGGGCTTATTTTAATTTTCGCTTTCTAAAGGCGGGATGTGTAGAAAACGGCCAAAATATTGCTTACGTAATACTTGAAACCTCCCATAGCCGCTGTAATGGGGGTGCAGGATTAATTTCTTTATGGAAATTGAGTAGAAGTAGGGCAATAAGGGAGGGGAATAGCCATTTTGAAGTCATCTGGCAACCCCTCCCCGGCATTTAATCCTGTTGTTTTTGTATTCGCATATCATATGACAGCAGTGGCGTACTGATTACCTCTGCAGTAAGGAAAGCCCGAGAGGAAAAGGACCCAGTTCGTCATTGTTCATTTCCCACTAAACTTATAGTAGGTAATTTGAGAAAAAAGTATATGATTTTACAGTTAATAAGGCAAAAAATTAATCGTATGAAATTTTCTTTAAAAATGAAATAAAAATCATCAGTTTCCAAATAGAAGGAAATAGCCTATGGCAAACTCAGAAGCAGCATGAACCTACTTCAAAAAGGGGGAGGTCATTAACAACTTAGTACCGCCAATGAACTTAGTAAACCAATGACTTTCACTTTTTTCATGTGAACACTTGATTTTAATAGGAAATTGATTCTATTCAGATAAGATTTCCCAAACCCACAACATCTGCCTTGTGCAAATCTTTCACAGTTATGAACATCGAGCTAAAATACTATTATTAAAGCCGAATCCACAAGAATCTGCTTTATTTCATTTCATTTCCTTCGAAACTGAATACCCAAGGATTGTAAATTATGAACTAGTTTCGAAGTTATATGATATGTGATTTGCGCTGGCCCTGCTGTTGGACACTCCTGTGGAAAACGTTGCTTCATAGATGTACTACGTTCTGTTTAAAATATTTTACTATGTGCTCGTCGCTGGCGGTGGCGGATTATGCATTTCAGGGGGCCGAGGCGCAGGTCTGGGCTTCATTTTACTATATCGTTGGTAAAAAATACGTCGCAAGACTGGCACGCGACGGAATGTCCCTGGGACACGACTGCTTATAAAATAAGAGAAAAATACTATTAATTATAATTTTTTCCCACAACAAAGAAGAAAAGTGGTTGAATCTAGTGGCAAACAGCCCATTCCGATCCGTATACATCCCATCCCTGGTATGAGTGATTTGGTACGATAAATCACCAAATCTGGAGTTTGCTGTTAATTATAACGTAACTAAACTAACTCTTTAGTGAAGTTTCGATATCCCAAAGTTCAAGTAACACGTGACCTAAGCAAGTTTTTAAAAACCAGTGAAATCTTCGTTTCCTATCTCTCTTCGTGGCAAGGGGCGTACATTCGCGAACGCATATGTAATTGCATTAAATCGATGCTAAATGGGTTGACTTTGCCTTATTATTGGTTTAACTATGATTTGAAATAACTTATTAAATATTGATTTTAAGCAAAAATTGTACTGGACATTTTTTATTCCTTTTTTCACAAGGAATCGTGTAGTGAATTGTTCCGCCATTTTGTATACACCCTGTATATCTCTTTGCATCTTTCCGTTTGTCTCGCTCTTTCTCGCTGCCAAGGAAGACACGCGGTTATATAATATGCATTTGTTCCTCTCTTAAAGCAGACGAGGAAACAAATACGAAAGTTTTCGCCAAAAACAATGAAAGAAAACCAACTAAATAAAATAATAATTAGAAAAAGAAAAAATAAGAGCAGCAAGGGCCATTTCGGGTAACCCGGATTTCGGTGAAGTTCCGGGTACTCTGGATTCTATTTTAGTATAATTTTGTTTCCACTAAAAATCAAGTTCCACGGAATACTGAATTTTTTCTCTAGTTTTTCGTTCCATTTTGGTTTTTGAGCATTGGTTTTTTTTTTTGGTTTTTTGGTTTTTTTTTATGGCGCAAGAGCATCTGGGCTATACTGCGCCAAACATGGTGAGATCATTATTTGTACTTGATTTATTTTGAAATATTCAATAGGGATGTTATATAGTATATTTATGCTAAAGGAAGCGTCAACGAAAGGCGTGTCCAAAACAGGCCTTACAGGGCTGAAAACAGTCATACATGTGACAACCAGAACCGACATCAATTATTGTGTTTTTACGACGCAAGGTCAGCAAAGGTCATGTGGCACCCAGACTGACAGTTTTCTGAGGAATCCGATCCTCTGCTACCATGGAGACCAAGCCTAGGACCATATTAGGCAGAATAACGGTACGTATTGTACGCTACCGTTTGGAGTCGAACCCAAGTTAACGGCACGATAGCAAAATGCATTACCACTAGGGCACGGTAAGGCATTGGACGTACATGTCTTGGAGGAATTCGAGCCTCTTAATACCCAGGGAATCAATCATCGGACCATAGTGAACGTCGGTCAGCAAGCCTTTAGTTTCAGTGGCACTATTGAGAATCCATACAGAGCAATGGCACATTATGTGACGGCGTTTCCACTTCTCCATCGCAGTGCCACCCACATCTGCTTGTGCACAATTAAATAAATCGATAACTCGATAAAATATATTATTGAGGAGTATGGTGAAATTTCAGTAAAAGGAAATGAATAACTTCCCCTTTAAACCTTAAATGGGTTACAGTATGATATACAGTTTCCTTAGTGAACAATTTTTTTTTATTATTTGCTTACTAGCTTTATCAAACGAAAAGCACACGCGTACACAAAGGAAAAAACTTAAAACGGACTGTTTGTAGTAAACAGTTGAATTTTGCATTTTTGCAAAGTAGAAATATTTTGGAACTGCCCGAGTAAAATGAAAAATTCACATTACCACCAATTCCAACTAAAGTTGCTTCGTAAATATTTCACGAGAAATGGCAACGAGAGAGGTGCTACAAATTTAATCCGAGAAAGGGCTTTGTGAAATTGGTTTCTTCAAGATTACCAAAGTCTCATAAGTTGACTTGGAAAGGAAGCAAAGATATTGTAAAAATCAGCTCGTTTAAAACTCAAATTTATTAAATTTCTTTTCGATTTGTTACAAATTTGCATATGGGATGCTCAGTTTCTGACGTTACACACACACGCAAATAATGCATAATAAAATTATGATTAACGTCATGTATAATTTGGGATTATTAGTCGCATGCTTCGGCGTCCATTAAGTAGATAGAGAATATATTTTCAGGAAATGTTTCCATTTGCCACCGCTGAAGTTAAAGGGAGAGTGAGAGAGAGAAAGAGAGGCTCTTTCTTTAAGATTCCGGAATACCATTATCGATGGCGTCATATATGACAATAAGATCCATACATTACAACGATGGATGGTGTGCCTCAGACTTGCATCGACCACTGGCAGAAATGCATATCCTGTCTTTCTGAAAGGAAAAATGGGCTGTCATTCTATTGTATTATTGAAATCGCTCGTTTAGCTCCTGGGTGTATCGCAATTGTATGGAGATGTTGTATGGAAGTTATGTTGTAAACGGTGCGCAATTTATTTTGAATATTTGCTATTCCAAGTGTAGGTATTGCGTTAAGATCATTTGCAATTGTAAGTCACATGAGAGAAAATGGTGCATACCATTTGTGGATGTATGTGTAAAACACGAGAAGTGTTTAGTTTAACTGATTTTCTGTAACTATCTGTGTTCATGATTGTAAGAATTAAGCCTAAACTTTAATAAACGTTTTGTTGTTAAAATATTTCGTTTGGGTCAGTGATGCTGTCTCTGAAATCAATTTATATAATCGACCATGAACCATACACAAATTCAATTAACTAAATGGTAATTCCGTTTCATTCAGTGTAACGTTGTAATGTTTTATTCATATCAGAACAATATTATTTACATTCGTTATTATTACATACTATTTTTTAACTTTATATTTATGAATAAGAAATTCTAGTTCAGTGAATGATATTTAAATTGTGTACATGACGATATACTAATTGAGAGTAAGATACTATAATTGTAAGTAAAATACTATAATTGTAAATAAAATACTTGAATCCGAATGTTTGCATTACAGGGGAAATAGTGTTTTGAATATACGATAATACGGATGGCAATAATTGTATTTTGGAGACGGTATTTGAGTACGTGCTATTGTATTATATTTGTAAATATATTAGTAATCACTGCTGAAATAAAGTATACTCTTGCCATAAGTACAGCCCGTATGTATGTCCCTCCTCCGCTTTTCTCATTTTTAAACGACAATACATCACAACTCAATACATGCTAAAACTTAAAGTAGCGGTCGAAAATACCAGTTTTCTTCCTCCATACAAAACCATATAAATATATTAAATAAAGATTTCTTTTTCAATTTTACTTAGCATTAAATACCAGTAAGCCATAAAAGTGAATGATATGTCTTGAATTTGGGCGGCAGAATAAAAATCCCATAAAATATTTATATCATTGTCGTAGAGTACAGTTTTTTGTATATTTGACAAAGCTGCAAAATTACACTCTGCAACGTTGATATTAATATTTAATTAATGTTTAAGTGAATTCATGCTGATTTTACGCTTTAATGGTTAAACATAAACACTCTTTTGTACATTTCCTAACGAAGGCGCTATAAAGAAACGCAAATATTAAACAAAAATATCGAAAAACAATTTTTTAGCAAATCTCTAAGGATTGTAAAACAAAATCCAATCTAGTGTCACATTCAATAAAATTACTTGATCTCCAGAGAACGTACATTTCAATTTTGAAAATCATTATTCCTCTGTAATTGACAAGCGGTCCGGTGGTTGTGTCTGCTGTATGCAGATTCATTTGTGTTTTAGATCGGTCCCGAAGTTATCTTATTGGTTGATTGCAAATGTGTTCTCGGGTGGTGTCAATCTCCCGTGATGGTACCCCTACGTCGACACTATCGATAGTTATTTGCCGTTACCTGGCAAAGTCAAAACTATGAGACATCAAAATGGTCATTTCAGATTTAATCGGACATCAAAGATGGCTATTTGTAAAAAAAATACGTGAGTTCAATTTTAAATAAATTTATATGTAGTCTATTATTGGGGAAATATCATTACACGTACAAAATAAAACGCGTTTAATTCCATTGTTTTCTAATCTTGAAGACGTATAACCTTTCAACATGACATGAAAGACATAATAAATACAGGAAAAACTCTGTTCTATACCCTTTGCTTTGTAATTTAAACGTATACTTATTTTTTTAATGATTAATTAGGGGTTGGCAGCAATAGAATATTTCATCAAAATTTTGCTACTTCCTAATATAATGTTCAATCCCGAATGACCCCGTCCATTATTTTATATTTGAATTTCAAAACAAGATGCATAATGAAGTATTTTCAAAAGAAATCAATGTTTCGCATACAGGTAATTCGAAACAAATTTTAAACACGCTGTAAGATTGCGTTGCCTATTTTAAATCTACGATAGATTGCCTTACCGAGGCTCGATTGTAATTTCGTTGGAAATATTTTTAATTTCGCATTCTTTAATAATTTTTTGCCTATGATTTACATACACGAGTAATTATCACGGTCGTAATCAATATTACGTTGTCTGTCTTATTTTTTGGGGGTTTAATTAGTTTAGAAATTTATTCATTTAAGTAAAATGTTATAGATTAATATGTACAATGTTGTTTTCGCCTGCTGTTTTTTGCATTTGTGTTAAAAGCTGTGGGGTGGCGCGATTCAAAAAATGGGACAGCTCCAATTGTTCACTATCCCTTCCTCGAATAAAAAAGTCCTAATTCTTTCGTATATCATCATCAAGGTAATGCATATACAAATTTTAGCCTTTTTAATTCGAGGGATGAATCATGAACTGTCGGAGATTGTCCAATTTTGAAGTATAGTTAAGCCTCCGGTTAAGATTGAAAATTTTAAGAAGCTATGAACCGGCATATCAATCTGATAAATAAAGCGATGTACTTTTATAGCAGGCGATTTATTTTGGTGGTCCCAAAAGTAATAATTTTGTGTACTATTTTAAACAATTTTTATATAAACCCATGACTAAAGCAATAAAAATGTAAGGTGAATGACTGGTGAATGAAACTGCGTTTTAAAAATAAGTCTGCAAAAGATTGCAGGTTTGCTGACTGTTTTGTTATTTGATTTTAATTGTATAGTTTTAATTTGCTTCATTAAATATAATCAAAAATGCATATAATGTTTGTAGTAATACATATAATGTAGTAATGCATATAATGTTTGTAGTAATACATATAATGTAGTAATGCATATAATGTTTGAAATAAAAAAAGAAATCCCGCGAAAGCCATGAACAAGAACTCGATGAAAAATTACATCAGCCACATATGTTTCATGCACAGTACAGCCGGTTAAACAAAAATCGGAACACTCCTATTCGCGCAATTATTATGCTATAGGAAATTCAAATATGCCGGTAGATCGTAGACAATGAAATCTACCAATTCATGTGCACAAAATTTGCATAAGGGACCGTCTCCATATTTAAACTTGCAGAAACTTTGAAAATTCCAATAGCAAAACCTAAATTTGATATCATAATCAGATTTTAGACTATTTAATTATGCTAATTTAAAATTTTGGCGTCATTCTGACTATCAAATCTTGCGATATTCCATAAAATGCCTATGGGGATTCCACCGTAATAAAAAAAAAGAACTTGTAAGATGGGAATTCAATTTTCTGATCAAATAGGTTGAAATCGAAAAGTTATAATACTGTTGACTTTTCTTTTTTTCTCTCACTGATGTAAATTTGTCAATATGCCTGCTCAATGGTGATAAAGAAATGTCACTCGACAACAGTTTTAAAGCATAAAATAATCTTTAATTTATTATTTTCTTTCACTTTTTCTAACTATGCGATTCGCCCTTAGACCATCGCTTTAACTAATATTAAGCATAAAAAAACTACTGATTGGATTGCGCTGAAATGTCTGTACAGTAGGTAAAAAACCGTAAGGTTTCAATTCCCATCAGAAAATTAATGTTTTTATTCATATTTTTATCAAATATGATTTTCGAAATCATATTAGATATTATTTTAAAAATGAAGAACATCATAAATTTTATTTCGCCTTTTGGACTTTAAGGCCATAACAAATATTGGAGAGAGATATGAATATTACGGGAGATATTCATGAAAATCCCATGAAATATTTTAATATTATGAGCTCAATATTTCTAATATTCAAAATTCATACACTGTTGAACCAAATCAATTGAAATTTAGTATTAGGTTTTTTTGTTTTTTTTTCAGATTCGAAATGTTTAGTAGAAAATAGTTGTTGCTATTTAAATTTTCAAAGTTGCTACATTTTTAATAGGAAGACGGTTCCTTGTGCAAATTTTATACACATGGATTGGTAGATTTTATTGTTCGTTATCGATTGACACTTTTGAATTTTTTGTAGCATAATTATTGCGCAAATAGCAACGGGTGCTCTGATTTGTGTTTCACCGGCTGCATCTTTGATAAACATGATAAATCATATTAGATTTTTCATATTAGATTTTGATAAATATGATAAGGCGACTGATTTAATAAATTTTAATTTTATCTCAGGATTTTTCATGAAAAATTACTAGACATAAGGCGCTATATAAAACATTCTAAGATAAGTTACTAACGTGAAAATGTTATCATATTTGTAAGTTAAGTCACTAACTTTAAAGACTCAAGTAAATTCATGCTTTCATTTTCCCCCGTGCCCCTTTTTTTGGTATGGCATTTACGATGAAGAATTTGGCTCACCCTTTACCAATAATTATGGAAATTTCCAAAGTCGTACTTTTTTATTTACAATTTAAATATAATTTTATTTAATATACATCCCCGTTAGAGCTGTCTCGGTATAGTTACAAAGAACTGAAAATTTATTTGTAAGAAACTTATAATTTCCATTAATTTAAAACTTTATAAGCTTAGCACTTGGAAAAAAAAACTATTGTTGTACTATTGTCTGTTGGTGAATAATGTTTAAAGCTATTGGTCCAGAATTTAGCAAACATATTTCCTATTTAAAATACTTCATTTTGACGTACACCAAGTAAAATTAAAGCTGTAACACCGAAGGGTACATGTGATTCGCCTACAGCTAACTTAGGCATCAAATAAGATATAGTAATGTTTTCAGTATACACGTATAGTTAAAAAACTTGCTTATGTATCTATACTAGCACGAATTGATTCCCCTTTCCTTAGCAAGGCATTTTTCTATCTGCCGCAGCGTAGAATTTCTGAGTACGGTCTCCATGTTCGATCCACTTGTTGAAAAATATTCGCTGTTGTTTTTCGGATGTTTAATTTGAGTCTGCAGATAACATCCCATAATGCCCCAAGAATTTATTATTGGGAATAAATCAGGTGATCTCGCAGGCCATGATAATATGTTTATATATTATGGATATTCCACTTAAATGTTTACTGAGGTAGACGGGTGTCATCGTGCTGAAATAAGGCGTTATGCACTCCAGTTATGAAAGTGAGTGCTACAGGTTCAGAGATGTCATCACTCTGACGAACGGTTAAATTTGTCTGCAATGCAAAGCAGACTAGACGGATATTATAGTTGAACGATCTCCAGACAATAACGCATTGCATTCAAGCTGTACCTATTCACTATGTCATCATCACTTGTGTTTTCTTCCATCGTCAAATCCTAAACTAAAGCAAGATTCGTTATTGAAGGCGATTTGACACCATTTTGCATTTAATGTCATGACAGTAATCCAAGCAGAACTGTGGTCAGTGATAAATAGCGCAATGACCGATGAGCATTGAACTGTAGCTATGTAAGGCGTTTAGAAATCGTTTGCTAGAAGACGGATGGACTAAATAACCTTCCGTGTTTGACGACCGTCAGATTGGCCGTAAAGTAGCTACGACTTGCCTACGAACGAGACGATCAAGCTTGCCGGTTATCATCCGTGCCCTAGTTCTGACATTAGGTATGTGGATACCGTCTGTCAACTATTTCCGGATACATCATTGGACCGTGATAGTATGGACATAATCAGGCGGGGGCAAGGGGGCACTTTGCCCCCTAGTTTTTTTGAAAAGAGATAAAATCGTACTTTTTTCCATACAATTTCGGGTTTTCTGTTTTTAGCCCTCAGTTTACGCTATATTTAACTCCCAAATTTCGCCTATTCGTTATATTATCCCAGTCAACCTATGATCATATGCGTCGACGATACGTGACGACAAATGTGCGCGCGTGCATCTCTGTGTTTTGCCGAGCATGGTCGACTTTCGCCCCTTCCCCAACCCGCCCTTGGTTGTTGGTTGGGTTGTTTGAGCGTCCTGTCTGGGTTTAGAGCGCCGACTCTGGCGGCCATCCTTTCCACCCACCTCTTCATACGATACGATGTCACTATGTGTCGAATCGACAGCCCGGCTTTACCATTCTTTTCTTAAAGTCCGATAGCTGATTATATTCCTTGCGAGCATGGGTTTTAGGCATTGTGGGCTAAACCTCTCTCAGAAATAAGTTTTCGTTAAAAGTCGTTTTCGTCAAAGTAGTTATTCGATAGAAATCCATGGAACATCAACATTACAACGCACCAGGTTTCGCCTTGTATCACGTATCGTTTCTGCGGGATCGCTAAAAAACATTAATCATTTTCAGGTGGTTTCGTGATATTCTCGTATGCAAGTTTTTATACAAATTAAGCAAGAATTTTTCTCTAGATGTTGAAATATCAATTCTACTATCTCAGTGTGTTCTGATACTTTATCGCCCACTCTTGCTTTCGCGAAAGTTTATGATCTTAATTCTGATCTGCAGCATAAGTTCTCAGTTTCACGTTTTCTAGCGTAAGTTAAAATTTTAAGCCTACGTTAAAAATCCTTATTTTTCGCAGTTCTTTGCTGTAGAGTCGTCGAAAGCTATTAAAAATTTCTGAACGAAATATTTTCTCGATTAAATGTTAGGATTTTTTTTGAAGATATTTAATTTAAATCCTCCCTCACCTTGAAAACTTATTTTCATAAGGTTTTTAGTTAGATCAGTAATTTCTATTTATTACACCAGAAGCTATTTTTTCAGAATTTTTATCGCATATTTTCGATACTTTCTACGTACAAAAATCTTCATTTTCGCCTTGTAGTTCTGAAAAATATTTTCACTCATACAAGCTTGTTATACAATTTGCTGTAAGGTTCCATTTGAGCCTTTCAGTATGACGATCTATTTTTCCTTATAAATAAACAGTTTTTAATATTTTGTGGGTTATTCCTGCCTTTTAGTGGCTTTACATTTTGGCACGGAACTAATGTCTGTACATCCACTGCAATAAGTTTGCACAGTTCCAAAGTGCCTTGCATATTTAATTTCGGAAAGAATTTCCTTGAACAATTTCATCCCTGTTCATTTACATGAGTGACCTTGTCTCCTCCGATGATTTTCCGTAATGCATTGCGGTGTACTTTACCTCTTTCCACTCGATAATTGCTTCCTAAATTAAATCTGTTTAATTCACTCTAGTCTTTCGTAATCGATTTTTGTTTGCCATAACGTAATCAATTTAATTGGTCCCTTCATTAGAGTATTTCCACGTTAATTTTCGTTGTGGTACCTTGCTGATAAATTAGTTTATAATGGTAAAGAGCGATCCTCTACTCTGTGAGTAAACCGTTTGTAGCTTTGTAATATCCGCAGTTAGCAGCTGATGATTATCTTCGTTGCTGTTGTCTAATTACCGCATCTAGATTACCGGAATGGTTAACTTGATACTTTATTTTCACTTACAAGCAATTATTTAATTAATTTATAGCAATCTTCGGCGTTTTCATCGGTAAAAATTGGAGTTCGTAAATTCATTTGTGTTGTTTGGGGTTTGTATGGCTATGTAAGCACACTCGCAGCGTTTACAGCACCCCAGTGATCATGTCCACCACTTTTGGGCCCGCTGGACCGCGTTTGTTGATTTTCATTAAGCTAGGTTTTCTATAAACGTGTAGCGGTTCGGAAGTCACGTTAAATAGCATTCTCCCAGATAACCCAATTTTCAGTCTTGGTACGTGAAATATACAAACCTAAAAGCCATATCATTCAATTTGGTATGACTTTTAACAGAGATTGCATGGTCTGATATAGATTAAAATTCCAACGTCACCGCTATATTTACTTACAGTCTCTATAGCAAAATAAATAATTCGGTAAACATTGATTGATGTTTGTGCAATCAAAATGTTAAGCCCGTTTTCGGTCACATGATGTGATATGTTTAAATTATTATTTATTTATTTATTTATTCATTCATTTATTTATTCATTCATTCATTCACACACATGTGAAGTAGTACATATTTAATACACACAGTAACAGAATTGAAAGTATTACATCACACGTGTGGGTCCCGAGTAAATGCTGCAGCATATCCAGCTCAAGACCCTGCCGAAACCAAATAAGCACTTGAGTGACTCGTCAATAAAATTTTAAAGTATCTTTTTTAAGGATTTTGTCATCGCTCCTGCAGCTTTTCCTCAATCAGTTCCCTTTTTAAATTATTTTTAAATTCTTTATAACTCTTTATTTCTCTTGTTTCCTCGTTTAAGACATTCCACAATTTAGGTCCTCTATATTTTACGTTATTTCTGCTTTTTTTCTGTTCTTATTTTAAGTACATGTAATATTTCATCTGCTCTCAATATTAGTCCTTCATTCAAGTATTGTCCATATGTTATATTTATTATTCCATTAAATCTTTTATTTTGGATTCTTCCGTACATTAAGTTCGTACAATAAGTTTGTTATTTCAGCTTACTGGAATAATACTAGTTTCTTCCAATATGACTCTCCAATCCCACTCCTGGTTACCATACATACAGTGTTACAAGGAATTTACTCTAACTTTTTCTATTAATTTTAGATTTAATTTCCCCATATTTCCCCAAACACAATTACAGTACATAAGATGACAATGAAGAAATGTGTAATATAATTCAATTTTTATGTTTTTGGGTAATACCCTTGCTATTTTTTTAATTAACCCCATACCCCTACTTATTTTCTTAGATATTTTTTTCCTATATGTTCATTCCATGTTAAGTTTCATAGTTGCATAGATAGGGAATAATTTTTTTAAGAATAGAAATCTAAGGAGTTGAAAGAATATTTTTTATTGCTTTGAAATCCAATTGAAAATAGCATATATAAAAGTAGAATTTAAAGAAGAGGAATTCAGCAGTGTTATCGTAAAATTCTCTTTATATCCTCCTGGTAATTTTCTGCTAAATTAAAGAAAAAACGACCTTCCCAAGAAGCGAAGTCTATATCTTTTCCATTTTCGAGTCGCATTTCTATCTGGAGTTCGTCTCTGTATATTGTTGTTTGAAACAATCCAGCCAGAAATATGGCGCGAAAATTTCCCGGTTAGATGAAGAAAAACGCTAGTCTAACCGACAGATCGGCAGACGCAAAATGAAATAACTCACAGAGAGGAAACTAAAGTGAGAGATACCGTGGTATTCTCGACCTTTACTGGACAGCAACGTGAGTAGACGTTCCGGATGGATAAGACATAGTTGCTCCAAGAATTCTACGAAAGACAGCCATAATTACTCATCAGTGATGGATGGAGGGGCTGTGACGAGGAGGCCGCACTTGTCCGGGAGGGTATGACATCAACAACATGATGGTCACGCTCTTCGTCATATATATCTTTTGCTATATACCACACTAATTACTCAACATCTGGAAGAAAAAGGAGTAATGAATCAATTCCTCAAACATTGCAATATTTGGTATTCTATTTATCCATATTTATGTCTGATATACCACTTAAAGGTACTAATTTTAAATCGTCTGAATTTTGGAATAGTATTTCTGAAGTTTTTAGGTAAAAAGGGAAGATCTTTCAATTTCATTCCAAATAAATTTACACGGAACAAAATATATTCCATACACTCTCCTGCATATGTGCTCCTTTATTAATTCTTACTTTTCCGAAGATTTCAATGTGCTTTCCTTAAATCTTCGACAAACTCGATTAATCTCGTTTGTCGTAGAATGAACCTTGTTGTCCTTGTGCCATAAAAATGCAACCAACCAACCAAGAAACTACATTATGACGATTTTTGGCGATAAAATGAAAATCCCCTCAACTTTGGACTTCTTTTGTTGTATTGTACGAAATTCTCGATAGAGAAGACAGTCAAATTTAGAACTTACACATTGAAGCGAAAGTTTGTGAGGAATTAAATAGACATAATTTGCATTTATACTCCAATCTTTGTCCCAAATTGGAGCTATGTTTTACTCACAAAAATTCGAAAGGAGAAAAAGACCATGCCTACGTTAGCATCCAAGTAGCGGTCTGCATGTTTTCATCCTAGCACCCTGCCCACTTTATTACTGGGAAAAATTAACGTGCCTTAAATTAGGTCCCATGTTTAAAATTTAGACCTTCCTTCTTAAATAGGAATGTCTTGGGAAATTAAGCCGAAGAAAAACGTTCCCACACGCGTGTTTTTGGCTCACGATAGAACTCTACATGCTTGCACTAGAGATCGATTTAGCTCACCGAGTTCCAAATGTGATATGTTTCCAGGCTAAAAAATCCAGAATGTGTGTGGAAACACACAAAAGTACATGAAAATAATATCAAAACATAACAGCTGTCAACTGCATTATTTTTACTCAAAAATACACAATGCGGGTCTATATATAAAATCCTTCAGATATAAGAAAATACATATTAAATGAGCCATTACAGAACACAAAATATGATCATTCTACAGCATTTTATATGTGACTTATTTTAAACATTTTTCATTTAAAGACAATATACCATATGATTATATTTATATTATTATTTTATTATACATTTTTTGTAATAGTTGATCACATATAGAGACAATCACACAAAAGCGTATAGCCAACAAGCTCATCATTTTCACTAAAAGGTTACGAACTTACAGATTGGTTTCTCTCTAGAACATTACCAAAAAAATTTCGCTTTTCGCGAAGTTCTTTGTTTTCCCACAGGATATGAAAGCCATCATTAATTTGGTTATTAATTGTCCTTCCTTCTGTATAATTAAATAAGCTGTTCCTCTATTAATTTCATTTTCATAAAACAATCGTTGTCACTGCGATTTTTCTTGAATACAGCAAATATTTGAAAAGTTAATTAAGTTATAAAGTGGACATTGAGAACTAATTGAAAACCATTGAGCATACTTTGATAGAGGAATGAAATGGGGAGCAAGGATGACACGAAAGCAAACTTTTCCACAAGTAGAAGAAAACAGCAAAGGGAAATGAAAATTTTAAATAAAAATCACTCGGCAAAAACGTATACAAAAGCTATTATCCACAAAAAGGAATAAATAGAAGGGTATTACATTAAGTTTACTTTTGTTAAACATTGTAGGGAAAACATCATAAGACACAGCTGTAACTGACTGTATTGTTTGTATAGACATTATAGTTGTCTAGCCTATTCTTTGTTATCTCAACTGCATACTAAAATAATATTTGTAAAGGTGAAGCGAGATATATTATTTGTCGTCAACATGGTAATGACGTTTCTTGGAATACAAACATGTAAGAAATGAATAATTAATTGATGAACATTGCGTGTATTATATTAATTGGCGCAGAATTACCCTTACCTTTCTTGCACCATAAAATACAACCAAACAAAGTATACATATTAATATGTATAAATAAAAAATAATATACATTAATAAACATTTTTATATGTTCCTTTCTTTTGTGTACATAAATGCGTGTAATTCATTTTATCATTTATTTTTAAGGAAATTCTACATAACAAATAGACAAAATGGCAGAATTTATTTGAAAAATAATTTTAAAGATACAGTAAAACTTTTTAAAATTTCGGGGGGTAAGTACCTTCGGGCTCAACAATCGAAGAAAATTTCCACTAATATTAAGCATTAACATATAAATGACGTTATTACATAATTACACGGCATTTTTTTGTGAGCCACAAGCAATTCATTTGCTGTTTAATACAATTACAAAAAATTTGGGTATAATAATTATTTTTAATTACTTTAATTAAAATCATGAAATTCAAGCAAAATAAAAATGCATTATGCTGTTATGCGCAAGGTAAAACTAGTTGTATTGAAATTAGAATTGCCATGAAAAGTCAAAAATATTTCCAAAGGTATGTACCTTAGAAATCCCCCTAAAATAATTGTTATATATATAATGAAAATATGTTGAAACACACCTTCCATAATTTGTATAAAAATACATAATATGCATAATTTATGCACAACAATACTGCCCCCTGGCGGTTATTTTACATAATATCAAAATATTAATGGGGAAATTGAAAGGCAATCACTATGCAAAACTATATGCCAAATTTCATGGAAAGAGCACAGACGGTTTAAAAGTAGTCCTGCGCGCAAATTAAAAAAAAACACATTTTGAGAAAAACAACGAAAAAGTAAACAAAACATGCTCAGAAGTAATGTATGGTGTTACGTTTTTGCTTGTTGTAAAGTGACTAATTATAATATTTTGATGCGGTTTTTTTGAAACTGTCCGAAATTGTTTAGGCTATTTAAAAAAAGTATAATTGAAAAATCGATTTTTGAATATTTAAAATGTACTCACCCCTCTTAATGTAAACAAAAGCTTTACAAATTTCCAATGAATTTTGAAAGCGCACGTATTTCTTGTTTTGAGTTTAAATACATTACAAGTTTTGAAAACAATTAATAAATTATAACTGGAAATAATTTGATTATTTATTTACACCAACGACCTAAAAATCATTTGATCATTGATTTGTTTCTTATTTCTAGAAATTCCGTAATTATTTTTTTGAAGAAGGTTTTACCTCCATCATTATGTCTTAAATTTAAGTTTAATGATTAAGGATGATTGAAAGCATACGAAGAAAAAATTTACTATTCTTTTCTCGTGATATTCTTTGACTTCGATTTTTACGAAAACACTTCAAATCCCTCCTGTCTGACGTTCTAAGCTTTCTCTGGAAGTTCTCCGTAAAAACTCCTTCAACTACTTCCTTGATGTGAATGGAATTTAATGTTCAGTTACAAGAAATCAATCAAGTACTACAATTTTCATGAAAACCTAACGTATGCCCTTTGGCAC
>QLNU02015360.1:77323672-77333737 GCA_006491805.2 Dysdera silvatica
GCTCGATGAACTGAGTTTGAATACTCATGTGATGTGGCCTATAAATATGGTTTAAAAATCCCACTTAGTTATCTGTAGGGTGTAAAAAAAATGATTTTATTAAAAAGATAAAGGTTTTTGATTAAAATCAGATTTTTTAGTTGAATTGGAATTTTTTAATTTAAATTAATTTTTTGGCTAAGATGAGGCATACGCCTCATAAATAAATCAAATTTTTCATTTAGCTTCGTTTACGTAAGATTTTAACATTCAATTTACTCTTCTCAAGCTTTAAGTGAATATCTAAATAACGTATTTAATAATATAAAAAACAAATATTCAACGTCTTGATTTCTTGTTTATTGAGACTGCAATATACATTAGAGATTTCAATTATGATATTATTAAAAACTTAGGAATTTAAATAAAAATGCGAACTTTGCAGACTTCTCAACTCCTATTTGGTTTCCTAACTTACTATCCACAAGTCCAAAGGTGAAAAATATCCATTCAGATCTGACAAAGGTTCGCTTAGCTGTGCATAGTTTTTCAATAGCATTGACTTCCTTTTGGCTAAAACATTCTTTTATGAGGGCCAGTAATTCTCACAACTGAACAGAAGGAAATTGATTTCATTGTCTCTTCTTCAAATAAAACACCATTGAGAAGTGCATGGACAATAAATGTAAAAACAATGCCTAATAGTGAGGTATCCTTGTATTTCTTTTTTACGAAACCTTTGCTTGTGCTTTCTCACTTCTGAACAAGCTTTCTGCTTTAAAATTTGGTGATGATGATGACTACACCAAATAGTTAGAAGCTGGAGATATAGCTTGCTCATACCGTATTTTAAACACCTTAGCATACGAAGGTGTATCACAAGTAAGGTCTTCTATACTCTCCTCGAGTTGTTTCTAAACTCCTATTGCTTTAAAATTACTGCAGCTATTTTTTTTTTTTATCGGAATCAATATTTCCCGACCTTTCTGAAGCCGCGACTCCCTATGTAGTACCCAAATAATTTTCGACATCCCTTTGACCGCCGCCACATTTGCATAATAAAAGTATTTTTAAAAGAGTAAAGAAAACACATTAAATATAAAATTATAGTATATTAAGTTAATAACCATTATTAGCATTTAGCATGTTGCAATATAAATGCGTTGGAAACGTTTAGTATAAAATTCCTCATAAAAATAATAATTGCGGCGAAACACCCCCACCCCCTCAAGGGATAGTCCGTGACCCGCATGTCGAGAGCTATTGATCTAAAGCAACAGAAACCGGTTTCCAGTGAAAGAAAAGGTTTTCAGCGTTCCTCATTACACCCATGTCCATAACTTTCGAGTCCGTTTTAGCATCTATTACATCTCTATTTTCTTCAGGATCTCTATGAAAATTGCACATTCTTTGTAATATATGTAATTTTCCAAACAATCGGACGTAGAGTTTCAACATATTTTTGATGGTAGATTCAATCTTACGCCAGCTAATTCATTGTACCTGGCCCAAGTAAAATGGTGGTCCTGAAAACATCTTTTGATTTGAATAATATATTCTGTTACGTTAGATCAGGAAATATCTCATAAGCATGTACTATTTTTATCTTTAGTATTAGCTGATCATGGACTGTCAATAACTCTAGGAAAATCATCTTAAAAGTCGTTTTTGCTTTTACTGTGTTGTAAAAATGGTAAAAGTTGTCATTTTTATTTTGAAGTATTTTTTCCTAAGATTTGAAAAATCAATATAAATTATTGTTTTTCATTAAATCAGATTTAAACCATTGATTTATTTAAGAAATTAGTTTAAGCTTATTTTAAAAAAATGAATAAAAAAAAATCGGTTTAAATTGTTGACTAAAAAGGCATAACACATTTTGGTTTTAATCATGTTTTTTTTTTTTAAATCAAGTGATTAAAATCTTTAAGACCCTAATTGTCTGCCCTATCGGATGAGCCTTCGTGCAACCATATATATATATATGGCCTGCAAAAGGGTTGCTGGTATCTAACTGGAAGGAGACCCACACGCTGAACGTATGTGACGATGTGTGGAACCGGCCAGGCCAGTAACCTAGTGTCCTACCCCGCCTTCAAGTGGTGCAGGCTGAGCTTTCTATTTATGTGGCAAATTAATATTTGCTACACGGATAGAAAGGCGGAAGGGGAGGGCTAATTCACCAACCCGTCTAGCCAGCGTGGTGAAATTATGGCTAATTCCTCCATTATGTTGACACACCAGAAACCATGGCCCCTAGTCTCCAGGTGCTGGAGTGCTCCTGATCAAGGCAGCGGTCAGTGTGGCATGAAAGCAGGGGGTGCTAAGAATCACTGGAATGGCCCAGGCTGCCGTTTGTTATTGACCTTGGCTACGTTTAATGGACGATCCCTTGCTTCTGAAGCAAAACTTCAGGAATTGGAAGAAGAACTTGACAAGATCAAATGGGACATTGTAGGACTCAGTGAAGTTAGAAGAAAAGGTGAAGAGTTGGTGGAACTTAAAAGTGGACATTTGTTTTATTATAGAGGAACGGAAACTGGAAGAACAAGTGGTGTTGGCTTCTTAATCAACAAAAGAATTAAAGACTACCTTCTTGAAGTCGAAAGCACGTCAGATCGAGCAGCGAGGCTCGTTGTTCAACTAACCCAGCGATACCAACTTCAAATAGTACAGGTATATGCACCAACATCAAGCCATACCGACGAAGAGGTTGAAGAATTTTATGAAGAAATCAAAGAGTTACACACCAAAGGGAAACAACATATCAAGCTCATCATGGGGGATTTCAATGCAAGAATTGGACAACAGGAACAAGGAGAGACATCGGTTGGTAAATACGGATATGGGGAAAGGAATGAACGTGGCGATCAACTCATCGAATTTGCAGAAGCTGAAAATCTTAGCATCATGAATTCATTTTTTAAGAAGAAACCGCAAAGAAAATGGACATGGAAACACCCAAATGGGGGAACTAGTGAAATTGACTATATCCTGGCAAACAAGAAATCAATTATTGAAGATTGCAGTGTACTGAACAGATTTAATACTGGAAGTGATCATCGAATGGTGAGATGTAAAGTGCACTTAAATACTAAATTAGAACGACAGAAGCTCATTAGGAAACAAGTAAGTAAGAGGGTGGATTTAAAGAAATTAAAAGAAAATACCGAGGCATTCAAGTTGGAATTAAAAAATCGCTTTTCTGCACTGGAAGGACTTATTGATGAAAGTGATATCTCAGAAGCAAATGAAAACATTGTTAAGACAATAGTTGAAACTGCTGGGGAAATTGGTGGTGTAACCTGTAAAAAGCACAATAGCAAATTATCTGAGAAGACGAAACAGCTCATGAAAAGGCGAAGAGATATGAAGGTGGACAATCAAAATACCAGTTCCAGGATTGAGTACATAGAACTTTGTAAAACTCTGCGCAAAAGCATGAAAGAAGACATAAGAAAATTCAACTGTGAGCTAGTAAGGAAAGCCATTGAAAATAACAAGAGCCTTAGGGTTGTTAAAGGAAGTTTATCTGTTGGGAAGAAACACATCATTGCATTAAAAGGAGAGGATGGCACCGTAACAAGAAATAGGGAAGAAATACTTAGAAGAGTTGAAGAATTCTACAAAAATCTATACGAAAGTAACAGTGGATTAAACGAAGACTCTGAGATAGTCGAAGGAACAGCTCCTAAAATCTTAAAAGAAGAAGTTTCATTTGCAATAAAAAGTATGAAGAAAGGAAGAGCCCCTGGTGATGATGGTATTACATTAGATATCCTAAAAGAAGCTGGAGAATATGTAGAAGACATACTTGCAAAATTCTTTACCAAATGTCTTAACAAAAAGTAAACAAAATCAGTAAAAGAGTTAACATTATAAGTGTCTATTACCCTTCTCAGGGATAGAAAAAATTATCAACAGTTATCAGAGAAAGCCTCCTCCAGGTCCGTGTTTTTATAAATTCAAGGGAGATTAAATGATATAAACTCTTTCGACAAACACATTTATTTTTTTTTTCTTATTTTGGCTCAAACCAAAGCTGTATATGATCCACCGTTGCAAAATCTGGTGAATCGTGATAAGGAAAAGTGGCATTGTCGCAGGTTATAGTCAAACTAGCGACATCCCTGTATGAATATAGAGTCCTCAACAGAATCTCTAGATTATGCAGGGATGTTGTTGGTTCGATTCTAGCTTGCGACAGTGCCTCTTGTTTTTCTTTGCGATCTGCCAGTCTTTGCTATGGTGGGTCGCGTAGATCCCTAGTTTGAACTAAAAAACGAGAGTAGGCGACACCTTCCGTTTCAGAGTTAGCCATTTTAGAAGATATTTATCTACCTAAATATGAAACTGTTTATAAAAAGATACCACTTCCGAGACTTCAGCGACCTTTAGCATAATATCACCGAGTAACTGAAAAAGGATCTTACATGATTTTAAGAGCGCTTACGAACAATCATATGAACGAGATTTCAGTGTTTTACGAATGGAGTAGAAAAGGAGGTGGGGGGAGGGGGTAAACTGAACATTTGTAACAAGAAAATGAAATACGTTCATTCTCGTTTCTCCGCAATAATGTTCGGTTTTTTTTTTTACGAGAACACTTCCTGATTGTTCTCCGCTGCCATATAACTTTAAAAGATACTGCTGAGTAAGTTAATAATATATTTCAATTTTTAAATGTTCATTCCAAAATTGCAATTATTAGTTTTGTAATTCTTAATCATCACTTTCTAAATATCTTGTCATACTATAATTGTAAAATAAATTTATCTCATCTTTTGCCATAAAACTATCTTTTGAGTAGGGATCGACCGATGGCAAAATTTGGTTGATGGACAGATGCACAGTTTTACCCATAATTCAATTTCATACCATCATCGGTGCCGATTGAAAAACCGATTTTTTAATATTCCATTGGCCGATTACTGATGCCAATGTTTTCAATTATTATTAATGAGTAAAATTTTTAAAGATTACATTATGAACATCAATATTTATGAAGGATGTTTTCTTGTAATTAACTTTTTTTTACATACTCACTGGATTTTGCTTTATATTCTTTCTTCACGATTTCTCGCTATCCGATAACCCAAAATTTCGCATTTTAGGCTGTTGCGTAGGTAAACAAATAAACAAACAAAAAAAAATCCGCGTTCAGTATCTGCCGCAAGTGTAGAATTAAATATCACGTTTAGTATGTCATGCAAAATATAAAATCCAATGAAAATGAAACAACCAAGAAACCACAATTGTATTCAACGGACAGATGAAACAGGCCCAACAGCTACTAGGAAAATGAAGGCGGGAAACGGTACAATCCCTTAACGTACTGTAAACTTCTTCAAACGGAAACTAAAACGGGAAATTTTCTTCGGAGTACTCTAGAAACGTGTTCAAAATTCAACTTCATCACACGTAAGCAGTGACGATTCTGGACAAAAAATTTGCAGGCACAAATTGCTGCCTATGTGCACGGGCGCAGAAGCAGGGCTGATTCACATAAGTAGGATAATAAAATCTGGTTTTATTTGGGGGGTCATGGCCTCTCCGGCCCTATACTAGAACCTCCACTGCACGTAAGGCACACAAAAGTCTGTAGATAAACAAAAACTCGAAGGATAGAAATTAAGCAGTAAGAATCACAAAGGCGCGAGACAAAGAAAAGGCGAAATTCGACGTTCCTCACACGTCGAAGAGCGACGGCCGAAACCGAATTCCTCACGGTTCAGACAATTTTGGATCTAGAGAAAAGTCCCACGAACAGAGAAAGGTCCCACGAGAAAGGGCCCACGAACAGGAACGGTTCAGGCGTACTTGCACGCAGGCGGCCAATTTCTAGGGCGGCCGCATTTGATTATGTACCTCTACAGCAAAAAATTTACTTTTTTACGATTTCAAACATTACTTAAACGCACACACACGAAACATGCAAACAGCCACTTTGTGTTGTGGTACTGTAAATAGCGTATTGCAGTTCAGTAGAGCCCCAGTAAAATCACAGCTAGCCAATCAGCAGTCGTCCTTATCCCCCAATCTTTGTTTGCATTGACCTATTTAGTTAATATGAAGTCATAAAGAGTTTAAATGACATAATAGACGACAATTCCTTGAACACAAAAACAAAGCATGCAGCCGAATATTTATTAGTCCAAGTTGCGTTTTTTAAGCTCATTTGCGCAGTAGTTATTTGGAATGATATTTTATTAAAATTTGATGTGGTGCAAAATGATGTGTGCGCAATATTGCAGTGCCCTCAATCCAGCGTAAGCGAATCCCTTAATGTTTTGAATGAACTTATTAAATTTCTCAGTACAGGCAGATCTGGTGACACATTTGCTAAATATAGTACCGATACAAAGGCTCTTGCCTCAGAGGTAAATGTAGAAGTAGAAATTCCAGTTACAAAGAGTAGGACGGAAGTCGGACTTTTTGATTGTAAAGGTCCTGATGATCAAATTGCAAACCCAAAAAAGTTATTCAAAATAAAATTTTACCTAATAATTGTTGATACAGCCTTAAATTCAATTCAGGAAAGATTCGAAATTTTAAATAAATGTCACGATTTATTTAGATTTCTCGGTGAATTTCGAAAAATGAATGACGGTAAAATTAAAAATCTTGTTCCGATTTCGATATTTCGCTTCAACTTAATACAGACTGCACAATTTGTAAAGATATTAATGGCTGCGGCTTTCTCACGAGCTTATAACATGTAGAATTTTGAACAGTGAAAGTGAAATTGCGGATCCATTAAATAACTTAATATATATTACAAAAAACAACTTAATGCCATCGTTTCCAAATCTCCTTACAGACTTAAGAATTTTTCGGACTTTGCCAGTCAGTGTACCATCAGATGCAATGAGTTTTTCTAAAGTTAAACTTATCAAAACATATTTAAAAACGTTAATGACATAAGAGAGATTTAGTGATTAAGATTACTAGACATAGAGAAGGAATTATGTGAAGGTTAAGACCTTTCAAATGTGATTTATGACTTAGCAAGAAAAGTGAATTTTTAACTCTTCCTGATATATATATATATCATCATCATCATCATCATATTCAACCATTATCTATCCACTGCTGGATGAAGGTCTCTCCAAATGCTTTCCACACAAGTCTATCCTGAGCAATTCGCTTCCACGTCACCCCAACCTGTTTTCTTATTTCATCCACCCATCTAGTTTGAGGACGTTTTCTAGGTCTTCGGTGGTCTCTTGGAATCCAGTTCAGAATTTCTGTTGTCCATCGTTGATCAGTTCTTCTTGCAATATGCCCAGCCCATCGCCATTTCAGTCCTTTTACTTTAACAATGATGTCCTCTACTCTAGTTTGCTCTCTCACCCAAGTGTTTCTTTTTCGATCTCTCCTAGTTATTCCAAGCATGCACCTCTCCATGCTCCTTTGCGTTGTCTGTAACTTTCGTATTGCTCCAACTGTTAGACTCCATGTCTCTGATCCATAAGAGAGGACTGGCAATACACACTGGTTGAAGACCTTTCTTTTTAGACACAAAGGCAATTTCCCCTTCAGGATAAAACTGTTTCTTCCAAATGCACTCCAGCCAAGTTTAATACGTCTGTTGAGTTCTTTCATAATGTTGCCATCCATTGAAATCAGCTGGCCAAGGTAAATATATGAATCAGCAATTTCTAGCTCAATGTTGTCAACTTGTATTTTTGTTTCCTCTACAAAATTATTGAACATGATCTTAGTTTTTTGTAGGTTCATCTTGAGTCCAACTTCTTTACTTCTAGTTGAGAGCTCCTGTACCATGTCTTGGAGTTCTGATGGGTTCGTTGAAAAAATAACAATGTCATCAGCAAACCGCAAATGATTTAAATATTCACCATTTATTTTTATTCCCTTGTTATTCCAATTTATCTGCTGAAAAATCATCTGTAAAGCTGAAGTAAAAAGTTTTGGAGAAATGGTATCTCCCTGCCTCACACCTTTGCCAAGTTTGATAGTTTTGGTATCTTTATGTAACCGAAATTTTGCACTTGCATTTTTATACACACGTTTCACCATGTCAATGTACACATCCTCAATGTCTGTTGATCTTAAAGAGTTGATGACTGCTGATGTTTTAATAGAGTCAAAGGCCTTCTCATAGTCAATAAATGCAACACACAATGGAAGTTCATATTCATGTGTTCTTTCAATTAATTCTCTTAATACTTGAATATGGTCCACTGTACTGAATCCACTTCGAAATCCAGCTTGTTCTCTTGGTTGAGCTGCATCTAATTTTTTCTGCAGGCGATGTGTTAGAACTTTTGTGAAGATTTTATAAATAGCAGGTAACAAGCTAATTGGTCGGTAATTTTTCAAATCCTCTTTATCACCTTTTTTATGCAAAAGAATTACTGTTGCAGAATCCCATTGGTTTGGTATGTTACCGCTGTTAAGACATTTGGTAAAGAATTTTGCAAGTATGTCTTCTACATATTCTCCAGCTTCTTTTAGGATATCTAATGTAATACCATCATCACCAGGGGCTCTTCCTTTCTTCATATTTTTTATTGCAAATGAAACTTCTTCTTTTAAGATTTTAGGAGCTGTTCCTTCGACTATTTCAATGTCTTCGTTTAATCCACTGTTACTTTCGTATAGATTTTTGTAGAATTCTTCAACTCTTCTAAGTATTTCTTCCCTATTTCTTGTTACGGTGCCATCCTCTCCTTTTAATGCAATGATGTGTTTCTTCCCAACAGATAAACTTCCTTTAACAACCCTAAGGCTCTTGTTATTTTCAATGGCTTTCCTTACTAGCTCACAGTTGAATTTTCTTATGTCTTCTTTCATGCTTTTGCGCAGAGTTTTACAAAGTTCTATGTACTCAATCCTGGAACTGGTATTTCGATTGTCCACCTTCATATCTCTTCGCCTTTTCATGAGCTGTTTCGTCTTCTCAGATAATTTGCTATTGTGCTTTTTACAGGTTACACCACCAATTTCCCCAGCAGTTTCAACTATTGTCTTAACAATGTTTTCATTTGCTTCTGAGATATCACTTTCATCAATAAGTCCTTCCAGTGCAGAAAAGCGATTTTTTAATTCCAACTTGAATGCCTCGGTATTTACTTTCAGTTTCATTAGATCCACCCTCTTACTTACTTGTTTCCTAATGAGCTTCTGTCGTTCTAATTTAGTATTTAAGTGCACTTTACATCTCACCATTCGATGATCACTTCCAGTATTAAATCTGTTCAGTACACTGCAATCTTCAATAATTGATTTCTTGTTTGCCAGGATATAGTCAATTTCACTAGTTCCCCCATTTGGGTGTTTCCATGTCCATTTTCTTTGCGGTTTCTTCTTAAAAAATGAATTCATGATGCTAAGGTTTTCAGCTTCTGCAAATTCGATGAGTTGATCGCCACGTTCATTCCTTTCCCCATATCCGTATTTACCAACCGATGTCTCTCCTTGTTCCTGTTGTCCAATTCTTGCATTGAAATCCCCCATGATGAGCTTGATATGTTGTTTCCCTTTGGTGTGTAACTCTTTGATTTCTTCATAAAATTCTTCAACCTCTTCGTCGGTATGGCTTGATGTTGGTGCATATACCTGTACTATTTGAAGTTGGTATCGCTGGGTTAGTTGAACAACAAGCCTCGCTGCTCGATCTGATGTACTTTCAACTTCCAGAAGACAGTCTTTAATTCTTTTGTTGATTAAGAAGCCAACACCACTTGTTCTTCCAGTTTCCGTTCCTCTATAATAAAACAAATGTCCGCTTTTAAGTTCCACCAATTCTTCACCTTTTCTTCTGACTTCACTGAGTCCTATAATGTCCCAATTGATCTTTTCAAGTTCCTCTTCCAATTCCTGAAGTTTTGCTTCAGAAGCAAGGGATCGTCCATTATACGTAGCCAAGGTCAATAACAAACGGCAGCCTGGGCCATTCCAGTGATTCTTAGCACCCCCTGCTTTCATGCCACACTGACCGCTGCCTTGATCAGGAGCACTCCAGCACCTGGAGACTAGGGGCCATGGTTTCTGGTGTGTCAACATAATGGAGGAATAAGCCATAATTTCACCACGCTGGCTAGACATGTTGGTGAATTAGCC
>QLNU02015360.1:77342669-77367136 GCA_006491805.2 Dysdera silvatica
TTCATCTTGAGTCCAACTTCTTCACTTCTAGTTGAGAGCTCTTGTACCATGTCTTGGAGTTCTAATGGGTCCGTTGAAAAAATAACAATGTCATCAGCAAACCGCAGATGATTTAAATATTCACCATTTATTTTTATTCCCTTGTTATTCCAATTTATCAGCTGAAAAATCATCTGTAAAGCAGAAGTAAAAAGTTTTGGAGAAATGGTATCTCCCTGCCTCACCCCTTTGCCAAGTTTGATAGTTTTGGTATCTTTATGTAACCGAAATTTTGCACTTGCATTTTTATACACACGTTTCACCATGTCAATGTACACATCCTCAATGTCTGTTGATCTTAAAGAGTTGATGACTGCTGATGTTTTTATAGAGTCAAAGGCCTTCTCATAGTCAATAAATGCAACACACAATGGAAGTTCATATTCATGTGTTCTTTCAATTAATTCTCTTCCATATATATATAGTTCATTAACGGAAAATTGTCCGATGGTGCCGTTAGAAAATAAGGGGAGCTGACGTCACAAAGGGCATAGCCGATTCCAGCAGAGGGAAGGGTGTCATTTCAGAACTGTTTTTTAGTGAACGTTTGTCTGCGCCAAAAACCAGTTCAGGAAAGGAGGAGCTGGCGTAGTCCTCTCTGCTGTAACCGGCTAGGCCCTTTGTGTGGTCAGCTCCCGTTATTTTCTAACGGTACCATCGGTCTACTTTTGGTGAATGGACTACAAATATATTAGCCATTTCCACATATATCTTATTCCTCGTCTGATAACAATAATTTCCAAGAACAATTGACAGTAATAGCGAAAACCCAATAATTTCAAATTTATTAAAGTTAAACAATTCTCATCACATTCAGTGGCGTATTAATTTTAAATGATAAATTGCTCAAAAAATAAAAGAATAGTTTTTCTGCCCCTGTTGGGGACCGAACTCATAACCGCTTGATAATTAGTCGATTGCTCTTTCCACCCTATGCCGCTTTCGTTTAATAAGTAGCCCAAGCACTTCCCCATTAAGTGCAAATATGTCCATAGTGATGCTTTATATTTGCTTGTAGAGAGAAGTTTGATCGACGTCTGTAGCTCAATTTAAAAGCGAGCAGTTACGCTCACATTGAGATCATCTTATAATTTTCTCAATAATTCGACCCTCTTTTTATCCTAGGAAATCACACTTCGAATCTGCTTGAAAGAACAGGCAAGGTTCGGGCCCCTGTGGGAATTAAACCCCATTTGTGCGCTTGGTAACCAAATGCATTACCACTATCGTCAACATACTGTGCATTCGTGCTCAGTTGGCGCTTGATACCGTTAGCAGGCGTTGGGTTAGTCCATTGCAGTTTAGTGAAGGCCGTCTTGGAAGAAGTGGGTTCTCCCGCGCGAAAAACTAGTGTCGGCAGACGCCCTTCCCTAAACTGCAATGGACTAATCCATCTGCTAACGCACAATAGGATCTAACTATTTATCAAAACAAATTTCAAAATTTTAGATATTGAAAAAGTCGTCATAAAAGAATATGGTCATTTAAGGAAGAATTTGTGAGAGAACGTCCCAATGGGTACACAGAAAATTATCCTTTATAAAAGTTGTGGTTTTTTAAGGAAAGTGGTCAAAGTATAAAGAGCCAGACGTTAAAGTTAATTATCCGCATCGAATGGAATTGTGTAGAAAGAAAATGTCTGTACGAAAAAATATACACCAAAACTGACATGTCACCGATGCTGATCATTTTCATTTTTAATGTGACCATGTACGCGCATTAACCCATAAGAAAATCTTTTTTATATGGATATGAGTGTACGTCTTTAAAAAGAGAGAAAAACATTTAGATATTTTTATATGCTTCAGAGTTTTTATTTGCGACAACTCTTGTCAAACACTAAAGAAAATGAATTGGAAGGGAATGAACTCTCTCCTGAGAGAAAGAATGGTATTTGTCTATTTCTAAACTGCACTGGATACCATCAATCTTTCAGCTTACAACTAGTCGGCGCTACAATCTGCAGCCAACGCACTTGCCAATTGAAACAAATCGCCAACAAACTTTAATTAAGAACTACAAGACGACTTTCCTCATAAAGCCGAAGGTTTTTGTGGGAGATGACAACATTTTTCCTGTCTATTTCTGACCACATCTATTTAGCTTTGGCTTCCTTCAGCGTTTTGACGGCTAACTTAGCAGAGGGTGCTCTTTGGCAGTATCTGGGCATGAATCATCTAATAGCAGTATTTTTTTTCGAGACCAGAGCAGAAAGATTCAGTCAGAAGGGAAAGAAAAAGAAAATTTTTTGTGATCTTGAAAGGAGAGCCGACTTGCGGAAGAAGAGTTTATAGCTCTCCATCAATTTATCGAACTATGTAGTGCGGAGATTTCGATATGTTTTCTTTCAGTATTGTCAAGGTAAAAGAAAAATGTCTATTAAATCGGATCAATAGCTTTTGCTATTTATATAATTAATAAATAGTGAAAATTTGTCTTCACGCCAACTTATATTATTTATTAATTACCATATTCATTTGCCATTGTATTTAAATTAAAATGCAGATATCCTTTTATTTATATCATTTGATCAAGTATATAGACGAATCATCACATAGAAGGCAAATATATCGCAGTATGCAAATAGCGAACATGCAGATTATTCTTAAATTCGTTTTGGTTAAACTACCTAAAACTGAGATTTTAAATTTAGGTAACCTAAGAAAGCATACGAAAACACAAAATGGGTGGGCAACGAAGTTTAAGAAAACCCATACTCTTCAGAAATTGTAGCGGGTAGCAATTGATATAAAATTTTGCATCGTTGCGAGATATTCTTGCACATCAAGTAACTAAATTTATCAGAAACTTCAGCAAATTTTAAGTTTCACATTTTTCAAAGGTGTTGATAAATCACTATGGTACAGTAATGCACCGACTTACGCGAAGTTGGAGTTACGCGGATCATGATTTTGCGTATTTTGTATAAATATATAAGTACGAATACTGTAAAGAACTGTAATTTCTGAAATAAATATTTTTCTCCTAAACTAGTGTTTTTGTTAGTCCTTGGTCCCAATTGAACAAAATTTATATGTATTTATATGCAAAGTTGTACCCCGACTTACGCGAATTCGAATAATGCGATTTTCGTCGGAACCATCTATCGCGTAACTTTGGGTAATTACTGTAATTCATAATTGAAGAATAATTTATAAGCTAATTTATGTGGTAACTTATTAAAATAATTACTTATTACAAGAGCAACTACGTTTAAAATTGTATGCTACGAAGTATAATTTCATTAGCGATGGAAATTTACTATAAAAAACTGACAAGTACTAGGCTGGATTTCAATTTAGAGAAATAGCGTAAAAATTCTTGTCATCGGATTAATTTGGTAAATAAATAGTTATTATCATTTAGATTTTTAATAGCTAATTACATATAAATATTGTGTATTTATTAGAGTTTTGCCAAAATTTTCTTTTCTTTCCTTTAAAATTGTAATCAGTAACCAATTATTTGTTTAATTAATTTCATCATGATCAAAACCTAAAGATTAACAACTGTTCATAAATATTAAAATTACCATTTTTAAAGAAGCGTACGGCAAGGCAATATGATTAATAAACACTAATTATTTTAAAGAATTATCACATCTTTTAATACCAAACTCCAGATTATAAGCCTTTTACGATGTCTGTGTCTACTGCCAAAAAATTATGCTAATTTATACAAAATTTAAACAAAGTACTTTTCTTCCATTCGAGTAAAATAATGCAATTATAACCAAAGATCTTTCGTTGAATGTTTAAACAATTTTCTCTTTGTAAAAACATTTCAATATCCCATTGAAAAAAAAACAATGCATCATAATTAGTTTAATTAATTTTGTATTTTAGCATAATTGAAAAAAATATTATACTACAAGAAATTCGTTAAAAGTAAAAAATAAACATTATACATTGCCTGAAAAAAAGAAAATGTCCCCCATGAAGGAGTGAAAACAGACTAAACTGCATGCATAGATAGTCACGCAGCTGTGGAACAAACGATTTAATTTTCATATAGGCTACCTAAAATGCTCAATTGGCCAAAAATACAAGGCGATCAATAAAATGTGAGGCCTCCATTTTGGGCGACACATGTGAGGCAAGGATCTACAGGTAGTACGAAGACCTAGGACGAAACATCTCGTGAATTCGTCTGTTCGACGAAATTGCGTACAACAACGTCTTAAATGTATGAAAGCTCTTTGTTTATTCTCTAAACACAGTAACAGCAAAAACACTTACTTCTCGCAGATGTTACGATGTCTTTAATAAAGGCTTCGTATGCTAGTCGTCTACTCATATCACGCTCACCGTTTGTGTGACTGGCCAGAAATTTTAATCATTTGCATAACTTGCTTATATACATACACAATTTGCGTGGCACTGCATTCACATCTTTATGGTGTGGTATTTCTTCAATCATGTATTATACGATTCAGTTATACATATACTGTTAAAAATTTCCGCATTAGTTGTTGCCAAAATATGGTGAAAATATAGGAATTTCACCAAAATTTGGTACACTTGAAAATTCAAAAGTACCACTTATTGGTGAAAGTATGGTATTTTTTAAAAGATGGTTAAACGCCGAACCACATTTTCGTTCCACCTCCTAGCCAATCACTTGAGGCGAGAGAAGTCACGTGTGGCAAACAGCTTTATCCGTTGCGATTCTTTACTGATATTCACCAGGTTTTTTGTTTTTTTTTCGCGTGCCAAGATCTCTTTAATCATCCAGCAAGCTACGATGATTCCAATTCATTAGTTTATGGTGTGTATATCCTTTATTTTTGATAAATTACAATGATTTATATAATAATTTCTGTATATATGAAGTTGATGTTTTTTATCATTAACAGCTAAAATGCTTATGTTTGGCCTAATAAAAATTCGTTATGATTTCGCTTGGTTGCTACCTTTTCGTAATTAATAAAAATTATGTGTACTCTCTGTATATGAAATGGGGTAGATGTGGCTTCAATAGCAGCCAAGAAAAACAATGGGTACTCCTGCACTCCTCGATACGCCCTTGATAGGTAACATGTTAAAGGCAGGTTTTTATATTGTTATACAGTGTCCGGGAAATTTTGGCCACATTTGGTTCAACCTAGAACAATATATTTGGTTCAAGCTGGAACCATGAATTTGGTTCAGTGTTGCCTTATTCGTTATTGAAAGTATATCCATATTTTGGTTCAACCTCCGGCCAAGTATTGGTAACATAGCTGGAGCAAAAATGTGGTGAAACGTAGTTCTTAACAATGGATGAAGCTGGAAAATCACCATATTTTGGTTCAACCCTGAACTATTATTTTTAACAGTATATTAATTAGTTAGTGTTACAGCAGGTGCATCTTTTTCCTTTTTCCCTATTTTTCTCTTCCGGGTCTGCGACAAGACATCAATATCTCTATTATTTCCTATCCGGGGTGTCAGTTGGTGTAAACCCAAGGCCAGCCATAACATCAAAGACCTTTGCATATAATAGATATACGCCAGGTATTTAAAATAATGTAAATAAAGTACAACGCCGATTGTCGAAACCACCGTTTATCGGATAATCTATGACAGAGAGAAAGCGATCGAAGAATTGACGTAAACAAACAGAAGATGACATACATATTTAAAAGAACGTAATTGATGCAATAATTTTTTATAAAAACTCGAATTGCCTAATTTAAATAACTAAACATATCATATTTTATAAAACAAAATGTACTTTTTATAAAAAACAAATTAAAGCTTTGTTTCTATTATTTTTTTCTTGTGCCTCCTGACACCTATTTGAGGGTTCGATTATATTGAGTTTTGATTACCGAAACCTGCTTATTTTCAGCTAACCTCGTATTCGAAGCTCTGTTATATACGAATCCTTTAAAATTGCATACCAGTTCAATAATACACATATGCGGAAAAAATTACCTCACTCCAATTCTACACCATGTTAGATGTCCAATTCAACGACAACTGCGGCAGAATCATCAGTTAATGTACGAGCACCTCGCTAATAATAATATTACTTATAAGATAAATAGGTTTCTTCAATATTTACATCAACTAAAAGATGTCGAATATGAGTAAATTTACAACCGTGTAAATACATGTATAAATATTGCAAATGTTATACAAATATTTTTAATTATATTTTTCTGTGCAAATTGCAATGTAATTTGATGATTTTGTATGTCGTATAGCTAAACTAAATATATTAGCTTGAAAATGCCTTTGGTGTGAGATTTAGAGACCCGCGGTTTCTTACGCAATGGAGCATACATTGAATATCTAAAAGATTTTCGCTCATTTCATCAAACAAACAGTTAATAGGAGAATAATTTAACAAATTTCCTTTAATACAGTTTCATTGATAAAAACGTTTTTGACAGTTATTTCAACAGCCATGTACCTGTATCAGAACACAACAAGATTTCGTTTTTCAGAACAACGTTTATCCCAAAGTAACTGTATCAAATAAATGTTGTGAAATTTTTTTTATTGTTCTGTACAATTAGTGCTGTGTGTTGCCAATAAGTCAAAAAAAGTTATCTGTTCGATACAAGATAAACATTGCTGTTATGCATTCTTTGCAATTATGCATTCTTTTTGTTGAAGTGAAAAAACGCTGAATTCATTTTGTGCATCCCATATTTGGACTATCGCAGCAAACCGTATTACATTGCCATAGCTAAGGACGGGCCAAGGGGGAGGAAGGCCCGCCCAAATACATTTTGGGCCCGTCCATTTCTTTAAATTCTACACTGCTGCCACGGAGTATCATACAGATCAACTTCAAAAAGTATATTTATTGGCCCTGCCACAATTTTGGTTGGCTCTACCAATTATATCAATCTGGCTACGGCACTGCCGTATTATCTGAATAAATACAAAATTTAACAACAACACTGACCAAAATAATAATAATAATAACAACAGTAAATTTTATTTATAAGATCAAGGCATGAAAATAACATTACATACCATTATTAAGTTACATATTATAGTACATGTATATAGTACATATTCAGTATAATCAATATAGTCGCTACCCAACTATGTACTGTTCGTTCACGAAAAGAAGTTCAATAGAACAGTTAGAAATAACTGGAGATGACATCACCAACGGGCTAGCTGATTACATCAGAGGAGGACTACAATTTCAGAACTGGCTTTTTGGTGAACGTTTGTCGGCGCCAAAATCAAGTTCTGAAATTGGAGTCCTCCTCCTCTGCTGTAATGGGATAGGCCGTTTGTAACGTCACCTCCCGTTATTTCTAACTATTCCATCGGACTTCTTTTCGTGAACGAACACAGTACTTGTTATTTATTATTTCTTATGTAAGTATAAATATTATATACTAAATTTTTGTAAAGGGTAAAGAATACTTCATTTTATAATATATATTTCGATGAGTACTATAAAAACAGTAATTCTATAAGATGGAAAAATATCTTCATGTTCCGTAATTACGAATACTAATTATATCGGAGTAACAGCTGTTTTCCAAACGCTGAAATTTTGGGAACATTCTTCAAAATGTGCAGCTTTCAAATTATCTAATTTTGTTGGGGTCTTAGAAGTGGACAGATGCGCTTCCATCCATATTCATAACAAAAGAAAAACTATAACGCTAGAAAGGAATTTTATACATGAACACTGTTGGCAATAATGCTCTTCTATCTCAATTCAATCAATAAATTTTAATCTGTAATAAACTGGCTACTTTTGAGTCAAGTTGTACCTTATTTATGATTTGTGCTAGGCTTGTCATCAAAATGCCGTAAAATATAGCCAGATTCCACAACCGTTTTACGACCGTAACTCTAATTTGTGCGCTTGTTTTGAAAAACCAATATTTGCTGTGTCTTATGGCAAAAATTTTTTTATTAACGGAAGAGATTGTCTTTTCTCAGTTCATATTAAAAGTTAAATGAAAGTCAAATAGAAAAAAGCAGAGAAAAGCTTATGATATACGAATACGTTAAGGTTCTTATATTTTATTTATTAGGACGAAAATAAAGACATACGTTGCATTGAAAAACACAAACTTAATAAATATTTAGTACTCTAAAAACCTTATGTCACTATATGTTTTCCTGCGAGCTCTATAAACGAGTAGCTTTACTTAATATCAAACAGTTGTATTCAATATATGAAGAATTTATTATTTTTACGAAACTTTTCATTAAATGCAACATTTTATAATATATTTTTTCTCATTTACTTTTACCCATTTACTTGCGATTAAAGAGCCAAGTAGAATTAAGGTATTTATTTTAATATTTTCCCACTATTTCTCTATAGCTACAACGAGTTTTTTCTTTGTCTGACAGTCCCGAAAAATCCTCCTAAATAAAATATCCCAAGGATTTTCCATCAGATTGAGACCTGGACCGTTTGAACGCCATTCAAAAGCATTAACCCTGCTCGCATGAAACCACGGCTTTGTTATTCGAACATCTGTAAAACTTTTCTTGCTTGAACAATATGAATATTGGCGTTATCTTGTTGAAAAATTCGTTTTCCAGATGAAATGAGTGGGACAGTTGGCAGTAGGATTTCCCACAACATATATCTCTGTATATCCTCTAATCACTCGCTCTGGTATCAATGAACACAAGTGGCAGAGTACCAATTTTTATAGGTGCCTCCCATACCATTATTTACCCATCATCGTATCAACGTCTTCAGAAATACGTTTTATAATTGCAAGTATCATGCCAATATTTTTCAAGGTTAGCCAATCCCCACCAAATAAATATTTTTCACGTCCTGGAAGCTGACATTCATCTATTTAGCTCCGAACGGAACATGTGACTTTTAAAATTCTGTACAAACAAGCATATGCTCTTTGGTTAGATGCAGTTAAGGCATAACTTTAAGTATTGAACATTTTCATTCGATTTTAATGCATCGCATACAATCCTGCTTATGTATGGCAAGCTCAATTCACAAACAGATTTGAATGAGCTTTATCATTTTTACATATTTCAGTCAGTAAACAACAGGTTATACCTGAATACATGGGATATTGCATAACTTGCAGAAGCCTAAAAAAAATAGGTTCTATGTATTAGTTGATATACGCACAGTCTACAGGTGGTAATTAAAAGTAAGAAACTGCGACTTACTGGCGAAGAAACTTATTTCATATACTAAGTAATCTATTTCATCTATGGTTTACAATCGAAACCCGCATAAACTCTATGATAACTTGACATACAATAAAGCAATTGATGCCAACCTTTCGGACCTCATGAACCACTAAATTCATAATTTTAAATCCCGCGGACCACATTTCGTGAATTTAGTGCAATATAAAGGCAAAAATTGTCATTCAGAATATGAGAATTTCTTAGAATATTATTTTTGTTTTATTATTAATAAAACATTAAAAATGCAAATAATGTCCAGATTTTTCTGCGGACCACTATTGATCGGCTGACCTTCGGTTGGCGACAGCTACAATAAAGGAAAAAAATTAAACATTTAATTTTTAATCTTTTTTTTAAATATTTATAAGAAAAAACACGAGATTCAACAAATTGCCTGTTTAGTTTTCCATAATATTACTAATATTTTACTTTCACTTTGATTGCATATTCCGTATTTTTTCCCGTTGTTTCGATAGACATTAAACTTGTTTATATGATCTTATGGGTATTACTCGTATATGTTTTCTATAATTATTACATGTATTAAAAGCGTATGATGTACATTTCCGTCAAACGAAATGAAACAAGCATAAAAAGTTAGAAACTTTTTATTTAGGATAACTAATACTGTATACACAGTAAAGTCTCGAAAATTCGAGCCAGATAGGAACGTCGGATTACTGAAAACTCGGATTTACCGAAAAATAATAAAATATGCATAATATTTTATTTTACTTGAACAGGGATATTCTTAGTTTGATGACCGCCTTGCTGCAAAAAGAATATCTCATAACCCTTATTAATTAAATATTATTTCATTTAGAATTTAATATGTGAAGTGTTTAATTTTTATATCTACACGTACATAGTTTGAAACAGTTGTCATATGCAAAATACAAGCAGTTTTTTAATTTTTATCTTTATAAAATGACACAAAGCCCCTTAATATTGCATTTTTTAATTAAAAGTTCAAAAATAATATAATAAACGGTCAGCGACCATCCATGAGATTGGACGCCCAGGTGTGGGGGCACTTTTGCACTTTTGTCACAAACTGCTTTGCATTTAGGAATACCACACGAAATGTCTACATACCTTATTTCATTAATAACTATAAATAGAAAATTGTATATCTTACAGAAATGGTCAATCCACTTCTAAACTGGAATTCCTCGGATTTCCCTCTCTAAAAAAATGCAGGGAGAGAGCTTTGAAAAGCAAATTCAAAAATTTCACCGCCAAGAAGTTAAAGGAACCTCAATTTTCCAAAACTCAGATTTTCGAGACTCTACTTTATATTAAAATTCTTAATAAATATTAATTATAAAGCCAAATTATACATTCTAAAATAAATTATGTGAACACAAATAACTTTCTGAAGCATTAAAGAAATTCCGAAAGCAAAAATTTGCTCTTGTTACCAAGAAATAAATTTAAAGGCAATTTTAAATAATGCTAGCATTTGAAAGAAAAATATTATTAGAACGAACAGAAAAGTCTGCATCACCTTGCATTTGAAATTTTTTAGTACCAAATATGTTGCCTTGAATACATTTTGCTATTTTTTAATTTATGATGAATGATTCGCATTTATTTCCATGCATAATTTAAGTTTTAATGTTTAAAACGTAGCATATACGTTTTAAACATATTTAAAAACAGCAGGGGTTAAGTTAATAATGTTTCTTCACCACATATACTAAATTCGCACTTTACGCCTATTGAGTGTCTTTTGGGGCATGTTCGTATTAGTGCAGATAAATTATAATTTAGGAGTAATCGTATCCTGAAAAATTAGGTTACAAGGGAACCCCTTTCGCTGTTCACTGCATTTTGATATCAGACCTATGGAAGATGATAGTGCTTGACTTCCTGATCACGAATGTGAATTATTTGTCTGCTAAAATAATATCACAATTTTTGATGAATGTTTGAAGTCCAAAAATGACACTTTTTTCGCCAGGTTTGATATTTTTTAATCGCACTGTATGTGAGCAAAAACAGGTTTGAAGTCGGTAAGATTATGAAGGATCATCGTATTTAACGGATAAACAAAAATTATGTCTCAACTAATCCAAACCGTGTAAAAAAATTAATATGAAAAATGAACTTTTATCATAGATACTTGTCGAATTTGGCGAAAATTTGAAGGCTAAGCCAGATTTTCGTTTGAAGCAGTTATTTCGTATTATCGCAACCATGTCAAGTTTCTTTTAAATCTCTTTTTCCAAAATATTATCTTATAAGGAAAAGAAACACATGAATATATATAAGCATGCATACATGAGTATGAATGAATGAAATGTATGAATGAATATATGAATTCATATATATATTTCTTATCTCATATATGATTTCTCATATATATATTTCTTATCTCATATATGATTTCTCATATATATATTTCTTATCTCATATATGATTTCTCATATATATATTTCTTATCTCATATATGATTTCTCATATATATATTTCTTATCTCATATATGATCAGTATTCATATATGAGATTCGTGAATATATAAATATGAATAAATGAAATGTATGAATGGATGAGGATATGTGAGCATCCATATATGAGATATATGAATATATGCGTGTCCATATATGAGTACGAATAAATGATGTGTATGAATAACGAAAAGTTACTATATTTACTCAACCTGGATGTGGTCATTGCATGTGACATGCTGTTGCAACCATGGAATTTAAAAAAAAATTGTGAACAAAATTTAATATTAGACTATTTGAAAATTCATTTATTGTAATAAGAAAAGATGTGAACAAAATTTCATGAAATGTATTTCATTTTATGAAGTTATGTAACCATAAATTGCGGATTAATCGTTGAATTATGCTCTTTATATAAAAATAAGAAAAATCAAACGGTATACATCTCAGGAAAGTCGTATAAGTGATACAGTACAAAAAAATGAGTGAAGCAAAGCAATTGATCACAGTGGACATATTTTAAGAGTGCTAGATTTTTGTAATTATTTCGGCTACAATTGTTGTATTCAATTTCAAAAGAAATTTTCTAAACATTTTTGAATTTTCCGGGATCATATCCGTTATAACAACACCGAAACCAAGCATGTTGTAACATACGGCGATATATTTTATACTGTAATTGATTATGAACCAAAGAACGCATATTTATTATCTCATTTCTATGTCGTATGTCAATATCCATTTCATGGATTGCTATTCTATTGGTTATTTTTTTTACAAATTTTTTATATTGTCGAAATAAATAAATATCCAGCGGTTGTATGAGGGGTGTTGTTTTGGGGAGGTATTTGCCAGGATATACAGTTTTTCGGAAAATCTTTATGAGTGTTTGGGTCTGTACTACATGTCCATGTGTCTAGTAAAATACAGGAAGGAGGAGACATGATGGGTTTCATACAACATTCTACCAACTCACATTTTGATTTTGCCATTTTTCCCGACTTAAACATGTTATTATATATATATATATATATATATATATATAAGTTTGAGGTAGAAATAAATTCTTTTTGGCAGTCAGGCCAAATCTTCCCGCAGCTTCTCTAAGTAACATTTTCCGTGTCAGTTCCCCATTCATTGATATTATTGTCATTATTGTATATGAATGTGTTCTGCCAAAATCAGACCCTATTAAGGAAAATGTCTGTTTTCCACCGTTATGCGATAGCTGTTTTTGGTTTTGAAGAAAACAATTAAAACCACTTTGATCAAATTTAAAATTTTTTTGGGGGGATATTATTATCAGTAACATTTCTTATATGCAAAATAAATTCTATGACACTATCTTCTATGTTCCCTATATTCTGGGTGTATATTTGAGTTATATATTTTGTTACTTTCCACTGAACTGTTTTGTTTCGGCTCTTAAAATTATATATAAAATTATCGGAACATTTAAAATCCTCAAATCCTAACTCTTGGGATTTCGGGATCACCCATCTTTTCAAATCTATATCATGAACAGGTGAATAATTTTCCAAAAAATTGCAAATGAGTGTATTTCCAGATGCATGAGCATATTTTTCTGGCTTTGTTTTAAAAGATTTGAATACGAAATTGTCTACAAACCACTGATTTTAAAATAGGCGCTTTTTTCCTTTTGTCCGGCAGAATCTTTTTCTTTGTTGATGGATTGATGAGTAAGCTCTCTGGAATATGCTCAACTCGACGCTATGAACTTGAGGGTATTACATTCTAGAAATAACGAAGCAGCATTTTACAAGACTTGAAAAATGATCGTGAAAAACTAAAGCACTCATAAATGCAAGAACGTTCACCAATCCCGTTTTAAAAATCCATTCTGTGGCTCCTTTAGCTATCAGCTTCCAGTAAGTTGTATTGGAAAACCTAACTCTAAGTGCAGTGGATAAATAAAAAATCGCAAGTTACTTATTTTCCCGATCAGAATATCTTTATACCCTAAATACACGGAAATATACGTCAAAATTCTAAAATAAATTCCTACCTTGAGAAGAATTTTCCTACTTTAAAGAACTCTGAACATAGCAATGTTCCACTCTGTCCTGTTTTTTCACTTCCATAAATTCTTTCTGTTTTTTCACAGAGAAAAAAAAGTAAGAAAATTTCCACTTTTAATTACATCAATGTGAGATAATTATAAAGAACTGAAAACAAAAACAAACATTCTAGTTTTTCCCACTTTTTCTTTATCCCGCTTAGTTTTTTTATTAGAAAAGAAAGAAAACATTCAGCTATTTAATTTCTCTGCGTTCTAAGTTGTCATTTAGATAAAGAAAAGGCGAGTTAATACAAGTGATTTACTTCATACCTGAAGATTCTTCAAACTTGCTTTTTCCAAGAAATTTTGGTGAGAGTTTTTATGTCTGGAGTAAAGGGCAGCTGGAGTAGTTGAATAATAAAGTTCATTTCTGATTTGCGAAGGTTCTTGTTGCAGGCAATAATTACATGATGAGAGGTGTATTAGCACCAAGCTTCTGTAAATCCTGTAACATGTTTCGTTGGTTTGAAACGCGTAACGCTTAAAGATTAGCGTATATATCTCTTATGAAGGGAAGTTATATATTTAAATGTTTCATTAGTCTTTGTCAAATGCAGTTCCGGTTTTAAATTAATTTAACTCTAATGTTAATTTCATCGGAGCTGGATAAGCCATCAATCAAGTAAGCACGTGCTTAAGGCATTTAGATGACACGACAGAAATGTTCCATCGCCATATTTGGTATGGACCATGTGGTGCGAAAGAGACCTACAAAATAGATGAAAAAAAATTATCAGGCAAACTGGTTGCCATATCTCTCTACTATGTACGTAAGCAGATGTATTACGTAAAATTAGTTTTGAGCATCTTATTAAAGACTTTGCAGTAATAAAAAGTGAAAGCAATCTTGCGAAATATAAAAAATGGAGGGATATAAAAACTAACATTATATTCTATCTTACTGTATGTTTTATATATTGCACTTAAAAACATATATTACACGCAAAAAATAAAAAAGAAGCACCATTAAATAATCATCTGTTTTATTGAAATTAAAGGTAAATCCTCCAGCACATACACAGGCAAGAAAATAATAACAAATTCAAGGCCGTAGGACATATGAATGGCTAGGAATTGCACTATTGTATGCTTCTTCACGTCTAGGTAGGGAGTGATAAAGTTTCCTAATATCATCCTAAGACACATTCTGCCATCATTCCTCTTCCTTGTTGCACCAGCTCTGCGACATTTTGCGGTGCCCAAATCTGGCGGCCTACCATGTCCCATACATGTTCGATTGGCGAAAGGTCTGGTGAACTTGGAGCCAAAGAAGAGTATCAACAGCACGAACGCAGATCACAGATACGAGAGCCGTATGGGGCCTGACATTATCTTGTTGGAACATGGTCTCAGGCTTTCTTTATCATGAAGGGTAACGTAAACGGCCGCAGTATGCCATCAAAATACCGTCCGCAATTTTTACCTCTTTTATACGATGCCAGTTGCGCAGTAGAAATGCGCGCTATGATCGTCTAGCCAGTGTAGTGAAATGATAGCTAATTCCTCCAGTATTCAAACGTACCAAAAACCATGGCCTCTAGTCTCCGGGTGTTGGAGTGCTCATGGACATGACAACGGTCAGTGTAGCATGAAATCAGGGATTGTTAATAATCAGCGAATGGCCCAAGCTTTAATTTTATGTTTATTTGCTGCAAAAAATCCTCTTATTTTTGTTATACAAAAGTAAGATCATTGGTGTGGTACTTTATTTCTCGGCGTACCATTGGTATAACAAATTATATACTGTTTCTGGTACTTTTCAACCACGCACGGAGGTTCATTACACAGCGCACACAACAATTTCAACAATTTAACAACTTCGTTGTTGTTAAGTGCCCATTCTTTATCTTTTCACCTACTTTACATCTAAAATACAAGTGATGGGCAGTTTCAATCAGAGCCGAAATAACGCCTCGATGATTTTTCAAAGTTTGTTCACCCCACACATAACGAAAGGAATTGGGTTCATTGACACAACGTCTGGACATTTTTCCACTAAATTTTCAGGAACAATACACAAATTTAAACGAAATAAATATAACAACACGAAAACACAAAATAAATATAACAACACGGAAACACAAAATAAATATAACAATACGTAAACACAGAATAGCAGAGAAATTGCGATAGGCATACATCGAGAGGAACTCTACGAGTGACGTGGCATTTACAGGAAAAGCAAAATTTTACAATACACACGGGGTCATCTAGTTAAGATCAAATAAACGAAATCCGTGAAGTAAAATCGTCAAAACTTTTTTGTCACATATTCTATTATGGTAATTTTTTTTAAATTTGTTGAATTTATGGATCAAACACAGTTAAAATGAAAATGGAATACAGTCATGGTTGCTATACAAATGCCTATATAGTCCAAAATTTGAAAAAGAGATTTCTTAAAATTGGAGAGTGACAACAAATTTTTAAAGACATATTTTTTAGCACCCTACCATTTATAAGAAACACACAATGCATATTGCGAAACAGAAAAATCTATAAAATTTATTGAACAGTGTTATTAATGTTAAAATGGGGAGGAAATCCCACTCATAACAATTTAACGCTATACTGTCGATATTGCATGTTATATAATACGAGTAGGAACTGTATTAGGGATATATATGTGCTTGTATTATTAAATAATTAAAATATATAATTTTCTATTTTAAGTTGATGTTTAAGAGCGTTATAATTCAATGTTGTAAAGTTGCTTTCTTGAGACTAATAACGCATATATATCCTCTATACTATCATGTGCCAAATTAATTTAGTAAACTATGTTTAAAGTAGAACTTCCCCGAATTGCTCGTTACATTATTCTATATATTTTTACATTAGATAATTATCGAATCCGTCAAAAATAAAGCAAAATCGTTTCAATTAAACCTATGGTAATGATGGATTTAATATGTCGCATTTAATATTTCTCGTATCTGTATCAAAACCGAATTATTATTATTATTATTAATAGGGGGTTTACAATAACTTTGATGTGATTGATGCCTTTTTTAGGAAAATCAAAATTTTTCTCGACCCCTGGTTCTCGAACTGCGCTTGTCATCATTACGCAATATCTTAACCATCACACTCCCAGGTTATCAAGGAAGAATTGAGGCTTAATATTCAGTAATTGGTCCTTCCTTTGTTTATGAGAGAACATCAATCATTATTGACCGCCCTTTACCGCCTCTCCATCTCCTTACTTCCTATCCTCACGGCCGCGCCCCGTCTCTAGTTCTAGGTCCAGAATTTCATTGGATATTTTCGCGCCGTTCCAACGATTATTGCCCACTTATGTCGCAGAAAGATTACTTTCGGAAAGATTAATAACTCTGCTCGTAAAGTCAACCGATCCCAGCAAATTCAAATTAGGAAAGCGACGATAAACAGGGGAAATATCTTTCGATAGAGATCATCTTCCTGTATTATATTACTAGTAGTATTGCCCGGCTTACTAACTAGCAGTTTCCTTTTGAGTATCTTTATTGCCAATCATTTCCGACTTTGTAGATAAGATTTCATATATTATTTCTATATCAAATTCCTTCGCAAAATAAAGCAAATTCTTGTGGTTGCATGCACTAACATGTCAGTTTGTTATGTACGCTGCGCACGTGAAAGAATTGTCTGACGACGTTGTAAGTCACGTGGGCACACTGTTAAATATAAATGCATCTGGAAAGGGCTTTTATTGCATGCCTGCGTTACCATCGAATTTTCAGTTACGTATACTTGTAGGTAGGCCATACACCTTTCCAGTAAAACGTTTTATAAATCTTGCCGAACCTATGCCTTGACGAAACCAGGCTGCGTTAAAGGTGGATCAGCATACTACTAAGCTGATTTACCTAGTAAAGTGGCTTCTTAATGTATATACAGGGTGTCTCAGCACCAGGGTTATAAACATCTAGGAGGGGTAGGGTACACTTAGACGAACAATATTTGTCATAGAACCTAGGGTCGCAAACCACTCACAGCGCTAGTTCTAAAACCGTCCAGCATGCACAAATATTTACAACCAGTGCGTGAAAAGCGCCAGATAAAACTCAGGTCAGCTGCTCAAGTGCATAGATGATTAGGACATCGCATTTTGCGCTTCTCATGCACTGGTTGTCACTATTTGTGCATGCTGGACGGTTTTAGAACTGGCGCTGTGAGTGGTTTGCGACCCTAGGTTCTATGACAAATATTGTTCGTCTAGGTGTACCCTACCCCTCCTAGATGTTTGCAACCCTGGTGCTGAGACACCCTGTATATGCACTATTTATTAAGTTCAAATAAAATATAAATGATCAATTTTATAAAATCTCTTCTTATCTAAATCACATTCGCAAACTTCAAGTTAGTTTCAAAACAAAATAGGCGAAGCATTTAATCTGTACCTTTTGAATATTTCCAAGGCAAACATCTATTGCCTAAAGGAAGGATATTCCATAAACAAACAAAAATACATAATACCTAATTTTGAAAATCTATACGGTACGTTGAATTAGTCCTAGTCTGAAGCAATATTTGAGTTTAAAAAAATTACATGTAAGCAATATGATCTATGGATAAAATAGAGCTGTGCGCAAATTTTTTAAGAAACAGCTCTCCGAGCTGAACTAGTTATTTAACCTAATAAAATGGTTAAATTAATATACTTTAATTAGAAGGAAAACAGAAAAAGTCATAAATGTAGCCTCTGTACGCGCAAATTTTACTGTCATCCCAAGTTTACACACTGAGATCTACGCTGTTCTTTATGTTAAGGTTCTTCTAAAATTCAATCACACGCGCCATGTCATGTTCTATATTTGAAAGAAGCTTTGCAAATGTACGCCGCACATAATAGGCTTTATAAAAGCTGTATAACCACCTAAAACGTATGTCTAATAAGTTTTACTCGACTAATAAGTCGACTAATAAGTCTTTTACTAATAAGTTTTACTCGATGGTAAAAATATCTCCTTCATAAGTGCTAGAAGCTCGACAAAAGGTAAAAGGATGACTAAGCGCATTTTACAAAAGCAAAAGAATATTGTAATTCATATTTTCTTCTTGCAACATTTTCTAAAACCATCTTTGAAAACATCGATTATAAAGTATGAAAAAAATTGCGTTGTCATCTCTCATTTCTATGTTATTCTAAAACGCTCGCCTTTCAAATACTGGGAATAGGATCATTCTATAGCCAAGATGAAGATCCCGTTCCGCGAATGTCACCAATTAGCTGAACATGTTATTTTGAGAATGCGTTGTCAGAATAATTTATAGGAGAAGTTGTTATATTTCTCAGAGAAATCTTTTTCTCTTTCTTCGTAAGTTCAACAAATGCAATGGCACTTATAAAATAATAATTAGTTCTACAGTAAGCTCTTTTTTATAATTTACAGATTTGATGATTTTCATATAAGGAAAATACGTAGTTGAACAATGTTCTTAGAAAGTCATCAGAATTGGACCAATCACATAGTCCGAATTCCAAACCTATTACGAAATGTTAATTAATTTACAGTATTTATTAAACTCTCGTAACATTTTAGAAACGGCCTCTAAATCAATCTTCGGAACTGAATAAACTTGTTCATTTCGTATTGACAGGTGCATAATATCAGCGAATATTAAACTTCGGATGCGTATGAGGCTCGGAAGAAATTTTAGAATTTCACTCATTAAATTCTATAATTCTGTTTATGTATGCTAACCAGAGCCGATAAGAAAGGGGACAAAAGGGTCTATAGCTCTGGGGCCTGGATAAATTCTACGGGCCCGTGCAGGCAAACGGGGCCCGGCCCTGGAAAATTATCTATGCTTGGGGGCCAGCGTTGACTCTTGGCGTCCCTAATGCTAACATACATCTTATAGCTGGTTAATTAGCATCGCCCGTGAATCAGTGAACCCGATTCAAGTGACCTTAAAAGTAACATTGCATTCCAAAATCAGAGTATCAAAAAATCAACCTAAGATTAGACCAAAGATCAACATTTCTTCAAAAAATGGTAGTAGTTTTATCAGTTGCTATAAAAATAAATGTCATTTGGGTAATAATCATACAAATGCATTTGCTTAGATATTATAAGTCAAGTTGTAAAAGAAACCAGCCGGCAAATAAGCTAGAGCTTACATTACAAACAGAGACAAGCGATATTAAAAAAATGCATTTGATTTTCTTCTTTTAATTAATACTTTAAAATTGATATCTTAATCACTTTCATTTTAAATCCATATTATTTTAAAGCGGAGCTTGTGGGTAAATTATTTAAGGAAATTACTATGGTGACACCCCGTCCGAAAGTAGAGAACTTTGGCCCAAATATTATAAAGTTGAATATTGTTGTGTTTCTTAGTGTCGGCGCAATCACAATGAAAATTACAGTACAGAAATTCTCAAAAGGAAGCCAAGGACTTGAATGAAGAAACACTAGGGTTCCAATATGAGCAGATTATAGCAGGTTATAGCAGGATATCTGAAGTTAATTTATTCGAAACCCCTCTTTCGTTATGTCTGGTTCAGTGATTAGAATGTTTGAATATCAACCAAGTGTTTGCTAGATCGACTTCAGCCTGATACGTGAACTTTTTTCGACCTTTGCAATACATTTGTTTTCCGAGAATTTATGTAGTGCACCATTTGTGGTCAATTGTCGAATACTTTTGCAGTAATTGTTCTGACCCCGTGAAGGACACTGGCGTCCAACTACGTAAAATAAGGGTTAAGGAGCTCTAGTTCCAGCCGCAAAGCGTGGGCATGTATGCATCGAACTTTTATTTCTTGCTTTTAGCATCCATGAAAACTTATTTTTACATCTAATGGTTTTAAATCAATAAATATCCACTTAATTCATGTTTTGGCATTATTAATGAAAAATATGTTGTAAACGATCTGTACGAAAATATTTTTTGCCCTGAAAGTTCAAAAAATCTGTTTCCTTTATCGTCTTCATAATAATGTATTTCTTACTTTTGGTGTCGAAAGATAGCAGTGCTTATCTAAATATTATGTTACGTGCGATTGTGCATTCGCGAACTAGCTTAGAAAGAAACTGTCAAGGTTCTGCCGAAACAATTACCAACAATCTAGTAAATTTCATAACTGCGTTAATTTTATGTACATTTCATTTAATCTATTTTTGCGTAGTGGATCGCCATATTATTTATAGTAAAAATATAAAAATATATTCTTGGAGAAGAAATGGTAGTCTGCTGAACAAATATTTTGAAAGAGAATACATGATAGTGCAGGGGTTAAAAACAATCGGATGAATTGGGACAAATCGTCTTTGTTTACTTCGAGAAGAGGATATAAACAGGCAATATTAGCTATTAAGGGGATGATGGTTATTTCAATTCGGACATTCAGTAAAAGATAAATTTGGATGGCTTCCTGGTCTTTGATAGTTAAGCACTGGTTGAGCCTTCTTTAACCGACACGGAAAAGCATTTTTCGATTGATGTATTTACGACTTCAATATAATATGACTCATCAATGATTATAAGTCGGCCACCATTATCTCTTTTGTTATCAGAATATCCTTGTTAGACTGAAGGGAACTGGTGTACGCAAGGGGGTTTTAGCCCCCTATTGCGATGAAATGTTGTATATAATACTATATATATGCATAGGAATATATGGACTTCTATCTCTGTAACCCCCAATTATGAAAATGTAACCCCTTATAAGCTTTCTGCTCACGCCTATGCTGAAAAATGAATGGTTACCGTACATCTTTAGAAAACGGGTCAGCTTTGGGTTTGCTATGGAAAGCAAGGGCACGCTTCAATGATACAATTGCATAGAATTATTTTTTCCAGAGTAATTTTACTATACTGAAGTATTTTCTTAAACTGGCCTGATGAATCTCGCTGTGTGAATTAACCTCGCTCGACAACAAAATTTGATTGAGAGAGAAGTTCAATTGATGATCAGTTAACAGAGCTTTTTAGTAAGTGAGAATCTCGTTTCAAGCTGCGGATGAAACGTTATTTGAAGGATGATTGGTAAGTTTGCCAAATTTCTTAGATAAAGTAAATCGATGCCTATCTGTCATAAAACTGCGTCTGTCAATAGTTTTTCATTCTATTTACCGAAATTTGGATTCTTTTCAGCCAATTTCACTTGGAGATGGTGAAATTCAATTTCGATTGGTGCAATTCTGAAGCTAACATTTGTAATGACAACTCTCAATTATGCCATTTGGTAATTAAACAAGATATGTATTGTTTATTTGAATTTTACGGCGCGAAGACAGCAATTGTGGTCCAGCGGCGAGACCTACAATTATCCGAGGAATACGAATCTCTTAACGCCTAGAGAAGTAACCCTGGACTACTGTGAGCAGTTAATCGGTAAGTGATGGTGAACGTTCCAATAAACGTTGATTGATTGACATTGTTGTTTGATTTAATCTGCGTAGTGTTCGATTTATATAAAACAAATAATCGGTAAGTGTTTGGTTTTTTTTGGTTTTTTTTGGCGCAGTTGGGAATCGAACCTGGAATAACCGCATGTTAGGCGAACGCGTTACCACTGCAATACCGTAGAGTCTCAGATAAGCTTTAGTCCAGTCATAAATGAAGGAAGCGCTGCACTTTTGTGAAATAACTTTCATAATGGCTTCAGGCTTCACCCATTTTAATCGAAAATTTCGATGTTTACGATGTTTACATGTCGAAGTCTCGAAAATCTAGGACTTACCAGACGACATAGCATTGACGGTTTCGTTATTTAGAAAATCTATTGATAATCAAACCATAAGTGGTCAAAGAAAAAGTTTAAGTGAAATCTTGGATAAGCAAAACACAGAGACAAACGTAAAATTGATGCTTGTAAATCGTTAGCCCCGTAGCATTATATTTGCATCTTCTCTAGCTTGGCATTTAAAAACTGTTACAGTTTTTAATGAAATCTTCTCCAATGTTAACCTGTAAAACTTATTCCATTGCTTCAGAATAACAAATTTGGACAGAAGCCATTGAAGGAAAAGCTTCGTACCAACAATCAAACTTTCACTTCCCAGATGATGATCAAGTTGCGAAGACGATTTATCTTTGTTGGTAACATATTACATGGCAGCCAATGATTCATCACTTAGACGTATAAAATACTCCTTTAGTGCTGGGGAGCCGACAGAAATTATTGTTCTTATTTAGGGTATCTGCGTCTTTGTTAATATTATAAGATGCACTGTTTGGGATTTATCTCTTGGTTTTTTCTAGTAACGTGTTAAAGAACTAAGTCTCCAAAAAGTATTTTTATTACAGCCCATTTAATTCATATCATGATATAAGCTGTACTTATTTAGGCATCTTAGTCGAAAGTGGAGAGAAACAGTAGAGTATACATTACTATAAATCAATATATAATACATAGTCTATTCACGTTTCTTCGTAATGACTACAGACTTTTCCAAGCATGCTTTCACATGTTAATACATCCGCAGTTGAATATTTATCTAGTCCTCTTGCAAAGCTTTCAGCCAAAGCTGCCTTCAGGTGGTTTTTTGCCAGCTGAAGTGGCATTCTGAATCGCCTCACGGGTTTGTTTATTGCCTATGTCTATTCCAAATGATAGAAAATTTGTGAGACTAATTAAAATACCGAATTCGATCTTGTCAAGCAAGACAGTCCTCCAATTACCACTTATCTGAAGCTTTCTAAGAAAAATGGAACAATATTACCATAAAGATATACCAGGCAAGCGCGGAGACAAGGTGGGGGGTGTGTGGTCAGAGTTGTCATGACCCATCCCAAAAATATATTTTTTCACTGTAAAAAATTCCAACTTTCATGAAAAATGAAGGGTGTTATTCCAAGACCATTGCAAATTCTGTCCTTGACTCCCCCCAAAATGAAAGCCTGTGTCCGCCCCTGATATCAGGAATGTGTCGTGAAGTGCATGCCAAGACATATTACTGATCATTACAAGACGATGTACTAATATGAGATAATAATTACTGAGTGTTGTTGCTTTTAATAATAATAGTTTATTTCCTTCATCAATAAATATATTAGAATAACATACATTTATTGTTGTTTATACACACACATATAAAATCACTATAGCTTATAAAAGCATTAGAATTTATAACAGTATTGTAGTATATTCCAAATACTTGTATTTTGTAGATATTTATGCATGTAATGGTGCTCTAATTTTATTTTATATTTAAGCCTATTTTATTAAAATAATGACATTTGGGGCATCTTGCATAACTACAGACAATTCTGTCGCCTTACCCTCCTCCACCTTCTTCTTCCGTGGTCATTAATCGTTATTTGAACTGATTTGGAAATGTTTAGTTTAAAAAAATGTTCTGATTAATTGAAACCCGGAATTTTCTTTGAAAGAATACCACATACAAAAAACAAATTACAGGTATTAAAACCTCATTATACCTTGTTTATCCTTTTACCATAATTTGAAAAATGGTTTAAAAAATAATTTTATTTCAAATAAAACCGAATGTTCAAACGCTGTCCTATTCATTCGAATCAAACGGTTTTCGATGAGTCGGAACACGATATGTGCTTTGAAAATGCTCGAGTGATAGCGACAAGAACTGGATGTTGAATGACGAGGAAGATATGGTGCGTTCTGATCGTCACGTGATAAGGGCCTCGCGTGAAGCCTTATCTTTATGAGCCCCTAATGAGGTTAATTACGGAATGATCTGGCACTTAAAGCGTAGAGATGGTCCTCTCGTGAGCGAGAAGTGATGTCTCATTAGGAAAGTATGGAATTTCGGAGCTCCAAATTCAGAATACGAC
>QLNU02015360.1:77375001-77400448 GCA_006491805.2 Dysdera silvatica
TAAGCGAAAATTAATTCTGTATATCGAATGCAACGTATTAGCACTCTACATTTGTTCGTTTGCTTTTTTTTATGTTTTGCGTCCCAAAGGTTCATTTTCGGCTATCTAAGACGAGACCACCGGCTTTGCGTAAATTCTGAATTACAAGATATATAAAAACCATGGGAATTCGAATCCCCATGCATAGTTAATTGCCAGGCTGACGCCTTTATCGAGGGACGTTAACGCGATACGTTAAGCTGAGCCATTTCGTCACAGACTGCAAAAGTCTACAATGTGGCCATATGCAGGAAGGAGTTACGACCAGAGTACTAGCATGCTGAGTAGTGTATATATTTATAATGTAGACGTATATAAAATTGGTTTGTTTTGGTAGTTCTACATACCAAAGCTACACGATGGGCTGCCTGAGACGGGACCGCCGGCTTAACTAAACCTCCGAATCATGATACGTTTACAAATAAATAACCCTGGCTTCTGAGAGATTCAAACCCACCATCCAGTAAGTTAGTAAGAGATGTATAAAGTGATTTTTTAAAACTGCTATTCCCGTTTCGAGAGTGACACAGATTTGCGACCTACTTATTTGGTTTTATAACCATCAAGGTGTTTTAATTTTATTATTTATACTGTTGTTTTAAAAAAATTTTAATCAATTTTCCGATTTTTTGCAGTTACAATGAACAGTTTCCAACAAAAATCAATTTGCGATTCACCAATGGTCGCGGCCCATTTTGATGTTAAAGACATGCAGAAGGATTTTTTTTAAACTTTGTTAATTTTATTAAGCTTATTGTGATCTATTTTTTTTTTTAATTAAATACAAAATTTTTGCAGCTCAGAAACTTTTCATGGGCCACTAAAAATCAGTTCGCGACCCATTGGTCACGACCCACAGTTTGAAAACTTCTAATTTATGGCGTTATGCATTAATTGATCGTATATCTCGAAAACTATTAATGACAGACATAAACAAAAACAATACTTGGTATTCCGGAGTGACTATATTCTATCAGTGTCATCTATTTTTGTTGAGGGTACGAAAATTTTATTCGAAATACAAAGCATTATATTTAACATTGAGTTAATGTAAACCCTATAATTTCAACTGCATATTTCTCAAAAATCTGGCGTGATATGAGCATTTTTACTACAGATTCAAAACCAGGGGGCTGAATTCTTTAAGAAATACTAGGTTGCATACCAGAAGCAGACAAAAAGTTAAAATTTGTTGATTAGTGTTATGGAACATATAATACAGCTGTGTACATTCGCGTAAACTTTTTGATTGATTGATTGTTTGGCTTTTTTATGGCGCAAGAGCATCTGGGCTATACTACGGCGTAAACTTTTTGAGTGGGGAAATTTTTAGTTCGCCTATAAATGGGTTTTGTCGATCATTTTAAAGATTTCTTTCGTTCGTTCTTTGTCGCATTTGCTTCCTTTTAAGATAACGTATTTCAATATTAAAGAAACTATATCTTTTTTCAATTTTAGTTTAAAAAGACATACACAAGGTACAATTAAAATAGTGACGTATGGTGAAAAAAATTCTAGAAACGAAGGCTTGCCACCTATTGAAATTATGAGCATTGCGTAAAGGATAAAATAATGTGGACATTTATTTTGTGAAAGCTTCAAACAGTATTTGTCGTCAGTACCGCTCCGGCTTTCAAAATATGCTGTCAAAAATGCATCTTTCAAAAATGCGTCTACAAACTGTGTGAGCTAAGATATAATAATTTGATATATGGACAATACTGGGAAAAGCCTATACTTTCTTAATAAATACTTTCCTTAGTGTCAGTATGATGCATGCCGCCACCTCGCGTGACGTACACAAAAGATAATAAAATCACCCAGAAATAATTTTGATACTAAAATAAGTAAAAATGAATGGTCTCACGAAGACTTTGACAGCGCATTTTCAAATTGAAAAGAAAACAGTTTTCGAGTATAGACTGTGTGAAATATTAACAGAATTTAATTACTCAAAGAACTTTTAAGTTTCGGTTCGTCTTTTGCAAACCTTTTTCAAAAGTGGTCTCAATCGTTGATGAAAGTCGACTGATGCCAAACGTATTTCCTGCGGTTCCAGTATTTTGGCCATCACCACGAAAAGGAATCTTTTCAATAAACAACCATACAATTCCGCAATAGCAGACCATGCGTTACAGAATGGCTATTCGCTTTTTTTCCCAAGCGAGGCCTCTTGTTAAATCCGCGAATCTTTTTCCTAGACTATATAGGGAAGCAATAGAAATTTCTAAGAAACCTTACAATTTTAATAAAGCCGATGCAAAAAAAAGTATTCTTTGTTCCTGGTCACATATTTTAACGGATTTATAAAGTTTGTTTTTATTTACTTATTTATTTTACTTCTAATTTAAATTCAAATATATTTGCAACATTTTTCTGGTTTGGTGCTCTCACTAACGTCTCTTCCGCTAGCGTTGGCCGAATGACTTGTTTTCATTGCAATCGCCAAAATATTGCAACCGCAAGAAATACGTTTGGCATCAGTCAATTTTTATCAACGACCGAAATCACTTCATACGAAGGTTCGCAAAACACGAACCGAAACATCAAGTTACTTTGAGTAATTAAACTCTGTTAATATTTTCACACAGTCTGTGTTCGAAAGCTATTTTTTACTAAAAGAAATAAACTAATTTAAGAGGTTGTGGATACATAGAGTGAAGAATGCAGTTTTAATTATAAAACACTACTTGAAAGTATTAGCAGAATAAAATAATTCGTTAAGCCTGTTGACCTTTCCAAAAGTGATTATTCACAATCTCAAAAGATGTGTGGTCCCGTGAATTCATATATCTTCATACTTAATAGTTGTTTTAAGGTAAAACATTATATATAACAAAATATTAAGGAACTATTGAAAACTGTGTGTTAGGCCACAAAGTCTAAGTGTTCGATCATTTTTTCTCGAATCAAGTCAAATGTTTTAGCATTCAGCTTTGTCTAAGATACAAATCTAAATTTGGATGTGATTCCTGTATTGAAAAATGTTGGATACCCCTTCTTTAGTCCATACATGTTAATGTAAGACGACCCTATAATCTGTCAGCACATCGTTCCTTCCGTAGTGTCAGCCCTTTTATCATTAACATTCAGTATATCTACATCGCCCGAAATACATGGCCTGTATGTTTGATCAATTATAAACAACATGTTGAATAATAAACATTTAAATTTTTGTACGTCGTAAAATTCTGTGCTGTCTTTGTACTTAAAAAGAGGCAAAGTGTCAAGTTTAATGTATGCCGCTGGAAACAAAAATTAAAGTGGCACTGCATTTCTGTTCGTGAATAAATTGCGGTGAAGGCAAGCATAGGTACGGGCAAAGTACAAATAGTGTGAATATTTGAGTATAAACAGTTTATTTATTGTTGTTGAATGAATAAATGTTGTTCAATGATTATATTATTTTTTGATACCATACACGTAAAACAAACACTGATGTCAATTTATACTCGGCAAGTTGAAACACGTGAATTAATAATAAAAACAACTTTTATCATCTACACGGGAAATTATTAAAATGCAACCGAAATTTCTAAATAGGCTTTTCAGACTGTTTTTGGACAGGCAATGTCTAAAATGTATCTGTTAAACACAGAAAGAACATAAGGCTCAATATGTCCTGAACTGCATCCTTTAAGACGAGTTGGGAATTGAAACGAAATCTGTGGAAAATTCTTCAATAAACTAAGGCAATAAGATTGACAGTGTAAGGGTTAGCGAGAAAGAAAAAAGTGCAGCTTTTTTTTCCTCAAGGCTTTAAAGTACTACACCGATACTCATAAGAATATCCCTTAGTCTTCTTTTAAAATAGCTTATTACTTTTATCATAGCTTTCCCATTCTCTCACATCGGATAAAATATATAAGAGTCCGCTACCTTTACTCACCAGCAGAAAGAATTACATAATTTATAACTTAAAACACTAGCGAGTATCGAAAGCAAGTCATCTTTTTTTTATATCTGCTTTCGCACTTTGCGGAAGAGTATTCTAAAATTGTTTTTTGAATACTATGTAAGGCATCAGTTTTTCTTTTTTCGTTAACGGAAAAATAAAAAGATCTTTTTTTTTTTACAACTATAGTACTTAGGACACGAAAACTCGCATTGTAATATGGTCGAAAAGGAGGCTACCATCCTCTGTAGGCATTGTTTCTCATCGGAGTTCTGAAAGATTCATACCAGTTAGAAAACATAGGACAGATGGCTTGAATAATAGAACTCGAATACGACCGAATATAGTGAATATATACTGAATGGATACTTCTTAATATGACATGTGTTTACATCCTCAACTAACAAATATCCACACACCTTCTTTTTAAATATTATATGATGTTTTTGACATGCACTTCTACAATAATGCATTTTGTTTTAAAACTTGAATGGAAATTCGTATTCGATCGTTCGTACACCCAATGCTTAACGCCCGACGCCGTGCAAACATCCTAAACATTAATAGTGCAATTCACGTGTGCCGTACATTTTTAAAGGTGCGTAATTGTAATTTAAGTTTATGAACCGGTTTAAAGAACGTTGCAGCCCCAAAAAGTAATTCAGTCCCGAATTTAAGGGATTTTTTTTGTTTAAATAATTTATAAATCATTTCAAATGGGAGTTAATATATTTCGTACATCATACTAAACAATATGTGATCCTCAATTTATAATTACCCCCTCATTTGTGTAATAGATTGGAATATTTTCAATACACATTTAAGGACAATACCAAAAGATAGCGATGCACTGCGCAATAAACTATTTAATACTAAATACACACAAACGCAATTTAATATGCATTGGAGCGACTTTTTACTATTATTTCGGTGGGGAAAACTTCCTACCTTCTTCAAAAATTTGTGCGCTACTCGGATTTCGAATATAAAGAACTCTTGCATCTCACCGATCTCTGCTTAAATAATACCACTTTTACGTACCAAAACAAATTTTTCAAACCGACTGACGACTTCGCCGTGGGGAATTGTCTCTCGCCTTTGCTTGCAGATAACTACATGCACTATATTGAAATAAAGATTATGGATCTGCTCACCTTCGATTGCTGGATAAGATACGTGGACGATGTTTTCGCGATCATGGCTGATTGGACCTTAAAACTTGCATTGGCAGTCGGCAATTTTGACGCAGTAGAATCCTGTATCCATTTCACCTTCGAAGAGAAGAGGGATTCTAAATTGACCTTGTTGGATGTGACTGTTACATGATCAGAAACGGGTTGGGAAACCACAGTTTACCACAAACCTGGAGCTGTTCTTCTGCCACTACATGCTAATTCCGCACACCCACAATCCCAAAATATGAGTTCCATCCACTAGCTTACACCTCATGCTTTCAAATTGTCATCTGTTAAACAAGCGCTTTCTAAGGCGCTGACACATTTACGCGGAATAAAAAAAGGAGATACCTCCCATCTATTATTGACCGAATATTAAAGAAACTTTCTAGATGCCCCAGGTTCTCTAATCGTTACGCAGGGAAACTTTTTCTATCAAAGAATCTATCCCGCATTCCGCTCGGGCCTAACCTTTCTCCTCAGAATCTCCTCTATTCTCCGGAAATCTCATTTCTTGTTCATATTCAAGCCTATCAAAAAACTTGCTTTTTCTAAACTTAAAGACTGGATTCCAGACCTTACAACTGTGGTACTTATAAAATTGATTACGAATGCAAGTTTTCCTATATTGGTCAATTATGGAAAGCACTTCGATTCAGACTGAAAGAACACCAATCTTACGTAAAAGAACACCAATCTTACGTAAAAGAACAAGATTTTGAAAAATCGGCCATTGCAAAACACTCATGGAAACACGACCATCGTTTCTGTTTTGCCGATGCTAAAATAATTTAAAACGTCCAATCACCCATAGACCTTAATCTTTTCGTGGCCTATCACTTCTTGCGCAATTCCGATACACTAGTCAACGAGCCGTGTGCGAACAATTATTTTCCCATTTTTTATAAACACCATTTCAACCCATCATAAAATTTATTCTTTTTCCTTTTGCTTCGCACTCCGTATAATAGATGGCGACGCATTACTCTCACGCTTTGATATGATTTTTGTTTGTTTCTTTCGTATCTCATTTAGTGGCAATAAATCGGTTTGTACAGATTTCTGAAAAGGGTGGGACATTTCCCCCACCGAAACAATTGTAAAATGTCGTTCCAGCTCATAATAAACTGTGTGTGTGTGCATTTCGTTTTAAATATTTAAAGCTAATCTGAATCAATTGACGAGATTCTCAAATATCGAATTAATATTCCCTACTGGAAGAAGAATTTAGTAAACAGGTGTTACAAATTCCTTAAATACATGAAGTATTACTCAAATATTCTGTGCAAAATGTGCCAAAGCACTTGTGTAACAGGTTAAAGTAAACTAAATATACCGCATTAAAATTTCGAAAACTGCGATATGGCATGAATAATATTAAATATATAGGTATCGACGTTTGTACAACTAATCTTTTTAACACTAGAACAGCCGGATTTTGGACTAACCTAAAATTGACGTTGGGAGTCAAATTGACCCTCATAAGAAATGTGAACCATATCAAAGTAAATCTTTTTATTGATAAATAATGTTGAAATGATGTTGAAGTGACACTATATAAGAGTTTTTAGTGTTGTAGTTTTTTTTAGCTTTTTATAAATGACAATATACCATATCATGTAATGTATAATATCACACAATATTCTTTCGCAGAAGTACAAGTGATAAGAAAACAAACGAAAGATACAAATGCCAATAACATAAATTAGCATGCAACATGTTTCAAAGTAAGATTACATAAAAACAAACAATGAATAAACACACAATGTTTTCCTGAGTTCGTTAGACATTAGCGCAGGTGGAACAACATGCACGCTTGACAGTGACAGCAACACATTTACCACAAATTGGTTTCTGGCATCCCTCACAGATGGCATAAGTCTTATTCTGTCCCTTGCAAAGTTGAAAGGCACATTTCTTTCATTTTGGGGTCTGTACTCGAACAATTGGGAGGCATCTGTTGCGCAAAGCACCAATTCGTAGTTCTTCCAGGAGCGCAAGAATAAATTCTCGACGTGAAATTTTGTAGCTCAAGGATTCTTTGAAAATTATTCCAGCACTGAGTGCAGAAATGTCAAGGACGTTGTAAAACACATGGACAGGCCACCTGCGAGTTTCACATCTTGGAGTATAGTTCCTTAATGTCTGATCTGCCACTTTTAGGCCACATTTAGTACGATTGTAGTAAATGACAGTGTTCGGCTTCTTCTTTGCACTATTGTCAGCATACACATACGTGTGCATGGTGCTAAGGATCACCACATTTTTTTTTGCTTTTGCACCTATATACCGTGAGCATATTTTTTTTTCCATTTTTCAATGGAAAAGATAAATGTCGTGGTGACGAAGTGTCGCGTGCAATAGGAGGTAATTTTCACTTGTTTAGACGCATCGTCCCAACAATTGTGGTTTTCTTTGCAGAAAGTTCATTTGCAAGTTTCACAGAAGTAAAAAAAATTGTCAGTAGTGACATTGAGTCCGGAATTCAAATATGGTTGCAATAATTTGAGCACCACACTCTCCTCAAGTTGTAAATCACTTGGTCGCTCTTCATCCTTGCCCAAATACGAGTAGCCATTCAAAACATATTTGGATTTTACATCAGTTGCTAGCCAGAACTTGATGCCAAACATATCCGGCTTATTTGCCATGTATTGGATAAATCTGCATCTTGATTTACATGGCAACAACTGTTCATCAACAGTTATTTCTTGTTCAAGATTATAGCATAAATAACAGTTTTCCATCAGCTTGTACCAAGCAACAAAATCTTCATCGTTGCTGTCGTCACCACTGATATCTGATCTAACTGCTCAAGGAGGGAAAGGGCCTCCTGTCTACTTAATCCTCTCGGCATTGTTTATACGGAAAAGGGCTTACACACTGGTCGGAATCGAAAGTGGCGTCAAGTTCCGTTCTCAATCGTAGTTGTAGTAGGACTGGTTTCCCTTCAAAAATTCTGTAGCACACCAGCGCCACTTGGATGTGTACGCATGTCAGAGTGCTTAGAACGACCCCGCTAACTGAAGGTGCGCGGGAATGGAGAGAAGGCATTTACTTTTCTCTTCTGAGTCATCACGATAAGAGGTATTTGTTTCCTCATGAGCGGAAAACAAAAGCGAGGCATCGAGAATGCGAAAACAGACATTCACTTGGAAATCGGTCATTCTTCTTATGAGGGTCAAAATGACCCCTGTTGGTTGTTCAAGGTAATTCTATGATTATTTATTTTAATAATTAACATATAAATGTAAAAACTTGTCAGAGTACACTTGGAAGAATTTTCGGAAAAGTAAAAAAAATGAGCTTCGATGCTCAACTGTATGTTCAAACAAGGCATGGGAACGCATGAAAAACGTCAAAATGACCCCAATGGCGCTTCTAGTGCTAATCTATAAAGCTCTTCAAGTAAGAAAATTTATTACCAGTGTTATCAAAATTATATGTATAAATATGTTGATTACGTTTGCAGGTTATATTAACAGTCTGTACCCTTAGCTCCACTTTCGATGACATATAATAATCTATTAGTTCTTTCAATGGATATGTTGAACTATATAAGATAATTTCTTTACTTTTGAACAATTCGAAGTTGCGCACTACCTTGCCATTTAAAAAAAAAATATACATTTCTTTGATGATCACCTTTAATACTTAAATGAGTTCAATCAGGAACGTTTCAAATTGGTTCCCCATTTTTAGCCATACCTTAGAGTTGATCGAATTGGTTAATATATTAAGGTGGTATATTCCTGTTCAAGGCCGCGAATTTACGTAGCTTATTTCTACAAGCTTTATTGGTTCGTTGTTTGCGTTTTATGGCGTAAGGCCATCAAAGTCATGTTACGTCAAAAGGGGCTTTAATTTTCACCTTCAAAATAAATACAGGGTGTCTTAAAACACATAAAAACTTGTCCACGTACAAACTTTGAGGGGAAGTAGAGATCATTAGTATGAACCATATTCACATAGGGTAGCCGGAGATGACCGGAGACGGATAATTGACGCTGTAGGCATTTCATCGCTCCAGGTCGGCACCTCAGACTCCCTCATTAAAGCTTGCAATGTCGTACGGGCGCATTGTTTCCTAGACGCCGAGTTGACGGATATTAACTTCGTGTGTGAGTTAGCAGACGGTAATGGATGTCCGGTTATACGAATCCGTTGGGAAAGGTATCCAACCATATGTGTACCACATAATCCAGTGTTTAGGTATTTGGTGTAAGAACCTGTATGAACATAAATACTTCAGGAATTCTGCTTCAGGAGTGCTGCTACGATCGACCTAAACTACAGTCATAAAAGAGCATTTGTTGCATGCTGTGGACAATAATCTTGGCAAAAGCATACGTGCGGTTGCCCCTACAAAGCGAGCATCTCGAACTAATGTATGGCGCATTATGCACGCATCACTGCGAATGGTCGGAACTTTTATCACCTCTTGTGAAACCGTATTCTATGTCTACCAGTTTTTGCACCATTAAGTTTCGTCTAATAAAACGCTTTACACTGCTTCTTGTATTGTGTTCTTACTGTGTCTTTATCTCTCTTCTATGTCATGTGAGCTGCGTTTCTGATTATGCTTTGCTATGTGAATATGGTTCAAATCGATGTTTTCTGCCTCCCCTCAAAAATTTTTTTCAAAAAAAGGAGTTTTAAAACACCTTGATTATATTCGGACGCTAGGATAGTACATTATTCTTTTTTTACTGATGAAAAGTATAACTTATTTCGTTTTACATAGCAATTTGAGACGTACATAATTAGTGATTGCACTATATACATTATGATACACACCATTTTTTATAATTTTAGCCTTTATTGCCGTATTGAGTTTTATAATTCTAATGCCATGTAGCTTATATAACACATGGTAACACTTTTCAATATACTTTTTTTAAATAACTTATTATTATTATTATTATCGATACTTCCCGATTTATCTATTATTTTTCTTCTGAGAAAAATACTTGTATATGCTTATCTAAAATTTCTATATCGCAGAAAATTGCTGATCTGAAAAATGAAATGTAGTATCATCGATTTTGTTCCTTGTAATATAAAAATGCATAATAATTTTGCACGAATATGCCAAAACTTTCCTTACAATCTATATTATACGATACTGAAGTTAAATATCCTTGCGGTAAAAATTCCTGAGTGGAAAGTTAAAATCTTATTTTATTTTAATGTATTTTATACAGGAAATTTAATACCTTTACAAAATGTTTTCCGTTTACATTTCTTTTCGTTATATTTTTTTACGGATGATGAGAGCGCAGCGGCGAAATGGTAATTAATTTTCCCAGAAAGATGATACTTTATTCTGAAATAAAAGAAAACTTTACATATGAAAGAAATTTTCTTTTGGTACATGCAAGTTCTTCTATCCTTCGTAATTTATTATTATTTTGTTTGCGACTCCCCAGAATTAAAATTAAATTAATTTATGCAAAGGATATAGCAATCGGTACTTTCCTTAAAGCGAATTAAAAAAAATAACGTTATGTATATATTTCTTGTTCACAGCATGAAAAATTTATAATAAAGAGTGTATTTGAAATACATTACTGTCATGTTTATAAAGCGCGCAACTTATATTGAACATCAATTTCTGATCGAAAAAATATATTACATTTGAAATACTTTCCTGGTTAGCCAAAAAATTTGAATTTTTCTATGCAATTGTATAAGTACACAAACCTGTAATATATAGTGCAATTTATTAACAATAATTAAAAATGTACTTATAATTACTAATAAATCATGAAAAAGTATTCGCATATATTTTTACAATGCATCTTCATCAACAAAAATAACATGCAACTGGGCATTTTGAATACAAAAGTGGCATGCTGTGACGTCACAGAATTATTATACAGTGTAGAAAGTCCGACTTTTTTTACCAGTACAAATTTACTTATATGTACTTTCGCTCCAATGATTATGTCCAACACCTTCGGCCTTGTTGGGTTCGGGTTTGACTCCTGAGTAAGCTTGGTTGGATGTAAATGTGTCGTACGGTAATGCTACTCGCCTAACATGGAGCTTTCACTACTGGTAAATATTCGCCTTTTTCTAATAATTTAAATTGTTAGACATGAAAGTTAGATAACCAAAACTGTTTTGGGGTGTGGATGTATGAAAATCTATCAAACAGAAATATAATTCCAAAGACACACATGATTGTCTGTGATATTCGTCTGGAAAGCATTTATTCAGATAACGTTTATTGTCCTACTTCAACCAAACCATGGTAAGAATGGCGGTTATATTTGTCAGGGTATTTGCAATAATATCCCACATCACTTTTTTCATCACCATCAAGTGTCTTCTCCGATTCGGAGGTTGACTACCAATATGGACCAGGTTTTCCTATCTCTACTGGCATCGATAATGTCTTCCATGCTTAACTTTGTCCAAACATTTAAGTCATCCATCCATCCATCCTATTCTTTTTTTTGCCTCTAGGTTTCTTCTCCATGATGTTTCACTCCAGTACCAGTTGGGTTTTTTTCATAAAGATATAATAACCATTTGGTATATTGAATTTAACTAGCAGAAAACAAATTATGAGAAATTTTGACGGTGGGAATCGAAATACTCTACATACTCATACAGAGCGCCGCGACCATCAAAAATGGTGAAAAAATCAGTAGGTGACGTTAGTTTCCCAATGATTGTGTCCTCTGTTACCAATAAACGATTCAAGATATATCGCCATTTTCTGAAAGTAAGTTTGATATCAAACTGTCGAAAGACCAAAATGACGAACGTTGGATAGAAAATATTATATTTCCGAATTAAATGCAAAAACACTGTTCACATATGCATTGAGTGAAATAATAATTACGCAAACTTATCTAATAACGTGTCGTTAAATTATTTCTCCACAGCGTCCGATGCATGTCAAGACATTTTCTGCTCGCCGTGCTGTAAACATTGCGTAAGCATTACAGTCCATGAATTCAAAATCGCTATTCGTAGATACCTGGTGTGCTTGGACCCACATAGATAGTCGGTAAAGGACCCTTTATTGCTCTGCAATTATTGCATTTTTAGGTTGATTTTTATGAAAACAACAAGTTTCTTTGATTTTAAAGTCAATCCGCATTACTTTCCTGTTGGAATTTTCACATGGACGCATTGGCGGATCCGTGGGATACGATGGGGCGATCTTTCACCTTGAGCCCGGATTATATGATGGAAAAAGAATTGAAAAGTACTGGACACTTGGCTAAAAATAGGAATCGGAAACAAATCACACCCCCTGAAAAATTTCTGGATCCGCTATTGTACGGATGTCCATAAGTGTAGCCTTTTGTGAATTTTGAGCCTATTAGAGCCCAATGAATATTCCATTTTTTTTCTTCACACTTTGTAAATTAGGCTACAATTTGGAGTGTTTTGATACCATTTGAGAGTATTAATCTTACACTAATTGGTATGAACCAACTCCGGTACTTCGCTAATTTGGGCAGATGCGATGAGACATTGTCATATGTTGGAAGACTCCATTGTTAGGTGGGAAATGGAAATCCTTGAAAGAGTGTCGATAGTTGATGAATATATTAACGAGGCTTTATCCGTTTATAGTGGTTTAAATAAGTATAGGGGCCTAAGAATTACCATGAAAATATACTCCTCATAACGCAATACATCATCTCTACCTGATAGAAAATGGCGTACGGTGGCATGTAGTATATACGACATGGTATATACTGTATGCGGATATACGTATAGTAGTGTGTATGTCTATTATGTGGAAGAAATTGGTTTAAGTTCCGTTTTTACCGAGCGCTGGCCGATTTTTCTACTGATTCGTATATCACGTTTATTTCCCTAAGCGATAAAGTTTCAGATTCCTTGGAAATTTGTTGGTCTTAATGAAGCGTTATCTTAGTAGTCATTCCATTATAAGGCACACAAAATGTTTCCTGAAATACTCCAACTTCGTAGCTTATAATAATTTCTTTCGGTTTATACTCCACACGCTTCGATCCTGCGGCGTGTTGAAGTCGGAGTCTTGATTTGTCTGACCAGATTTCCGGTTCCCGCCCACCGTTGTTTAATTTCCATGTTCTTCGTCAACCGGTAAGCCTTATCTTTTGGCGTTTTGAAGTCAAGGAATGTTCTCCGTGTGGATGTAAACGTAAATTATTATTTTGTAACATTGTTGACTATTTGTAGGGCAGTCATTTTTGCATGGTAAAAAGTTGCAAAATTCGCGGGACGGTCGTGGGAAAAATCTCGAATTTCGTGGAAATTTAACACTAAAAAAAACAGTTTCGACACAGTGATAAAAATAAATATTACGTTACCAAATAAGCATTATATAGTAGAATTACACTGCCCTCTGTCCGCAGGACATACGCAGGGCAGTAATTTTATCGCGAGGGAAATAATGCAAAATTTGCAGGGTGGTCGCTGGGGAAATTATAAAATTTTGCGAAAATTAAAAAAAAGTTCTCAGCTTCCATACAGTAATAAATGTAACTATTACATTATACAATAGGATGGATTACCCTATCTGCAGAGGATACGTTCCAAGAACAACTGCGGATAATAGCGAGCCCTAGTCCACTTCGAAGTACAGCGAAATTAGTTATTTTGTTAACATATACGTTTATGATAAAGTTTAATTGGTAAATTACGCAAAATATATTATTACCGACATTAAGTAATAAAAATATACATAATATACTTTATTATCAAAGACAGTTATGTAAAATTCTATTAACAACTGTTGGCACGCAAAGGAGAGAAATATGCTCATGTTTGTAAAAATTGCAACCCCGTGAAAGACTCGTCCGAACTGAAAAATTTAATGTACAAACGACCTCTGTTGATAGAAATAAACGATTAAATTTACAAACAAAAACACGATATTACATTCGATGGATAATATATTACACAATAGGCTAATACACAATTGCCAGTTATCATTGCTTCGGAGCGTGATCAAAGACGTTCGGAGCAATATCGCTCACTTTGAACAAGAACTATACCCTCTTCATCATAAACTTGCTAAAGAGGTTCCTGATTTTCGATCGTTTGAAGAGAAAATATTCTTGAAGTGTGCTCACCTATCAAAAAAACATCATGCCATTCTCAACAAAAAATTTGCCGCGCTGGTTGCTCCCTTAAAACGCAACGCTTCTGTAGCATTTCCTGACACAGTCGTTAACGTTTCTAACAGACCTCTCTCTAACCATCTGACTAGACTTCTTTCACTTAATTCTAATTTTGCCGTTGCCCGGCCAGTACATCCTACTAAATTAATCGCACCAATTGAAAAGGCTCTTCCTTTTAGTAAATTAAACCCGGGTCAAAAAGATGCGCTCCGTCATCTTATTGCCGAGACCATTGCATCCAATAACATCATTAAACCGAACTTGTCGCGCCATGATCACAACGTATTGAAAGACCTCCAGTCGGATGAAAAGACTATCATTACAAAAGCGGACAAGGGAGGCCAAATTGTCGTTCTTGACAAGCAACAATATTTGGATGGAGTGGAAAGATTGCTTCAAGATGACCGCTATCGCCATATCAAGAAAGATCCGTCCAATATTCATCTCAATAAAATAAAACGTGCCATCCACTTATGCCAATTTTTAGATAAAAAAACAAAAAGCAAGTTATTCCGTCTATTGCTAACATTGCTCGCCTATATGCACTACACAAAGTCCATAAGGCGGGCATGCCGTTTCGTCCTATAGTCTCAAATATTGGCACCGCATGTCACGCTCTTTCAAAGCATTTAGCGCAAAGATTTTCTCCATTACTATACAATAACTCCTTTACAATCAAAAATTCTCTGCAATTCGCTAACAGGCTTCGTGACATTCCCTTCACTCCAAACACAATAGTCTCATTTAACGTAAAAAGCCATTTCACGAATGTTCTGATCCAAGGATCCCTTCAGTCTCTAGAACAGCGCATGAAGGAATTCCACTACACTGATTTTGAAGTTTGTGAACTTACCAACCTGACCGAAATTTATATTTCACAAACTTGCTTCAGTTTCCAAAATAAGTTCTTCCAACAAACAGAAGGCCTCGCTATGGGAAACTCAGTATCTCCTATTTTATCAGATATCTATTTGCATTATGTCGAAGAAAAAATTCACGAACATCTTCATTTCAAATTATGGGTCCGGTATGTAGACGACATCTTTGCAATTCTAGATGGTAATAATACTGATCTCAAGGTTCTCACCCATAATCTCAACTCGTTTAATAATCCATATTCAATCCTCATTTGAATGCGAAGTTGACAACAAACTTGCCTTTCTGCACATTCTGGTCATGAAAACAGACTTCGAATTTCGTTTAAGCGTTTACCATAAACCTTCTTCCATTTCGTTGCCACCACACTGTTCATCAGCACACCCAATGTCTCAGAAAATGAGCAGTTTTTACTGGATTGTATTCAGTGTATCAAAATTTGCTCTACTGAAGAAGACCGGAATAAGGAACTCGAGTTCATCAAAAACATTGCCATATTCCGAGGCTGCAAACCGTCTATTGTTGATCGGGCCGTAAAAAATTCTCCTCCAAAAAACCGGACACACATCTTTCTCCCAACAGCATTCCTATTTTATAGACCATCTGCTTACCGTTCGTTCCCAATATCAGCACTAAAATTGCTACTATTCTTAACAACTTTAATTTTAAAGTCTCTTTCACGCCCATCAATAAACGTTGTATTTCAAAACTAAAAGACTCGGTTGCGGATCACAACTCATGGGGGGTATTTATGAAATCCCATGCTCGTGCTCAAAATCGTGCATCGGCCAAACTCGTCGTGCACTCCGTTTCAGGATTAAAGAACACCGAGCATACGTACAAAAATAAGAATTGACTAAATCATCCATAGCCGTTCATTGCTGGACTTTGAACCACAAATTTAACTTCGATGAAGCGAAGTTAATCTACAAACCTCCATCTCCAGCTGATCTTAATTTTTTTGAAACTTTTTTAATCCATCAAAACATCGAGCACCTGGTGAACGATTTATCTATTACGGCCAATATCCATCCAGCGTGGTCACGTTTTCTCCTCTTAAAATTTCACCAATAATTTTTTGTCATATACTTTAATTAAAAAAAAAAATTTAACACAATCCAACTTTCCCCTTATAGTCCACATTCATCTGGCTCGACCGATAGAAGGCGCCAATCCACCAACATCACCCACAACCTTACCCTTTATACAATAAACAATCGTACACTCGCCCTTATGAGCGATGTACGCTTAGATTTTTTACTTCTTTGATGAAAGCTCAAGGCTTTCGAAAAACGTTTAAAGCCGAATAAATTTTCGTTCCAAAAACTGTGCCTATTGTGTAATATATTAATCATCGAGTGTTTAGCACAGTGAGTCGATCTACTATTACGATATTACATGTCCAAAATCAGTATTTGGTGAAGCCACCACGCGCTGCAATAAGTGATGCTATACGACGTGGTGTGGAATCAAACAGTAGTTTAATGTGTATGTGAGGAAAAGCTTTCCATTTTGCTTGTATGCGATCCCAAAATTCTTCTGTAGCAGCTATGGGATGCGGATCACAAGCGAGACGCCGACCAACGAAATCCCACACATATTCAATCGGTGACATATCGGGCGAATAAGCATGCCAAGGAAGAAGCTGTATCTGTTGTGATGAAAAGAAGTCTTAAACATTCCTGGCAATATGTGGGCGGCCATTGTCCTGTTGAAATACAGCTCCGGGAATGCCTTGAAGGAAGGGAAAAACTTCAGGCTCCAGAGCTTCATTGATGTACCGGTTGCTGTTAAGATTACCCACAATTCGTAGCAGCTGAGATCGTCCATGATACGCAATCGCACCCCAGACCATAACGCTGGGGATTCGTCCACTATGACGTTGGATAACGCACTCCGGAAGGTGGCGTTCACCGGTATAGCGTCTAACACGGATGCGGCCATCACTGTACCCCAAATTAAAGCGGGATTCATCAGAAAACACCACTTGTTGCCAATCAGCACGCCAGTCTCTATGTCCATGAGCCCACTGTAGCCGCAGGCGCCGATGGTTTTGCGTCAGGGGGATCCTGTATAAAGGAACTCTTGCACGCAGTCCACGGTGCAGTAGACGCCGACGAATTGATGAAGCACACAATGATACACCTGTAGCAGTGCACCAACGTTCTGCCAACTGTCCAGATGAAGCAAAACGGTCCGTCACCGCCATGCGGACCAGGTGTCTATCATCCCGTGCTGACGTCACCTTTCGGCGTCCACTCCCGGATTTCCGAGTTGTCTGGTTCTCTTGAACCCACTGCTTCCACACTCGCATCACTGTGCTGCTGTTACGCCCCATACGAGCTGCTATTGCACGATAAGAAAACCCTCCTTCACGAAGGCCGATCATTCGTCCCCGTTCAAACTCCGTAACTTGCTGAAATGTCGCCCTCTTTCGTCGTAGAGGCATAGTGACGTCTCATGTAACGTTTACCACTAGCAGATAGCCATACACGCCCCGCTACAGCCCTCTATTTATACGGATCCATCAGCAGTTCAGAGGGCGCTGCTCAGCCCACGCATGCGTGATGACTCTGAAATTCTAATCATTTGAATAGCATACCCTAATTTGTATTTCCTGAAAGTTTCAGCTCAATCACGTGATTCCTTCATGCTGAGGCACATTTTGACCAACAGGAGTATGTAAAAATATTTCAACACCAACGGGAGTAAAATTATGCGAAAGTTTGATAAAGGAGTTTTTCTCAATTCAGATAGAAAAACATCTCCATACTTATCCTTTACTGTGTCTTTATCCTTTTATTATTGTACTAATGCTCTTTTTCTCCAATGAATGAGATTCTAACGTTTTAGCTTAACCCTCAAAATTGCGGTGGAGCAATGCAAAATATTTTGTACATACGGAGTTTAAAATTTTCTACTAAATTTCACTCAAAATATTTTCTGATAGTAGTATTAAAATTATTTAAATATGAAAATTACAGGACCATAATAGAAATTAGGCAATAATAAAAAAAATCCTAAAATTCTCGAAATCGTCGAAAAAAAGACCTAAAATTCGCGAAATTGTTGAAAAAACCCTGAAATTCGAGGAAACCATTGCGGAAAATCGCGTCGTGATAGAATGACTTCCCTAACTATTTGGCTGGAGCACCACCTGTTGACAAAAAGATTAATAAACAGAGAAATGAAGGGAAAAAATTAATATATAAAGAAGAATTTTTAATAAATGAAGTTGAATAGAGTATTAGGAAGCGGGCTATAACCTCCCGTAAAGGTCTAAACTAGCTACACGAATAAGGACAGCAACCTTTGTCCAGAGCACGTAACGTATACTCCACTCGGCATCAAAATCCATGCTTCAAAACGCTTGGTACAAATCTTAACGCTTTCCACTTAGTTCTGCGCAGATTTTTATGCTCACAGAGAGGATGAAGCAGAAAACTAAATATAATTGAAATTTGTGTAATACATATATAGCTATTCAGTCAAAAATTTAGCTAACCTAAAATTAGTGACTATTTTATTAAAATCAATTATAAGAAATTAACTTAACCTTTTTTATCACCTTTGATAAATATTTTGTTAATTTTAAATTTCACACTATTTTAAAAATTGGTGGCTCTTCACTTTAACGTCTTTATTTTTATTTACTTGCAATAAAATTCTTTGTTAGATTAAATATCTGTCAGATTAAGATATCTCTTTTTCTTCTCATGAAAGAGAAGGAAGAAATTTTTATTTTACTTCTTCCTACGTTTATTTCTGGCGATGGAGGTAAACTTTCGTGCGGTAGAGGGCAATAATTTTAAAAATAAGTGCAAATGGTCGATAAAATAAAATTCAATATTTTTTACCCTATTTTTTGCCAGAAATCTTGAGTATTTTTAGGCTAGAGTTTATGGGTGAAGAAAATATTGCAGTTTTTATGATATCAATTTGAAAATTAAAGTTCGCGTACAGTGTCTTAAATATGGGGAAAAGCAGTAAAATGTTTTTTTATTGCAGTAGAACAATTCTATGCATAGCAGATAATATGGAAGTATTTTATGATGATTTTTATCAAGGTCTTCACTGTTAGAGCCATAGATGCTGTAGCTCAATAGTAAAGCACTTGACCAGAAACCAAGAGATTTCGGATTTTTATTCCACCAGCAGTCGACAAATTGTCTTTTTCTTTAAGGGTAATTTCATCATCCGACACTAGAAATACTCTTATTTTCCAAACTTACCTCATGGATACATCTTATTGAAAGGTAACGCCCTATATTGTATTTGCAAATATGTACAAGGAGGCGAACGACTTAGAAGAAATTGCACGTCTGACCTATCTCTTGTATTACAACAACAACAAGATTTTATTTTTTTATGCGAAAACCTATACAATATGGATCGCACTGGGTGACAGAGCAAAACCCTCATTATTATTCTCTGCCCCTCATCGTGACTAACAATTTTCTTGCTGTTCAATCAAATAAGTTCTCAGTTTTCTTTCAAACGTAATTTATTGTTCACTATTTTTTATGTCTGCTAGTAAATCATTCTAAAATTTAATTCCATAGAAGTTAATGTTATTTTGACCCATATTGGTTCTTGTCTTCATTGCTGTTAAATTTTCACATGATCTTGTAACATTCAGATGGTGAGTCTTCACTATATTGATTACATCAGTATATTTATTTTGTTTTATTCTTTAGAATATTATAGTCAAAATTCTATATCTATGGGTTTCTCCAATGTTAATGATATTAAATTCTTTTTTTAGTTCCAAGATTGTTTTATTAGATCGATATTTTATTGATTTAATAGCTCTGCTTAGAATTTTTAGTATCTTCTCTGTTTGTGGTTTGTTTGCATTTCTCCATATACTATTTCCGTAATTGATGTGGCTCATTATAAATGAGTAATATAGATTTATTTTTGTATTTGTTGGTAACAGTCCTGGTCAAAATGTCAACTCCTCTTCTTATTTTTTTATAGGTTGCAAGACTACGTAAATCCCAATTTAGTGATTTATTTAACGTAATCCCCAAAAAAATTATTCGATTTGTTCTTTCAATCTCTTTATTATTTAAGTACAGTTTATGACGAGGTTTGATTTCTATTTTTTTGTTTTTTGTTTTTATTAGGAAACAACAGGAATTTGGTTTTTACTGCATTTACAATGAGTTCATTTTCTCTAAACCATCTTTCCAGTTTATATATTTTGTCCTTGGCGTCTAACTCCTCCAATGTTTCATTTCCTAGTATCAGGCATATGTCGTCCGCGAAGACAATTATATCATTATCTGTATGCTAAACATCATTAATATAACGAATACATAATCGAAGCTGTATGCTGAATATCAATAAAAAATCGAATATATAATCGAAAATTAATATACAGTATAACGAATGTAACGGATATAAAATCGATCCTTGAGGGACACCCTAAGTGTTCACTCTAGGTTTTGAAGAACAATTTCCAATATTTACTTTTTGTGTTCTATTATAGTGATAACTTTTTAGAAGTTGAAAGACATTTCCTCTAATTCGCATACTTTCTAATTTATTTAAAACAGTATTTCTATCAATTACGTCGAAGCCTTATTTAAATCAAAGTAAATCCCTATTTCAATTTCTTTTTGTTCTATTTTTTATTGGATTTTATTAATTGTTTTAATTAGTACATCTTTTGTTCTCATATTTTTTTCTAAAGCCATATTGGTTAGGTTTCAGTATATTATTTTTATAAGGTAATCTATTGTTCTGTTAAAATTTATTTTTTCGAAAATTTTGGCGAAGATTGGTAGGACAGAAATTGGTCTATAATTATCCGTGATACTTTTATCATCTTCTTTATAAATTGGGATTACTTTAGCAATTTTCATTTAATCTGGAATAAGGGAGTTTTCAATTATGCTATTAAATACTATATATAGTGGATTAACTAATTCCTTTCCACATTTTTTTATTATATGATGTTTGATTCCATTATTTCCTTCAGCTTTATTATCCTTGATTATTAGTAGTTCCTTTTCAATTTCACTTTCTGTTATCTCTCTCAAGTACATACTATTTAAAATGTTTGCGTTTTCATTTAACTTAATCGTCTTAGCATTGTCCATATTATTTGTGGTGTCAGTTGGTTTTAATTTCTATGCTACATTCACGAAAAAATCATTAAATGTTTCAGCCACTTCTTTTTTATTAGTGATTACCCCTGAATCTTTTTTATTGATATTATCATGGTACCTTTGTTATTTTTTATTTCCCATTAGTTTACATATATTGTCCCATTGTTTTTTTAAGTTTTTAGTCATTAAAATTTTGTTGTAATATTTAATTTTCTTTGTTTCAATAGCTATATTTAGTAGATTTCTTTTCCTTTTGAATTCAATCCAGTCGCCATTTCTACGTGATTTTATAAATTTTTAAACGCTTTATTTTTTATTTTAATCAGTTTTTTTTAATTAAAACCACGTACAAACCACGGTTTATGTACTTTAGCGATCGTTTGTTTAATTTCTTTATACTTAAAACATCTTTCATAGAGGATCATTATTGTGGGTATACGTTTATTGTACATTTCTTCCACATTTTCATTATAAATCTGTAGACAGTCGCAATTAAATTCATTTAGTAGTTCTTTAAATTTCTCTCTCTATGTAATTTTTATTATAATTTCTGAACCTTTACTTCTTATTGTAATTTGGGTTATCTTCTTCTAGTAGAGTGATAATCATCGGTCTATGATCACTAATATGATTATCTATCACTTGAAATATTCACAAGGATGTCGGTGAATTACCCCCGAAGATTTGTTAATTGTTGTAAATTGTTTAGTTTTGTTAGTAAGCCCCATTGATTCCATTGTGTCCAAAATATTTTCTTTAATTTCACTTTCTTTTTCTATGTGTATATTAAAATAACCAATTATGAGTGACTTTCGTCTGCCTAGGTTTAATAAAATGTTTGTGATGTCTTCTAACCTACTTAAAAAAGTGCCTATTTTACCTGACGGTGGTCGGTATATTGCCAATATTTTAACACTATTTACCACAATACCAAGAATCTCAATGTCATCCTTCATAGCAGTCGTCTCATCCAACAATTCCACACCATCTATCTTCTCTGATGCATATATCGATACTCCGCCACCCTTTTTGCATGTCCTATATACTGCATATTCATAATAGCCCTCAAAAAGTATTTTGATATCTCACTTCCATTGGTTTCTGTTATAATGATTAGTTCAGATTTGTTCATTCTATTTATAAGACTCTTTATGATTTCCGTTTTGTTATACATGCTGGAACCTTATCGAAATTGACTCAGCAATACCAAGATACAGATGAACTATTTAGACAGCATGTCTCTACGTTACACAAATTATTTACAATCGCATAGCAAAATAACTTAAATTGTTACGATTAAGAATTGACATTATTATTATAAGACATTATGAATGTACATCATGGGCAGCGTGACCATCTCGCTAAGAGTCCTACCGAAAGAATGTCTTTTATTGGTGTTCGCCTCATCGTCTCTACACTCGCAATCACTCTTATTGGCTGTTCACCCTTTTCATACGCAAATGTTCATTGGTTACCCCTTTAACACTAATTGATGATTTGCTGTTCCACTCAAGGGTTCGTGGTGTCACACTCGGAGGGTCGTAATCATCATGTCCAGCAAGAGTACTTATAAGCAGGAAATGTCTGTCAAGGAGTTTGAAGAAATACAATTAAGTTATCCTTGCACCGTACCGTGTTGTACACTAAACTCAATCGTCGCCTGCAGCCAATGTCTTTTCCGTCGCCGGGAACAGAGCGAACCGCTGATGAGTCGGTCCATCTGGATTCTGGATGGGAAAAGCGTATGTGCGGGGAAACAAAATGGTGAACATTAAATCATGATTAAACCTTTTGGAAATGTGGGTTCATGTATCAATGACCGTTGATTCGTGAGTCCCTATAATATAATAAATATGCTGGCAAATAAATAAAAAAAAATATATATGTCAAAACAAGAACGAATTATGTAGGCACAGAAAATGACAGAGAAAAAATATTTTCGAATTCTTGTTGATAATAGTCACGAGAATCTGAACAAATAACCTGATTACAAATGCGATATTAAGTTATGCAGTCACGTTATTATTAATTTGGCATGAAAATAATAAGAAAAGGAGAAATAAAAATGTCACTTATTATAGATCCTGAAATTATATTTACTACGCTGATGCAAAATAACGTTTTATCGAATCGCATCTACAAGGCGTCTTTTTTTTTTCTAATAAAGCTATGTGCACGTTCTCGATTCTTCAAAAATAATAGTTGGCTATATCCAGGGCCGACGTAAGGGGGCAGCAGGGGCTGCATCTCGGGGGCCCGAATGAAATCTAGGGGCCCCCCGCTGGCAAGAAACTATGCTGTGTTGAGCCCCGCCCTACCCCCAAAATATTTTTGATACGATATTCTTGAATTTTTATTTGAATTTTTTTTATGAAAAAAAAATAATGTCCCCCCCTCCGAGTATTTTCCCGGCTACGGTCTTACGTACTGGTACATATATGCCGAAATATATCGTAAGCAACACTCTTTAGAATATATTTATGCTAAAGTATAGCGCCTAGAAAATTTCGTGCATTGTTAAGCGATTAGAATCGTGATTCACGTTTCAAGCCAACGGTTCCATTCAAATCATAGATGCTGGTAAATATGACTCCGATGCAAGTAGAAAGGGATTATCCCTCAGTTAGATTCACAGTTTTCAGGTACCCTTTAAGTTTTCAAGTACCCTCTCTCTCCCCTGTGTACGATTATGTACAACGTTCATCGAATGATATTTGATGCCGCCGCAGATCTCTGACGAAGGCCAGATCAGGTGAAGTCCTTTCGTTCATTAAATCATAATAGTGACGGCGGAATGTGATCTATCAAGAAAGGTAAACTTTGATAAAGTTATTGACCTGTTTGCTAGTCCGGAAAAATTGTTCTCTAAATCCAGATTAATAAGATTTTGTACATTATTAATGTACAGTTTTTTAATTATTCTTCATTAGTCTGTCTCGATTATCGAAAAAAATAATATCTTACGTTAGTTTCTTTTTTCAGCAGTGATCTTGTAAAATAATTAATAAGTAAGTAAGTAAAAAAAAATGCTTTCTTATTTCATACTTTTTGTTCATTTGGGAGGTCAAACCCCAACCCTCCCACAAAAAGAATAAATATGCCACTGCCCAGGGAAGGAGTTATAGGGGCCTGTCGAAGTGAATCTGGGGCCCCGCGTTGGCTTTCGGCGCCTCTGGCTATATCATTAAAAAAATAGGATATCAATCTATCTGTTACAGAGAATTTGCCACTTTTCAACCGATCCATAGTCTGGGTTTGTTCCATATGCGAAATCATTCGATCGTCTTGGTAAACTGCAGGTTTCGGCACAGAAAAATCTTAGCCGTATTTGTGACATAAAACGCAAGCAAACTACATTGTCTAATTTTTCTACGTATTAGAAATATGCTCAACATTGGAATTATTTCGAGGACCAAACAGAGTGATTTGAGAAAACTATCTGGCTTCGCAATATAAACGTTCGCACATTTGCGGAGTAATGAGAGCGAGTCTTTTGAAGTCATTTATAATTATTAATTTTAGCGTCTGAGGCACACGGCTCTAGATATAGTTAACAAAATTTAAGAATTCTGCATTAGATCATTTACCACTATGCCAGTAAAACTCATTTGCAAATTGTTAGTTGGATTGCTTTCAAATCAAAGAAAATGGGCAGTAAAATTAATTACTGTCTTGCGGGAAATTCCAACTTTCCGTTTGTTTTACTAATTCTGAGTTTCAAATTGTTTATTTACAATAGTTGTAGTTTGAGATTCAGCTGTAGATAATGAATGCTTAACTCACTTACGTGCCGCCTATTTGCTCCTCGTATTGTATGTCATGACTTTGTCTGAGTATTGCGACATAGTCATTTAATCGCTACTCAAACATTACTAAAGACCTAATGATAAGCGAGGAGAGTACTATATTTACTTCCGAGACTACCTGATATTTTATCATACATATAGTAATATTTTTCAATACATAGATGCATATAAGAAGATGTTAGGTAGGTTTGATTAATTCTATTTGTGGGTAAATAGGCCGATTGTTCATTTTCGATGGTAGTTTCTTTCTGATATGTACAATATGGGAACGCATAGATGGATGTTTATATTTGGTGAAAGGATACAGGAACACCATCATGTACTATGATATTCATACCATTTCAATGCAAAACAATTACGCGATTACATGGACTTTCATGTCAAATACAGCGATGAGTGAACGACA
>QLNU02015360.1:77413575-77440583 GCA_006491805.2 Dysdera silvatica
AGAATACGTCCAGTAATACAGAGCTAGCGTTAACTTTTTAAATTTAAACGTATTAGATTTTGAAGTAGCTGTAAAGTTATTTTTTTCTCTATTTGTTAAATTGAAGTTCTATATTATTTTTCTGCAAGTTGCAATTCAGTTTGTGCATAAGAGAAGCATTCATTTTATTTTGAATCCGGCACGTGAATGTTTTCGCGAAATAATTTCAGCCAAACTAGTTTGTTTACTTTCGAAAATTGCATTTAAGAGCTTAGCGAACTTTCTTGGCGAATGCTGCACATCACACTTTTATTGCAATTAACTTTGTCTAATTTATTATTGAGTATTCAGTTTCTAGCAAAAATATGAAATCATTCCGTTCAGTCTATTCTGTGTTGAATAGTCATAAAACCAATAATTAAACCTTTTTTTCCGTCATAAAATATTTTGCCGTAATAAATCTTATACTAATTTGGCTCTACAAGTCAAAATATCTCGCCAAGTGGGCGTGTAATCTTAAAAAGAAGGTTGGCTTCCACTAACCCATGATTGGCTCAATCAGCAAATATAGTCCGCTCGAAAAAATTAAAAAAACAAAAAAATATAAAATTCCATTTTCCGATCCAACAATGATTTGCAAATGGGCTTATAATAACATAAGGATTTCAAAAATGTATCGGAGGTGCGGTGGATTAAATTCAGCCTGTACATTACACACCAAAAACCATGGCCAGTAGTCTTCAGGTACTGTAGTGCTCCTGATCAAGGCAACGGTCAGGGTGGCATGAAGCAGGAGGTGCTAAATATCACAGGAATGGCCTAGGCTGCCGTTTGTTATTGACCTTGGCTACATATAATGGACGATCCCTTGCTTCTGAAGCAAAACTTCATGAATGGAAGAGGAACTTGAAAAGATAAATTAGGACATTATAGGACTCAGTGAAATCAAAAGAAAAGATGAAAAATTGGCAGAACTTAAAAGCGGACATTTGTTTTATTACAGAGGAAATGAAACTGGAAGAACAAGTGATGTTGGCTTCTCAATCAACAAAAGAATTAAAGACTACCTTCTTGAAGTTCAAAGTACGTAAGAGCCAATAGAGAGGCCAGTTGTTCAACTAACACAGCGATACCTACTTCCGATAGTACAGGCATATGCCCCAACATCAAGCCATACGGACGAAAAGTTCGATGAATTTTATGAAGAAATCAAACAGTTACACACCAAATGGAAACAACATATCAAGCTCATCATGGGGGATTTCAATGCAAGAATTGGACAACAGGAACAAGGAGAGACATCGGTTGGTAAATACGGATATGGGGAAAGGAATGCACGTGGCGATCAACTCATCGAATTGGCAGAAGTTGAAAATCTTAGCATCAGGAATTCAGTTTTTAAGAAGAAACTACAAAGAAAATGGACACCGAAACACCCCAATGGAAGAATCGGCGAAAATTGCTATATCCTGCGAACAAGAAATCATTTTTTGAAGATTGCAGGGTACTGAACAGATTTAATAACAGAAGTGATCATCGAATGGTGAGATATAAATTTCGCTTAAATACTAAATTAAAACGACAGAAGCTCATTAGGAAACAAGTATACAAGGGGATGGATTTCATGGAACTGAAAGAAAATATAGAGGCTTTCAAGTTGGAATTAAAAAAAATCGCTTTTCTGTACTGGAAGGACTTATTGAAAAAGTTGATATCTCGAAAGCAAATGGAAACCTTGTTAAGACAAGAATTTGAACTGCTGGAAAAATTGTTGGTGTAACATGTAAAAAGCAAAATAGCAAATTATCCGAGAAGACGAAGCAGCTCATGAAATGGCGAAGAGATATGAATGTGGACAATTGAAATACCAGTTCTAGGCACTGGCGCATCCATGTAGGAATTGTCCATGTAGGAAGCCGAGGGGACCCCGGCCAGCTTGGGCTAACCAAGAGAAAAATTATTACACCAACAGATACTGAAATTATTTTTTCAAAAGTATTGAAATTGAAAGTAGTGACGATCCCAACGACATTTCTGAACTCTTGTGACATTGATGAGACTGCTGTTGAAGCATGCGCAGCAGTGGCTAGGGGGTGACTTCAAACCCTTTCTAGGTGGTAAAGGTAGACTAAAACGGTTAAAATGAAATTCTGACTGCAGATATTTCTAGTTACGTCAAGAAATCTAACCTCACTGATGAAGATACGATAACAGTGTAAAATGTCTTTGGGAATCATATGCAAATTGCAATTTTCGCATTAGTGCTGTATAAAGTCAAGGAAAATCTGACCACAGTCGGAAGTTCTGCTCATCCGAATTGAGTAAGCATAACTATCTAGCATACCCAAAGGTAGAAGCCAGTGCCTATAGCAAATTTTGTGTGTTCTCTTTTCACCCCATGAAGTCGGTTTAAGATCGACACAAGCCACAGGTCAACTTGTTTCAAAAAAATTTAATAATTGGAAGAAGACCTTGGAGAAGTTCAGATAACATTAGAACTTTTCTGTATCATAAGGATTCAGTTCACAAAGCCGATGAGTTTTTAAAGGTCACAAAAGGAAAAAAGGCTTCCGTAGATCAAGTAGTGGACAGAGGGCAAGCAAAAGCAAGTTTTGCACAATAGGCTTATTTTTAAACCTATTACTAAAACAGTGATCTTTTGTGGAAGACAAAAGCTGGCCATTGTAAAATTGTATAAACAAATTCTACTGCTATTTTTAATTATTTAATTATCTTATACTGTAGAATTACTAGTAATTTAATAATGATAAATGAACACAAAATAACAATCGAAATTGATCTGGCCCCTGGCCATTTTTTCAACAAAATTTCCTTGCACAATTGGGCCTCCACTTGGGATTATTCTTAGTGCGCCATTGGTTTCAGGATTGAGTACATAGAACTTTGTAAAACTCTGCGCAAAAGCATGAAAGAAGACATAAGAAAATTCAACTGTGAGTTAGTAAGGAAAGCCATTGAAAACAACAAGAGCAAAAATGTAATTTCATTAAAAAGATGAAAATATTATTCTAAGAAATAAACCTTTAATGAAACTTTTATTCAAATTTGGAATCTAAATGAGCACTGGATTTAAAATGAATATCAAAATCAAGATTTAACGAGAAATCAATAGAGTTTGTACAAACAGGTGCTGAAATCTACCCGAAAATTTCAAAATTTTTACTATGAAGGAAACCTTGAACAAATTTTCAGGTTATTTTAACAAATTTTCATATTATACCTTACCTCCACAGCTCAAGGTATTACATATTTATTTTTATAATCATTATGGCTGGTGGAACTGGTGAAATGTCGCGAAAGCACACGATCCTGGAATCCTGGTCTAGACTAGATTATAATTTGCAACGGCTGGAATATGACATCTGAGTTACGCGATTCGATTCTGATGACACACAATAAAATAATCATGCACATAAGCGAAAAAAATTTTGACTCTAGCTAAGGGTGCGTTTTGCGTGATATTTTTACATTGGAATCTGAATAAGCTTAGTGCAGCCAAATATGAATTGCAGCATATCGATATTCCAGTGCATACAATAATTTGGTACAGAGCTTATCATATTACTTTTCTTAGTTAGTCCGTGTTTTAAGTAGAAAAGAAAGCCAAAGTTGCTTACTTATAAAGCTCTCTGCATGACACAAAAAATAGCTTTCATTATGTCACAACTAGACGTTTCACCCTCAATTTTTTAAATGAAACATACTCGAGCATCCGGAAATTCCTTCGAAGACACTTATTTTTGCAACAAGCTTCAATGTGGAGAAGTACTAACACATACGCGCTTTAAATTATTACTGGCTTATAGAAAGAAATGAGTAATCGCGTATCGTGGTTTACTGATTGTGGTTAGTACAAAAAGCGATTTTTCAGCATAATCTCTTCTAATATCCATGTTTAATTGAGAGAAAAACACAGTACGTTTGCCCTACGGCACGTTTGTTCGTTTGCGTTTTAATATGCATGTGCTTTTAAGAGTATGTTGTGCCATCAGTTACTATTTCCATAAATATCCGTGTATATATGGCGAATAGAATCAAACCCTGAGTCAATCATCTGCAGAAAAACCGTAAGCGCTTGGTACCAGCCAAATTTAAACTCAGATTTTTGCACGGCAAACCAACTCATTACATTTACTCAACCGGAATACATTTCATTTCCTTGCTTAAACAACACATCACTCCTCGCAAAACTCTGCTTTCAAATAGCGTGAGATGTGAATCTACATTTTCATTCTCAAACCACCGACAGGGAGTTGTTCAAAATTAAACTTACACTCAATGTTATTTCAATGGGAGAGGTACATATTTTGCTCTTGAACTCTCAATGTGCTTTATTTATAAAAAATCATTTTACAGAAAATTAAAGAGCTATAAACACTTAACAGAGATATAACAAATCACATTTCTTCAGGCGTCCTATGAAGGAGAATCCGCGATCCAAAATGGTAAAAAATTGAAGGTAGAAAACAAAAATTTGTGAAAACAGGTTTAGGATAAAAAATGTATTTCCATAAACATCAACAATCATTTTCTAATAATTCTGCCTGCTTACGTGAGAAAATTTGTTATTCTCAATCAGTTTTTTACGAATATACCTTTTCGACTTTGCACGTTTGCGTCAATTTTAATCGTGGATTCTCCTTCATAGGATGCCTGAAATTTTTTTCGTTGTACTTCCGTTAAGTGTTTATGGCTCCTTAACTTTTTTGTAAAATGATTTTTTATAAATAAAGCACATCGAGGCTTATAGAGTTCAATATGTTCCTCACTCATTTAAATAACATTGAGTGAAACCTCAATTTTGGACACGAGTTTACTATAGTAGTTTACTATAAACTTCACTGGTGCCAAATTTTTCGCCCAGTGACTCAATGACCGATGTTGCTCGTCTCTTACGAATGAGCAGACCCGTTCAATGACCCGTTTATTGAACGACTTGGACCACCGCTACTTAGAGCCCCTAGAATAACAGATCGACTTATCAGCCGCCATTTTGTTGTACACTTCCGGTTTCATAACACAACGTTTACCATTGGAAAATTAATAACTATTTTCTTCTTCTTATAGGATATATTGCAAATATAAATCTTCTATGTTCATTCCTCGAGTGATTTAACAATTTACAGCGGCATAAGCACCCATTTCACCCTATTTTATTAAAAATTACACACACTTGCAAATCAATCAACTTTACACAGCAGTGAATGATATCACGCCATACGATGGCATCAAAATACCTTATGCGCCAGCATAAAAACAGGCAAAGTTCAGTTTTTAAGGAGCCTTGCGACTACTTAGACTTATTTGTTAATTACCTATATAGAAGCTTGATGTTGTGAGGATAAATAAAACGATGAAATTAAAAATATCAGTTTTCTGTTTTCCCTCGCGTTCCTTAATTTTAAGTTACACTTACAATTTTTTCATAGGTGTTGCACATAAAATCAAAGCTTTATTGTAAGACATCCATGATTTCCATTAGAAGTCATTGGGCTAGCAACTTTACATATTATATGATGGAAGTGCAAGTCTTCTATCTATCTATGAAACAATTTCATACCTGTGTTACACAGAAAAAACATGCAGAGGAGAGATAACTCATGGACCCATTTTGCTGACCGCTGACTGCGCTACCATTTATTTACGTACAATCATTTTAAAACTGAATTAATGGTTGGATGAATAACAGCGAACATGGTTTTAATGGACCTTACAGTGAAAAGAAAGAAAAAAGGGAAGCTGTGTTATAAATACGCGAACGTACAGAAGTGACCAGAAGCCAAATGTTACACTACCTGGATTCTCTTTAAACTCAATGTCTAAAGTGTACGTACGAAAAGTAATGATTCCAAGTTCTCTCGTTAAAAGGATGTTCCTAGTTAGGACGATGGTTCTTTTGTGAATGAAATTTCACCCAAAGTTTCCTGTTTCTTTTCAACCTTTAAAAACATCGAGTTTTCTAGATTTACTCTGCCGTGAAAAATGTGCCAGAAAGCTCTAAAAAATGACTTTTTCTCCGCTTCAATAAATAGACCTTTATTTTCTGAAAGAAAGAAGAACATCGGATACACAAATAGTTGAACTTCATTCTCTATTTTATTTTCTAAGTGAAAAAATCGAAGTTGGCCATTCCAAACCGAGCAGAAACATTTTGTAAGAAGGAAAACCAAGTATAGATTATATAAAATATAGAGATACGACCAGAAAAACGTAGTTAGGCAGTCCTCAAAAACTTAATCTTACAAATTCGTAACATTGGTTACTTGTTCTTCAGTCTTACGTCTGACGACTGTTAGGTGATATTATAAGACGATATAAGGACATGCCAAATTTGATCTTAAAATAAAATCCTGGCTGAAAAGTGATTTTTTCGGCAAACAAACGGCATTAATTGTTTAGATTGGAAAATAAAAACATTTGATTAGAAAAGTTTTATTTACTAATTTATTACTTTAATTAATAATTAATGCTGTTTGAATAGCATTGTCGTTTTATTATTATTATATTTTATTTTTGTTATTATTTTGTCATCATTTATCGTTCACGCCTTTTAACTATGATTCATATATGGCAGATATTGAATGCTGCTATTTGTTACCACATTGTACCACACTTTGATGTTATTTAAGTCGATGAAATGGTTACACATGCCATCACTGTCTCATTTGCGAGTTCTACCGGATTTTTATCCTACCTTTATGCATTTTGAAATTCTTTGATCCCTTAGTTTTATTTCTTAACGGTTAAAAAGACACTCGTAAATAATGCCCGAAAAAATCGGAACAGCCATAAAGAAGGACTAAAATCGGGATAAATTGACATAAGGAAGACAATGACGGTGCAATAGTTTTGTGACACTCGCAGTATAACAAGCCAGTGAATTCGTTTCCAACGTTTAGATTACTTCGAGCAGCATCATATGTTTGAAATGTACAACGTCGTGACTTTACTCACAGCTATTCATCTGATACTTGAAATTACGACCCTTAATTGCAACATTCATTGTCTAAAACGTCTTTGTGACTGAATTATGCCTTGCCAACTTACATGGATTTTTTTTTTTCATGGATTTTTTTGTTTTGCTTTTGATATGTCTCCCAGTAAAGTCAAGCAATTCTCGTCGTATTCAATTTTTTGATAATATTAGATGACAAATTACTCCCGAAAAAAGGCGATGTCTCGAAGTCTGTTGGGGAACGAACCTAGAATCGCTTGATAACAAATCAAGTTATCTTTCCCATTGAGCTAGAGGTGTTTATAAAATTCCTCTTTGCGAGCAAACATATAGCTGCATTATAGACAAGTTCGCAATTAATGGGGCAGTGCTTGGACTGCTTTTTAAACTAAAGCGACGAGTCAAAGAAGCAAATGACGTAATTATGAGGATAATTGCTTGACTTTAACCCATTAACCGCTAAGAATATAAATATACGGTGAAATTGCATAAAAATTCAGATTTTTTTATTTATGACAATAGCAATAAGGTTTCATTGAAAAAAATTAGTGTATGTGGGGGAAGGGGGGGAATGCACGGCTAAATGTTGCGTTAACGCAACGTTGGCGGTTAACCAGGTTATTTCATATATAAGTACAAAATTCAGGATTTCTATAATACGCAATTGATTTTTCAAGTAAGAAAAATTTTATGTCATTTAAAATGCTTTTACAGATATTCCCATAATTATCTGAATAATTATCTAATAAAAATCCAATTAATAAAATTTTAATTATCTAATAAAATTATAATCATCTAATGGAAGTTTAATTATCTAATAAAAATTCAAATTAACTGTGTACTAATAAAAATTCCAATTCAGCAATGAAAATTTCCTATATCTCAATTAGCTAATGAAAATCCTAAGTAACTAAAAATTGTCCAAATTCGCTAATGAAAATTCTAGGTAACTAAAAAATGTCCAAATTGGCTAATGACAATCCTATGTAACTAAAAAATGTCTAAATTAGCTAATGTAATTCCTAATTAACTAATAAAAATTCTAATAAGTAATCAAAAACAAATAGCATTTTGTTCTTCGGAGATGTTGCGTTTAGCCTTCGGTCCTGTCTAGGGTAGTCGCAAGGTATACCTTTGGAGCGTAAAACTACTTAAGCCAAACCAAATCACAGCATGTGGCCCCAAATTCAAGGTTTTTTTTTTTACTACAAGAAAAGGGTACTAACGAGCTATAATTACAGCGGGGTTGGGAGGGGGGCATGAGTGTAGCCAAGGGACAAGGGAGTCGGGCGGGCGCTTACCCCACTGGAAATGGAAGTATATGCTGGTATATTTTAGTATTTTTGATAATATATTTCGGGTTACCAGTGGTTTGTTCAACGAGATGGAAAGCTGGCTACGCCCATGGGGGAGGAGGGCGAGGGTGTCAGGAAAACCCCTATTTCATTTTCTGAATACAGTGTGTTCGGTAACTACCGCATAAACTCTCTGGCACCCGATTCTATAGTCAGTTCTAAGACGAAAGTTAAGAGGGACGATTTTTGATTGACGGATTCGTTTATGAATAATAAGCACTTCAAAATTTCTATCTGAGAGCCAATAGTGCTTCAAGAGAGCGTGCTTCTACGTCGTTTCAGCCAATGACGAAAGCTGCACCCCTTGGTTTCCCCGCTTCCAGAATAAAAAGGATTTAACTCGCTATTGTAAAGAATTTCTTGGTCACGTGCTATTTAAATTTAGGGCCCAAATTTTAGTCGGCCCCGCCTTAGAATGAACAGCCTTTTTTATTGGAAGAGTTCAGCTTGAAAGAAAAGTAACGCGTGTGCAAAATGCAGTGATGTAACAGAAAGCGTCGTCAGACGTTTTTAAATATTGCAACCCAATGTAAGATAAATGTAAGATAAACCGTCCGCAAGTATCGGAAGAGAAGGCGAAAGAATTGTCAATTAACTTTGTACAAATGTAGCATTTGAAATATCATATTTGATTTAAAGCGACAGACAGGGTCCTGAGCATTTAATCGGTGTTATAAGAAAAGCATCTTAACATACAGCGGCTCCCAAAATTGAGTATACACCAAACAGATTTTTTTTGGCATCCTAAAAACCTTTATGAAATTATAATCAGAATTTAATTTTGATAGAAATTGTAAATTACACATTAAAATATATATTAAGCCAATATATAATTCAGAATTAACAGTAGTATTTTAGAAATATATATTGTAATGCTAAACGTATAGTATTAGAAATTTCAAAATTGAGTAGCCTATATACACTTAATCGAAAACCTTTTCACGCCACTATTACTATACATCATGGTGGATGATTATTAATAATTTTACTAACATTTAGTTATGTTATCACAATGTGGGTTTTTTCTCCCAGCATGTAACTAAATTACGAAATGAGTTCACGACGTGGAAGAAGTACTGAAATTCGACGAAATGTTCTTCGAAAATCACAACAAGGAAAATCCTTGCGCGAATTGGGGGTGCATGCATATGTTACGTCCGAAGCGTACGCGTCATAAACCTTTCTAATAAGTGTATAACTTATTTTTGGCAAAAAGGGTGAGATTGAGCAGTTTTCGCATTTCAGATTTTCCTTGGATTTTTATTTGAAATTATAATTCAATCATATTTTTTTAAATGCCTAAAGCGCTTTTGTAATGCGTAAGGTGAATTTTGATTGAAATTAGTAGTTAGTGAGGATTTGTGGCGGACTATACTTCACTACTTTGGATCATATGATTGTTTTAGGTTCCAAAAGCTGTCAGTACTATACTACCAAGGGAAGTTTTTTTGGTGTCAATCGCATCTACACTTGAGACTTACAAGAGAACCCCTTTCGCTGTTACTGCATTTTGAAATCAGACCTATAAGACATCATAGTGCATGACTTCATGATCAGGAATATGCAATCATTTGTCTGATAAAATGATATGACAATTTTTATGAATATTTGAAATCCAAAAATGACACTTTTACTCCAGGTTTGATATTTTTTAATCGCACTGTATGTGAGAAACAATAGGTTTGAAGTCGGTAAGATTATGAAGGAGCATCATATTTAACGGATAAAAATGAAAAATTATGTCTCAGCTAATTTAAACAGTATAAAAAAAATTAATATGAAAAATGAACTTTTAGCATAGATATTTGGCGAATTTGGCGACAATTTTGAAGAGTTGGCGGGACATTTAAGTTTCGCATTCCACTAGCTATATAAACTCGTCCGCAAGTGTAACGTCAATATAGTTGTACGAGTTTCCGATTGTGAGAAAATGAAAAATATAGTGAACATAATTCAATCCGTTTTGAATTTGGTCGTTAATAAATACGACACGCTTCCGTCATTAATAACTGATCAAGAACTTAAGGAAAGTCGGGAAGTATTGTCGAAAATCGAAAACATAATTTTTAATAACAATGTCAGTGAAAATATCAGTTTAGATTTTGAAGACAATTGTGATTTCCGTATCGACGAAGAAAGTGATATTAGTATAGTCGGTGACGAATATTATAACTGTACTGTAAAGGGCGATCAATTGGCAAATGAATTCAGTTTAGAAAATATGCAAACAATTGTTCAGTATTTTGACAGTTGTCAAAAAAATAAATTCCAGAAAACAAACAGGAGATATCCAACAGTAAAATACCCTACTTATATTTCGAGGTTTAGAAAATATATATCAAATATGGGCACAAATATAGAAAAGTATAAAATAATAAAAAATGAAATGTTAGCCAGATTTACAAAAGCTAGGGAAAATTATTTACCTGTTCATGATATAGATTTGAAAAGATGGGCGATCCTGAAATCCCAAGAGTTAGGATTTGAGGATTTTAAATGTTCCGATTATTTTATAGATAATTTTAAGAGCCAAAACAAAATAGTTGTGCAGAAAGTAACAAAATATATCACTCAAATATACACCCAGAATATGGGTAATATAGAAGATAGTGCCATAGAATTTATTTTGATAACGAGAAATGTTACTGCTAATATTATCCCCCAACAAATTTTTAACTCTGATCAAAGTGGTTTTAATTATTTTCTTCCAAATTAAAGGCAGCTATCGCATAAAGGTGAAAAACAGACATTTTCTTTAATAGGGTTTGATTTTGCTAGAACATTCATTTATATGCAATAATATCAATGAATGGAGAACTAACAGAGTGAGAAACGTATGAAACCCATCATGTCTCCTCCTTCCTGTGTTTTACTAGTCTCATGGACAGGTAGTATAGAGCCAAACACTTATAACGATTTTCCGGAAAATTGTATATCCTTGCAAATACCCCCCAAAGCAACATCCCTCATACAACCGCTGGATGTTTATTTCTTTCGACAAAATAAAAAATTTGTACAAAAAAATAATCAACAGAATAGCAATCGATGAAATGGATATTGACATACGACATCGAAATGAGATAATAAAAATGCATTCTTTGGTTCACAATCAATTACAGTCTAAAAAATATCGCCCTATATTACAATATGCTTGGTTTAGGTGCTGTTATAGCGATCATGATCCCGGAAAATTCAAAAATGTTGAGGAAATTTCTTTTGAAATTGAATACAACAATTGTAGCCGAGATAATTGCAAAAATCTGTCATTCTTAAAATGTGCCCACTGTGATCAATTGCTTTGCTTCACTCTTTTCTTTTTTTGTACTGTAACACTTTTACGACATTCCTGAGATGTACACAGTTTAATTTTTCTCATTTTTAAATAAAGAGCATAATTCAACAATTAATCCACAATTTATGGTTACATAACTTCATGAAATAAAATACATTTCATGAAATTTTGTTCACATTTTTTCTAATTACAATAAATGCATTTTCAAATAGCCTACTATTAAGTTTTGTTCACAATTTTTTTAAATTCCATGGTTGCAACAGCATGTGATATGCAATGACCACATCCAGGTTGGGTTAAATATAGCAACTTTTCATTATTCATACACGTCATTTATTCATACTCATATATTCATACATCTCATATATGGATACTCATATATTCATACATCTCATATATATATAGATACTCATATATTCATACATCTCATGGATACTCATATTTTCATATGTACATTTCATTTATTCATACTCATACAGTGCGCGAAAAAAGTATAAGGACAACATATAATTGAATGAAAATATACTTCATTTTCATTTTATCAAAATGAAGTTTTTGATATTTCTGACCTATATTATCACATTTTACAACAACATCTACAACACATAAAACGACAAATATGAACCTTACAAAAGTTGACCTTATAAAGTTATCCCTGTGAAGGGTAATAATATCTTACATCCTCATATACGAAGAAAAATGCGTTTGTTCTTGTCCTCATTCGTCTAGTAGGTCAAGACACCGCGGGCTCAACGCGGGGACCCTGGTTCGAGCCCAGGATGAGGACGGCGCCTCTTTTTCTCCAAATATAAAAAAAGCTCTAGTTTGAGCTAAATATACGTGGGTGGCAAACATTATTGTATAACTTATAAAGATTATTACTAAAGAAAATATAGAAAAAGTATAAGGACATATTCTAAATTACATATGATTTCTCTTAATAATCAAGAAAACAATCTTTGTTTTCAATTGCTTGAATGTCGAGAGGTCATCGATGCTGAAAATTCTTTTAAAGTGTCTATGGTAATGTTATTCCAAGCTTGTTCGATGGCTAACACAAGATCCGGTTTACACTGATATTGTGTGCCATTTCTATAAACTTCTCAGGCTAGAAGGCCCCATAAATTTTCTATAGGATTCATATCTGGACTCCTCGCCAGCCAATCAAGTAAATTTACTGAATTGGCTTCAAACAAGAGTTTTGCACTCTTAGAAACGCGTATGGCAGCGTTATCCTGTTGGAAAAAATAGTCACCTGAAGTCATTAGTGGAGCCTCAGGTAACAAATTTACACCGAACATATCAACATATTTGTCAGAGTTCATTTTGTAGTTGATAAAGACTATTGGAGTGGTTCCGTTTGCTGCAAAAGCGCCCCAAATCATTACTATGTCCCCACCGTTTTGACGTTTGGAAAAAACTTCGTTGGTTTTACGCAGATTATACCAAAAATAGGGACAACCGTCTGGCCCATCAAGGTTGAATTTTTTTTTCGTCCGAAAAGATTACATCATTCCATTTTGGACCGATAGAAATGTATATTTTTTACAAAATCCAGTCTTCTTTCCTTACGTTGCTTTGTACAAGGCGAACGTAACATTAACTTTCCATACCAAATATTCGGATGTTTATTCAAAACATTTTGAACTGTTCGTGTGGAACATGGTAAATCCAAATTTCTTCTAACGTTATTTGCAGTTTCTTTTTTCTCGCAAGCTTTTCTTACAACTATTCTTTTCTGTCGATGCGTTAGAATTTCTGGTCTTCCTGTTAGTTTATTCATTCCATACATTTCAAATTCTTTTAGAAAATTATAAACTACACTTTTAGATCTTTTAATTTTTTTCTAGATTTCATGGCCACTCAATCCAGATTCCTTAAAATCAAGAATTTTCCCTTTTTCAAGGTCAGAAAGGAGAGTTCCTTTTGGCATCGTACAAAAATCGTGCAGAAATGAAGCAAGTGTGAATTTTGTTCAGAAACCCAGTCTTTATATTTGAAATGGTCATTTTATGTTTTCAAATATGCAAACTTTACTATAATTTTAGATGAAAAATCAGTTGTCCTTATACTTTTTCCCAAGATCATATGGGTTTAAAATTCACAAAGTAGATTTATACCTATCTATTTTTGGAAAGTTTAACTAATTTACATGAAAAATAACTTAATTTTATCATGTTTTTCCCTAAGAAATTTGCATACGTTTCCGTCTAAAAGATTTCTAGATTTGGCGGGTTTTCGCTTGTCCTTATACTTTTGCCCACTGTATATTCACGCATCTCATATGAATACTCATATATTCATTCATTCATTTCATTCTCATGTATGCATGCTTATATGTATTCATGTGCTTCTTTTCCTCATGAGATAATATTTTGGAAAAAGAAATGTAAAAGAAACTTGACATGGGCTGCGATAATACGAAATAACTACCTCGAACGAAAACCTGGAGTAGCCTTCAAAATTGTCCTCAATTTCGCCAAGTATCTATTCTAAAAGTTCATTTTTCATATTAATTGTTTTACATGGTTTGAATTAGCCGAGACATCATTTTTTATTTTTATCTGTTAAATAAGATGATCCTTCATAATTTTAGAGACTTCAAACCTGTTTTTACTCACATACAGTGCGATTACAAAATATCAAACCTGGCGAAAAAAGTAATTTTTGGACTTCAAATATTCATAAAAAATTGCCATGTCATTTTAGCAGACAAATGATTACATACTTGTGATTAGGAAGTCAAGCACTATCATCTCCTATAGGTCTTACATCTAAATGCAGTGAACAGCGAAAGGGGTTCCTTTTTTAATGTACTTTTTAGTACCCAATGCGCTTATTAAGATTCAGTAATTAAGGTCCCGGAGCCTTAATTTGCCGTGGGTGGCAACAATCTTAGCTGCGCCACATCTTAGCTACCATATACACTGTAAACGTGGAATTTAAAAGTATAAGTATTAGTAAGTGCGGCATCGCCAAATTTGGTAGCACAGGCTAACCTTTACGTAGAATGACATAATTCTAAAGCAGGACCGACTGAAATTTGCGCGCTAAATTTAAATAGCACGTGACCAAGTAATTCTTTCTCATAGCAAGTAGCGAGTTAAATCCTTTTTATTCTGGAGCCGGGGAACCAAGGGGTGTGGCTTTCGTCATTGGCTGAAACGACGTTGAAGCACTATTGGCTCTCAAATAGAAATTTTGAAGTGCTTATTATTCATAAACGAAGCCGTCAATCAAAAATTGTCCCTCTTGACTTTCGTCATAGAATTGACCATAGAATGTCTGCCAAGGAGTTTATGTGGTAGTTACGGAACACCCTGTATATATGTATTACTTTCTCAATAAACGTAATAAGTGCAAACTCTTCGTTCATAATGCATATCGATTCAAATAACTAATTATTACATTTTATAACCGTAAAAAATTACAGTGTAAAAATCTTGGAAAACGTCAAATTCTGAAATATATAAATGTTTATAGAACAAAGAAAACAAGATAGCAAAAGTTAGATTGCATTGTCACTACTGTCAACTGTCGATAATGCTAGTCAAAGTAAACATTCAAAGAATGAATGCTTGAGAAATGAAATCAAACGAAAGGTCGCCCCGAGAGGGTTCAGCGATAAGCCGACAACGTATCTGGCCAACGTTGCGTTAAGGCAACATTATTTTCTTTTTTCAATATCGCACATTTATAACTTTTATTTTTTGTAATTTCAATTTTTTATAAATTGTCGACATCTGAAAGATTACGTTTAAAAAAAAGTATGTTGATATTCGTCAATTAGTAATTACTATACTTTTTCAAAAAATGGGTCTTTGAAAGTCCCTCAAAACACTTAAAAATAAAGAATTATATAGCAGGAAATTTAACTTGCTTCCATTTAAGAAAGATTATATTTAGTAATATTAAATCTTTCTGAATATCATATGCCAAAGTTTGAGTGAAAAGAAATTATATAGGACATAGAAAAAATAATCCCGAAAATAACGTTGCGTTAACGCAACGTTGGCCGAAAATGGGCTAATAAATATTAATGATAGTCCCGTCTATAGGAAGTTGGCTTCTTTAACTCGTCGCTTTGGTTCAAAAAGCTGTCTAAGCACTACCCATTATTCGTGAACTTACCCATAGTGAAGCTGTATATTCGCTCGCAGAAAAGAATTTGATCGACGTCTGTAGTTGAATGGAAATAACACTTGACATGTTATAAAGAGGTCGTGAGTTCGGTCCCCACCAGGTTTGGAAGTTGAGTCCAACGACATCTGCTATTTAATTATGAAGCCCCTAATATAAAAGATAGCCACTGTCCACTTATTCAATAGGCTGAGGGTCAGCTTTCGCGCTTTTGGTGGTTAATCAATCCCCCGGGATTATACTATAGAATCAGAAGCAGTAATTTTTTTCCATCTTGAATGGAAGGTTAGATTTTTTCCTCCCCAATTGCCCTTTAATAATCATAAAGTGTTGCATCGGTGTAGATGCAAAAACATGGAGGAGATAGTAATTGGATAAAGAAGGAAGACCGGTATTTCTTATGGCACCTAAGCATAGGTGTCATGTTCTTTGTAGGTGTCAAAACTTTTGGTTATATGGGGGTAAATAAAATATTGTGTTTTATTTCGTTTTACTTCTAACTATGTGTATTATTTTGCGCCTCTGTAGTATAAAAAATTCCTATTTGTTTTTCCTTAAAAAATGGGTATTCTGTTTAAAATTAAAATCCTCCAAACATGTTGTTCTTTTGAACACAACATATCTTATTCTTTTATTGGAGACAGACAGGCAAACAGACAGACAGACTAAAAGCAATAGCGGGTTCCATATCTATTGAAACCCGATAATGAATAATAAAAACCACTGAAATAATCTATCTACGATTTCATCGCTTCAGAGGCTACAATTTGTTAACAACTTTAAAATTAAGCCTAATAAAATATATACTCATGATTAAATATTTCTATTCTATGGGGATGGATATTAAGCATCTTCGCTGAAGCACTCATTAATTAGTCAGTAAAAAGAAGTTCTGATTTTTTAATTTCCTCCCTTCATTGCTCTAAGCCGTGCGATTCAAGCATTAATTAAAAGTACTTGTAAAGACAAGTGAAAATTAAGATGACGGAAACGATACACTTGGCTCAATAATAAGAAAATTCGAATTTGTTATTAGTCTTAAATTGCCTTGTAGACACAACAAATATTTTTGCAAATATACAAAAAGAAACTGAAAATTGCACCTGCATCATAGTTTTGAATATATTTTATATTATACAGCTTTATCCAAATATTAAGCACCATTTCTCAGGAATTTAAATGAATTTTGGTATTTTTAGGCATTATATAAAATAAGCCTAAGGATAGTTTTTCGAGAGGCAATGCTTGGGTTTCGTCTTCACACTTATATCATCAGAATTAATCTAGAATATAAGATCCCCAGGAGGTCGGTTCTGGATCGGAAACGGATCATGCGTACTCTGGAGCTGCAGCAAAAATAATCCATCCATCACCGTCAACAGATTTTTTAAACTTTTCCATGACCACGTTTTAGAATAGCTGTTTGAGTGTGCATCTTCCTCGTAAGGGGAATTTGAATTATTCTTTCAGAACTTAAATACGATCCTTTTTATTGATGTTGTTACTTTCTACCAGTTAAGAAGGAAGAAAATAACAGCCTCCTCTATTCATCATGTTGCCGTGCCTGTTTGATTACAGGACGAAGAGCAGCTCTCCACACTTCCATTATCTTTTAATAGATATATAATAAAATTGTTCGCGTATTTGCATTTTATTTACTTACAATCTACAGTACTTCCCTATCTAAACTGAAGTTTGCTATCCAGATTGCCTTATTAAATGATTGCCTAACGTAGCGGCCTTATTTCTAATACTTGTGGGCAAAATAACAATTTTTTAATGCTCTCCCGTGAAAGAAAACAATTTTTTGCTATCTGTCTAAACTGAGACTCATAATTTTAAAGAAAAAGTGGAAAATGGAAGTTTAAATTTATTTTGTCAGTTTTGGAATTTAAGTGTATTTTGCTTTCTCATGCTATAAAAATGCATTAGAAAAATTGTGGAAAATATAGATTTGGATTAAAATAAATGGATTCGATTTCCATATTTCAGGTTGAACTTTTAATCAAATATATAATATATTTAAATTTTATCCTCGAGAGATGGTCATGATGGTTTCTCAGTTATTTATTAGGAAATGTAGATTTCACTACATGTCTGTGACTAATTCCATGTCATAACGTTAAAGTAATCCTAGACAAAATTAATAATTGAAATATATTCAATGGGCTATTGCTTACATACCAGCACAGAATTTGATGTTCCGTAAAGATTTTACTATATTGCATTATTTTAGTTCATAATATATTGATGCAATTAGTCGATTTTTTATTACTTCTCTTACGTTAAGAATCTAGTCAAAAGAAACACAGAGAGCTTTCTAATTAAAATATGACGTTTTTGAATTTTTAAAATTTAATTCCATTTTAATTAAATACCAATTTTAAAGTTCTCTGTATTTTATTCAAAGTTAAATTGACATATATAGAAACCCAGATATACATATACACACACACAGATATATATACACAGAGTGTGTTTACGCATATTTATAAAGATTTTGACAGGGTAAATAAAATTCAAACATTAAAAATATTATTTTCTAATGTATTCTATCTGATAGCCCTGTCTTTGATCTACTATACTATATCTAGATTTTCACGCTAGTAGTGGCTTTTTGTAAAGTCCCAAGCGGAAGTTTGTCCCTTTCTCCTCCATAGCTTTCCGTCCAAGGTAGTGGGTCGGCGTTTTGAAAGAGCTTGTTTTAAAAGTCCAAATGCACAATAAGCCATCGGTGCTACATCTGGAGACTTACAAGGAGAACCCACGGTAAATGCCCCGCCGATTTTGATGAAATTTTTTTGACGTAAATAGAGACAAAATAAGGAAATACGTGTCTCGGCATTCGTGCCAATGCGGCTTATTTTCGGAGATATGAATTTTTAAAGATTTTGCATCCCATATATGAGCTTAAAATAAGACATCCTTTGCAAACTAATCGGTAGCTTAGTTGGTAAGTTACCGGCCTAGCGCTTCGTGTTTTTGCGTTCGATGCCCGCGGAAATCGGTCACTTCTTTAATTTTTTAATATGTATGCTTTTTACATATTTATTTATGTATTTTTATTAATAAAAATACTTTGCTTACAATCGGATTTTGTTCATAAACTTACTTTAATAAAATTCATATTTATGTAATTATGTTAATTGTATGCTTATTGGCAGTGATAATTTCTACTCGAATTTTAATTGTTGATTATTAAAAAGTTGAAAAGTAGAAAAAGTTTTGGTGTAGCCATCCAGCCTGTTATGTAGTTAAGTAGATCCAGCACACTTTAATAATGTTTTTACAAATGACGACGGCACCTCTTCTTCTACTGTTGAAGTAATTCCACCTCATTGTACCCCATACTGTCAACCTCGTGATGTGTACTTCTTCCGTCAAGTAAAAAATTTCATTAAAAGGTTACAAAATTGTGTTGAAATCTTACAAGAAAATAGTCATTTAAACACGCGAGCAGATAGATGCTTTGAAGATCCATTCACTTATTCACAATCAACTTTCGGCGCCGAATTTTAAGAATACATTACAGTACTCTTGGTTTGTTGCAAAGTTAACAAACGAAAGAAGAGTCTTTGAAAATGTAGATGGTATTTGTTTTCCAGATGATATTAGACAAAGAAAATCAGTTGTTCGAACAATTCATTTATAAAATGCTCACGTTGTAGAATTTTTTTATGTTTTTATGATAATTATCATCCAAAACTGTGTACCAGTATACAATTCCGACACCTCCGATAGTGATACACAAAAAATATGTTCACGTCAGTCAGTTTTAAAATAAAATTGATTGCATTTTATAAAATAAAATGTTTCTGTATAAATAAAATGCACATAAATGAGATGCACATAAAATGTTTATATGTTATAAAATAAAATTATGTTTATATGTTATAAAACAAAATGATGTTTATATGTTATAAAATAAAATATTACATACTAAAAATGCATTTGACAATAGATAAATATATTTTAAAAAAATATTAGGCGTAATAGATGCTAATAGAGGATGACTGCAAAGGCTAATAATGACAAAATAAGACGAATTAACGCAGTTTTCTTTTTTATTTAATGGAATTGTTAAACGTTTTCAGAAAAAAATCTTTCCATCCTTAAATAAAACAAAACTGCATTATTGGTGTAATTCTATCCCTTCACAGGTTGACAATGAGTACGCAAATTTTATAAAAGTTATATTCACATAAAAACTTACAGCTAACTCCTAAACTTTTTGTACCTTTACAACTATTCAATAAAATATTAAAATTCGTGTAAAAATTATAACTGCGAAAAATAGTATCACAGAATTAAATATGTAAATATGAATTTTATTAAAGTAAGTTTATGAGCAAAATTCGATTGTAAGCAAAGTATTTTTACTAATAAAAATACATAAGCAAACATGTAAAAAGGATACATATTAAAAAAAAAAGGTAATAGATTTCGGCGGGCATCGAACGCAAAAGCACGAATGCTGATGCACGTATTTCCTTATTTTGGTTCTACTTTCATCAAAAGAAAAAAAAAATCATCAAAATCGGCGGGGCACTTAATGTGGGTTCCCCTTGTTAGTAGGAACATGGCTAACTAGTATTGACTTCATGCCAGTTTCTTGTCTCATTTTTCTAGAAATATGGTTGTACTTTTGGAGGTGTAGCTGCTCGCTTTGTCCTGATGGAGTTCCACATTTTGAAAGTCAGTAGGATACAATTTTGGAATATTTTCTTTAAAAATAGGAGTCAGAACATTATTTTGATAATATGTAGGGTTAATTTTTGCATTGTTTCAGCTATTCTATATTTTAATTTTCCGTTGTAGGAGATGCCAGCGATAACCATAAATCCTTTACTGAAAGTTTCTTTACCCTCTTTAAACCAAACTTTTGAGTCTTATGGACCTCTTTTTCTATAATAAGTCGATCTTTTTTATAACAATCACTTAAATAAATCCATGCTCCGTCAACTGTAAAATTTGTTTTCCATTTATTTCCACCTAAATGATTTTTATATACGAATATGCAGCTAGTCTTAAGCTTAGCAACATGCTCAGGTAGCAGTCGATGAACTGTACTTTTTTTATTTTAATTAAGTTCAATTTTTTATTACTTATTTAATTTATAGTTGATGATGATGTATGCAAATCTTTTGCAATAATTCTTTAAGGTTGATAAATAAAACATAATACTGTTGCAGTTGGAAATTACATAATTTAATGTCGTGACAGCTGTTTCAGTAGCTTCTTGATACTTTTTTCAAACAAAATATACAAACCAAAAAAACTGTTGATTGGTAATGATGGTCACGGTTTTCATTATACGAGTTACAAGTAATGCTTCGGAGAAAAATAACCGTTTTTCACTGGGATAGGAGAAACGTCTCTGGATACAACGCCGATCCACGAGACGGCGGAAATGTTCAGAAAAGCAGTCAAAATTAAACTGATGAGGATTTTAAATACAGTTAATGGGGGAACAGTTTTTTGTAGCATTTCGTAAAAATATGCTTTCACTAGGATCGTTGATAGCTCCATTCCCTATTTGAAATATGTGGGAAGCTTCGAAGAAATTAAGATCCGACAGAAAGTAAACGCGTTCAATTATTCGGGCATCTTGGAAGGAGAAACAATGGTTTTGATTCCAACAGTGCTGGGTGATAGAAGATTTAAGCAATTCTTGTTTTCGTACATAATTTTCGTGTTTCTTGACCCTAAATCGCAGTGCCTTTCGTGTCTGGCCCACGTAGCATTTTTCGCAGTCTTGACAAACAATCTTGTAAATACCGGAGTTGTTAAAATCCGGAATGGGATCTTTAAGCTAGGAAATTCCAATTTTGTTGATGGGGATGAAGAGAACCCGGAAACTAAAAACCCGTAGGATGGAAGCGATGTTGGATGCTACCCCAGGTTCAAACGGGATGTACACTGTCTCTTTTTGAGGCGAGGAGTCCTGCGAAACCGTCGAAGATTGTAAGATGCATTTAATTTTGAGTTTGTTGATCATGTGTTCGATAATAGAAGTACTGAATCCACAGTGAATGGCAATTTCTTTTACATGGGCGATTTCTTTGTTGTGTAATGCTTGTGACGATGAAAGGGCGAGAGCTCTGGAAGTGAGCCAGAAGAATGAACTCATTTTTTGAGAAAATGGATGGGCTGAGGCCACATGCGAAGGCGAGCAAACAGAACCAGGCTTTCGAAATACACTTGTTCGAAAACTGGTGGATGCACGCGTTATGAGGACATCTAAAAAGTCTAATTGTAAGTCACGTTCCGCTTCAAACGTAAATTGTATGTTTGGGTCAACAGAATTGAGTGAAGCGAGTCCGTAGTCGAGGTTGATATGTTCATCAGTGGGGATTACAAACATGTCATCAACATATTGAAGCTAACATTTAAATGAAATGATGTTATGGATATTTTCTTCCACACAGTAAATATCATAAAGAGGAGGAGAAAGTGGATTGCCCATTGCGAGACCGTTAGTCTGTTTAAATAACTTGTTTTGGAAGGAGAAACAGGTGTGGAGGATGAAAAGCTCGGTGAGATGTGTTAGTTCATTGATTTCAAACTCCGGATAGTGAAATTCTTGAATGCGTTTAGTCAGAGAATGAAGAGCTCCCCAAATGGATACGTTGGTGAAAAGGCTTTTCACATCAAACGAAACCATTTTACAAGCGTCAGGAGTGATGGTTTTGAGGAGGGAGATAAAGTCCGTCGAGTTTTTAATAGTGAATTTATTGCCTTGGAGGAGGGGAGAAAATCCATTGACTAAATGTTTGGATAACGAATGTGCAGGAGTGCCAATGTTGAAAACATTAGGTTGGAAAGGCATATTCGCTTTGTGAACCTTGGGCAAGGCATATAGGCGAGCAGCATTGACTATGGAGGGTGTAATTAACAACTTAGTTTTGGTATCGATTAACCGGCAAGATTGGATAGCTTTCCTCGTTTTGGCCAGAAAGGAATTGGTAGGGTCCCTTGTAACTGCAGTATAAGGGCCATCTTGAATAAGAGAATTGACATCGTCAATGTAATGTGATTTACCTAAACAACTACCTGTCCACCTTTGTCCGCTTTTGTTATTATGATATCCTTATTGGAGTAGAGCGAACGCAATTCTCGTGAATCTTGTGTGGAAAGGTTGGCCTTAGGTTTATTGTTGGATGCCAAAGCTTCAGTAACGTAGTATCGGAGAACGTTCTTTTGTTCCGGCGTGATTTTGCTGAATTTTAAAGAACGCTCAATAGGTCCGATGAATTTAGTTGGATGGACTGGTTTTGCAACAGCAAAATTTGTTAAGTGACAAGAGATAGGCTTGGTGATCAGACAGAGAAAGTTTGGAGAAATTAAGTACGCCACTACGGACAGGCGTCACGGGTGAAATGGCGGGAGCTGTCCGCAATAGCATGCTGAATTTCTTCGACAACGTGGACGTGTTTAGGAACGATAAAACGGCATTTCACAGTGATTTTATCATCCCAAATAGCAAAATTCGGATCTTCATATGATAATTTCAGGTGGAGGTGGTACAGTTCGTTTTCTATGTGAGCGATTTTATAGCGAACGTCTTTAATAAACGCTGGTAAAATGGTCATTTTGGAACAAAGTTTTTGTCAGACGCGGAAAGGTAGAAACACTACATCGAAGCAAAATGAATTTCGGGATTACCCAATGATGCCGTCATTTAAGAAGAAATTGAAGATGTTGGAGATGATTACCCTGTCGCAGACTTAATTTGGAAAATCCATTGAAGGCGGCGTTGGACAAAGAATACATAATAGTAATGAAAGCAAATTAAAAATAAAATAAAACGACAGGCCTAAGCGAACACGAGAAAACTGAAAAGAAAACTTACGAAGCGAATTTGTAAACATGTGGCAAAAACGATGGTAAATCACAAGGCTTGTTGAGGCTATAAAATTGCGATTGGTGTGATATACTGCACAAAAATAGTAGTTAAATAAAACACAACACTGTCGCAGTTAGAAATTATATAACTTAATGTCGTGATAGCTGTTTCAGTAGCTTCTTGCTACTTTTTCAGTTATCACGAGCTATCGCGACATTAAATTATGCAATTTCTAACAGTGACAGTATTGTGTTTTATTTATCTAATATTTTTGCGCAGTGTATTACATCAATCGCAAGTTCTTTAAGGATTTGGATTTTCTTGTAAAATCATAGATTGCACTTTAGAAATGTTATAAAAGTACCAAACTTTTTGGGATATTCCTTTTGGAGTATTTTCCTCTTGACATTAAAGTCTAACGATTTTTTCCTTTTACATTAATAACATCGCTTATTTTGTATTTTGAAACTGCGAAACTATGTTTTCGACTCGTTTTTTAATTATTGAATATGAATATTTCTCTTCGGAAGGAGCAAATGTATATAGCCTTTAAGCCAGAGCTTCCTTTCGTACGCTAGTTCACAGCGCAAACAAAATTTTCAGTCGCAAATAATTTTTCACATTTCAGGTAATAGCGTGTTGTCAGATTTTTCCCTGGTCGCTGTTATTTTTTTTTTAAATTTAAAATCAAAATAGATATGGATATGCGTAAACACTCTCTGCATTTAGTCTAACTTGTCTTCTGAAGACGGGCCATGTTTCTGATGTACATGATTCTGTAGAACTAAGTAAAAGCAATTAAATTTCGGTATTTCATTTTTATAAAACCACGCAATTGTATACGTGATGATTATAAGTCATAAGCTCACATCGATTTCAAGAGTTCAAAATCGGATGCCTATAAACACAAACATAGATGCACAATCTCCCGGTAAAGAAATCCTTTGAATATTTGGAAAGTTCAAGTTCCATAGCAGCAATTCCTGGTCTCCACATTTTCCATTTTAGAAATGAGGCTGGGGGGAATGTGAGAATTGAAATGCTTTCTTTCGATATCTCTTTCGTCAGAAATGTTCCAAGAATGTATTTGAAATACATTTTATTTAAATAGTGTTCTTTAATATTTTTTGTTAACTAACGTGTCTCGGAAAAATATAATAAACTACATTAATCTAAATCTGACAGTGACAGCCCATAATTTTCTTTGCGACAAAGAATTTTTTAATAGCCTTAAGAAATATATTGTAATTTTAAATTATTGAGCCATGTTAAAGTAGAAAGGGAGAGAAAATTCCCGCCATCTTTAATAAAGAAATTACAAAACACGAGCCTGACATTTGTTCAATGGTTATTTTTCTAAGAAATAAAAACTACAAAAACATATCATGATTAAATCCCATTATTACAGCCACCAGAAATCCTAAAACATTTATGAAAAGATTATAAGGGAGAAAAGTTTGGAATGCTACACGGCATGAAAGAAAATATATTTCCAGGGAATAAATTAATCTTCTTTCTTGGAAATTGAAATTTCAGAAATTATCTTCTAAGCTATAATTTATTAGACCTTGTTCTTTTCATAAGTCTTTGTATGTAGGAATTTGAAGTTTAATGTAAATTTCTACGTGGGAGTTAGAAATTTATTTCATTAAAAAAATATGATTAATTTGGCAAAAACATGTCAGTTACATTTACGCTCTTCATCTGCACGTGGGTATTAACCTCAGGTACGCCTTTCACTTATTCCAAATATAATCAATGATTGAGTGTGATAGCACAATAATCATGACCTTTGACTTCGAGAGCATTGGATCGTGTTCGATTCTCGGTAAACATGACTGTTGTAGTGCATTTGACTCGTAGGATTTGATAGTGCAGCTGACTTGAAGTAAGGAGCAGTAATATCTTGGTGAATTCATATTCATAAAACCAAGAGAGGTTCACGCAGTTTAAAAGTGTTATTTATTAGAACACTAGGTGGTTAGAAGAATTAACGCCGATGATAAAATAATTAATTATTTAAAATAAATTTCCCATGTTGCTCACATAAAGTGAGTTCCACCTTATATGTCCTTAAGAAAACAAATTCGTTATAATTTATAAAATCAAATCTCAAATCAAACTATATTCAGACGGATTCAAATTTCTTTACATGATGTGATAATGACTTACAGTTTATTAGTTAGATTAATCCGTATAGGCAACAGAGGGTAAAGACTTTAGGGTTTGACAAAGCCCTTGCTGTCCATAATTCGACATAATATGTTAAGTAATAAATAACTAAATACAATAAAATAAAAGAGGTGGTTGTTTAGTAAAAGTATGGAAGGTATAAATAGAGAAAGATGTAGTGATATTATAATTCTCTATCCAATAGATGTCTGCGGATGAGTGTTTTATATTGAGCAAAAGAATAAATAGATTTAATTGAGTTAGGAGGAAGATTCCACACACTAGGGCCAAAGCAACAGATGCAAGGGAGTCCAAGTTTCGTCCATGAATATTCTGGTATTAGATCGTTAAGAGTTCTTGTAAACTGGGTATAATCAGGAAAGTGCAATGAAATGAAATCAGAATGAATACCATTTTGTATAGTGCTAAACATCAAGATGGAAATCTTGTACGTAAATAATTTTTCGATTAATAATATCTCATGATCGTAGTTGTTTCAGTTGTTCTGAAAGAATAAGTTTGATAATTTAGGAGACCGAAGAATCTTTTTTGCAGTCTGGTAAGTCTAATGAGATTAAGCGAGTAAGTATTTTCCCATATCAGAAGACAATAAAAATGGAAAGAAAAAATCATAGAGTAGTAAAATTCAAGAAGAATTGAGTCGGATAAATAGTAGCCAACGTTTGAAATCAATCCAATATTTCTACTAATTATTTTACAGATATTGTTAATATGGATATCTCATTTTAGGTTGGATTGAAGGGCTACACCGAGGAAGTTTATGTTTTATGAGAATATAAAATTATTGTATTATTTATACTGAGATTAAAATGTTTAGGGTTTATATTTTTTTGTTGGTAAAAAGAAGGCGTTTAGTCTTTGAGGTATTGAGTATTAGACAGTTACTTTTAAAGAATTTATCAAAGTATTTAATATTAGTATTAACCAAAAAGATTAGTGCGTTGATTTCAGTGCTTTTAAAAAAGTTACTAGAATCATTTTTAATTTAAATTACGAGTTTTCATTGAACAAGTATCGCGAATGGCTAGTTCAATCCAGTCATTAAACGACTGTAGTATAAAATGATATACTAATATAGAGAATGCTTAATTCGGCTATTACTAATATGCTAAATATTAAGTATTATTAATAAAGCGGTTACTGACTAAATGTGATCAATGTGAATAAATAGGATACGGTTATACCTATAGGTGGAGTTTTACCTGTAAATAGCTGGTGAATGACCAG
>QLNU02015360.1:77440683-77461840 GCA_006491805.2 Dysdera silvatica
CGTTGACTGCCGACTACGAGATAATTCGTAGATTGCGTTCTTTTCTAGGACGCCAACTACGAATTATCTCGTCCTTGTTTACTTGCCATTTTTGTGCAGCTACGATTAAACTCGGAATATATCAGTGCTAATATCGATAGATGGCTTCTGGGAAAAGAACAAAAAATCAATGCTGGCTTGCATGAACAGAAAATTTATTAAAAAACGAACAAAAAATATAATTATAAAAATTAATTCAAATTCAAGAAATAAAATAATATTTTATTGTTTGTGGAACTTCTTAAAACAATCTTCCACACAAAGGGCTGGCTTCTCTTTACAGGCTGGACAGAAATAACGCGTTTCTCGGCGTTTTTTTGCTTGGGTACATATACGACATGGCTTTGTCGGACGCTGTTTTTTTTCGGTAGGTGGTAGACTCTCTAAATAATGGAGCTCTTGCAATCTAATTTTTTTCGAAACTGGTTGAATCTCTTCTCCAATCAATGCGACGACTAATTCTTATCTGAACTTTATCATTTTTATTTTAGAAGAAGTTACTTTCTGAAAAATTTTGTGAGCATTGTTTATATATATCTCTATAATATGTATTAAACCTTTTTGGGCCATCTAATAGTCTTTCTTAGAGATGAGTAGTACGAAAGCATTTGATCTGATCAGTCAATGCCAGACATTCCATTATTGTAATCTCGAATTATATTCGGTTTCATAGAAATTTTTCCATTGCGATTGGGCACCTCTACCATTTCAACAGCATGCATGTTTGAAATGCTAAGGACATCTCGTTTGTCTTTCCATTTGCATACAGTAACAGGACCATTTTGCTGCCAAATACACTCCCCCTTTTTCAGTTTACGATTTACCACATCTCTGGGGTTTCCTTTTCTGTTATTTCGTAGGGTTCCACACAGATAAGTTTTTCGTGTATTTAGCAGTTTTGTAAGAGTAACAGAATTATAAAAATTATCCATGTAAACCGTGTATCCTTTATCGAGATAGTCCTCAAGTAAATGTAAAACGTCAGTAGTGTGACCTACATTATTGTCAGTTTCCTCAGATTTTCCGCTGTAAATCTTTATTTTCATTACAAGACCGTCGGACTCACATAGTTCATACAGTTTGATACCATATTTGTATTTTTTATTTTTTATGTATTGGCGGAAAAGCAATCTTCCCCGCCATAGCATCATGGATTCGTCAATACAAATATTTTTATCTGGTACATAGTTTTCACGCATAATATTATTGAAATGATTTAGTATTGATCTCACCTTGTATAATCTGTCGGCAGATAGTATTGAGTTATCAACCAAATGAAAATAACGAAGTAACAACTGGAATCGATTTCGACTCTCAACATGTGAGCATAAATGATTTGATGATAACTATGCACTAAATTGAGTTTTAGCGTAATATATGATGTGATTAGAATCAAATTATCATTTAGGCCAGATTTCTGAAGACATAAGTGACGATCAACGTGTTAAAATAAATTTCCCATGTTGCTCACATAAAGTGAGTTCCACCTTATATGTCCTTAAGAAAACAAATTCGTTATAATTTATAAAATCAAATCTCAAATCAAACTCTATTCAGACGGATTCAAATTTCTTTACATGATGTGATAATGACTTACAGTTTATTAGTTAGATTAATCCGTATAGGCAACAGAGGGTAAAGACTTTAGGGTCTGACAAAGCCCTTGCTGTCCATAATTCGACATAATATGTTAAGTAATAAATAACTAAATACAATAAAATAAAAGAGCTGGTTGATTAGTAAAGTTAGGCAAGGTGTAAATTGAGAAAAATGTAGTGGTATCATAAATCTCTATCCAATAGATGTCTGCGGATGAGTTTTTTATATTGAGCAAAGGAATGAACAGATTTAAGTGAGTTAGGAAGAAGATCCCACACCCTAGGGCCAAAGCAACAGATGAGCGAGAGTCCAAGTTTCGTTCATGAATATTCTGGTATTAGATCGTTAAGAGTTCTTGTAAACTGGGTATAATCAGGAAAGTGCAATGAAATGAAATCAGAATGAATACCATTTTGTATAGTGCTAAACATCAAGATGGAAATCTTGTACGTAAATAATTTTTCGATTAATAATATCTCATGATCGTAGTTGTTTCAGTTGTTCTGAAAGAATAAGTTTGATAATTTAGGAGACCGAAGAATCTTTTTTGCAGTCTTGTAAGTCTAATCAGATTAAGCGAGTAAGTATTTTCCCATATCAGAAGACAATAAAAATGGAAAGAAAAAATCATAGAATAGTAAAACTCAAGAAAAATTGAGACGGGCAAGTAGTAGCTGATGTTTCGAATCACTCCAATATTTCTACTAATTTTGTTACAGATATTGTTAATGTGAATATCCCATTTTAGGTTGGATTGAAGGGCTACACCGAGGAAGTTTATGTTTTATGAGAATATAAAATTATTGTATTATTTATACTGAGATTAAAATTGTTAGGGTCTATACTTTTTTGTTGGTATAAAGAAGGCGATTAATCTTTGAGGTATTGAGTGTTAGATAGTTACTTTCAAAGAAGTTAGTAAAATACTTGATATTAGTATTAACCAAAGAGATTAGTGTGTTGATTTTAGTGCTTTTAAAAAAGTTACTAGAATCATTTTTAATTTAAATTACGAGTTTTCATTGAACAAGTATCATGAATGGCTATTTCACTAATCATTAAACGATAGTAGTATAAAATGATATATCTAATATAGAGAATGCTTAATTCGACTGTTACTAATATGCTAAATATTAAGTAGTATTAATCAGACGGTTACGGATTAAGTGTGATCAATATCAATAAACAAGATAGGGTTATACCTATTTAGCTGGGGTTTTACCTGTAAATAGCTAGTGAATAGCCAGGCGCTAAGATGGACATAAGACTATTTGAAACAATAACAATTCTTTATTTTTCAAAATCTTTTCTTTATTTCAATTTATAAAATTTTCTTTAATCAATTGATTATAGATTTAATAAAAACCACCATGATCCTTATAGTATACAAATAAACGTTGGGACGGCAATAAGAAACTGAGTCTGATATATTCAATGTAGCAGGAAGCTATAATGGCAATATACTAAGGTTTTCACGCTCATTGCTATGGGATGAGCCCGTGATAACCCTTGAAAGCCGACACAATTAATTTAAACACATACTGAAAAACACTCATTTCACTTAATGTACGCATGCAATATTGTAATATTTAAATGCAATGCAAATATTTATGCAACAAAAATTGTTTACTGCACTACCTAAATACTTAACCTTATCATCCCTGATTCCGCGCCTATCTTACTCGAGGCCTAACTCTACAGACTATTCTTTACTACCGAATCGTGGTACACCTCATATCAAACGTAAAAGAGATATAAAACTCACGTTACACAGGTCTCCTCCACCATCCATCTACGTCCGTCTTACGCGCAGTGAAAACACTCGGCTGACCAGTCCGAGAAAAAACGTGGCTCCAGAAATCGTCTCGTGAAGGGGTCCGGAAAAAGTGGCTCCAGGAATTCGCCTTGTTAACTGGTCTGGCAAATGTGGCTCCAGGAATCGTCTCGTGAACTGGTCCGGCAAATGTGGCTCCAGAAATCGTCTCGTGAACTGGTCCGGCAAATGTGGCTCCAGGAAATCGTCTGCTCCCTCCTATGCGCCGAAAAAATAAAGACTCGGGTACTACTGCTCCAATGCTATCGCAGCCACGGATAAATAGGTACGAATCTACGTACTCTGGGTCTGGAAAATGTTTCCAATTTCTAACGGCGACTTTAGGGCTCGCGCTCGTTTAAACAACCTTAATCGTAATCTACCAACTCTCTCGCAGTGACGATTTTTTTTCCTAATCAGTTGATCCTTCTATCTCTCACTTCGAAGATCCGATCCGGAATCCTCTCCGGCCTTATTTCTCCGGAAATCAGACCCGCTCTCCTTCAAAATATCTCACATCACTCTCCTCATCCATAAAAAGACACTCAATGTCCATCAAACTATTTCTAGCCAATCTCAGCTTTGATCAATTCTCCCTTCCAATCACGTCCTTTCCTCCTATCTCACCGACCACTCGACCTGCGGTTTCATTTGCCCGTTCGACCTTACGGAGCCTCCTTCTTCGTCCCGCCTTCCTTAAATTTCCTCTTCGATTTTTACGGCCTAACGATATATGACTCCGGTGCACTTTCGACATTTATATAGCTTGTTATTGTTCTATAACTTTTTTCCCTGGCACCTTTTTTGAAATAACTTCTGTCTGGACCGCAAGCTGACCTTCACCACCATCCTATTCCCTATACTCAAGCCTAATTCATCTTCCAACCTCCAACAGTCATTTTTCTCCAAGATTCCTTTAATATAAATTTTATTCCTGTATTAATTTCCACTTTACTATCATATCGTGAATAACGGTTCATGATACAAGCTTTTTATGACCAGTGTTAAGAACCATGGATTTGATTCCCGATTCCTTTTGTACAAATAAATGTGCATATAGTTTGCAAAAATAAAAAAAAACACAATTAGATTATGCATCGTGGGAGATAAATGCGCAAAATTTTCACCTCCTCTTTCTCTCTCTCTCCTTTCAAGAGAAACATGGATGGGAATTTCTTAAATAGAAAACCTATATTTTATCAGCATATAAGACTTGGGAATGAGAATTTATTTGGCTGTTATCAAAACATTCACTTTAGACATGCTTTTTTAAAGTCCCACGCTCTTTTCGAGAGAGAGAGAGAGAGAGAGAGAGGGAAGGAGTCTCTATTTTTTTATTATTCTCCTTCCTAAACCTAAACATCAAAAGTTTCTCTTTTCTAGTTTCTGCATACCCGTTATCAAACCCAGTTTTAATTTCTTATTCCAAATGTTTACTATGAAAGAGTGTTTTATAGTTGGAGGAAAAATATATTTCGGCAATTCTGTCGAAACTAAATTTTTATTGATTCTGCTTGGGAAAACGGTTTCTTCTCAATCAATATAGAATTATCTACATCCAACGTTACATCGATAAATTTATGAGTAAAGGAAGGAAAACTGATGATTCAGTGCCTCTACGGTCTTTTAAAATATGTTTCGTATATACGTGATATCTATATTACTCCTGACAATGGCGCAGCTGGTTATAATAGTGATAAAAATTTATGTAACTAATACTAATTTGTATTTCTTGATAAACACAAAAATAAAATCTTAAACGATAAAAAGTTTTTTTGAGTTCGTCAGGAATATGCAGAAAATTCATAATTTAAATGATGTTTTGAATATTAGAACGAAAATATTCTACGCTGTATTCCACATATGATGGAGGAGAGATCTTTTTCCATTGTTTCATGATATTACGTTGCAAAAATTAATGATACAAAAATGAAAATTAAAAGACTTACATTTTGCATTTTGTTTGAAATTGAAAATAATATGCTACGTAATGTCATGTGATGTTTGCCATATGGATATGATAGATTGTAGAAAGTGTGGTTCAGAATAAATGATCCTTACCTAGACATGGAAAGGAAGTTAAATTATACACGTATGTATAGTCTAACAATGAAAGAAGGATTATATGCGAGGAGAAAAAATTAGATATTAGTACAACTTTTTATATGAGCATAGGCGTAGGCAGAAAGTTCATAAGGGTGGTAATGAGCTCAATGGCGGGGGTTACAGAGCTACAACTCATATATTCCTATGTTAAATATACAAAATTTCATTGCAATGGGGGGTTACAACCCCCAAAACCTCCGTCTGGCTACGCCTATGTATATAAGAAACACTTTTATCCTTTAACGTAGTGAGTTTTGTATGAGAATGATTATAAAAAAATTATGAAGCTATTGGTTATTTCAATTATTTGTAACACGTTGTGTAATTTATGGATGAGAACAATTTGGAAAGACATAAGGTAAAGTGCCAAATACGTTCTCCATATCAACGCATTCGAAAGAACCTAACAATTTCAACAAGAACAATGCCAAAAGTAATCCTATGGCCGGAACTTGCGTTTAAAGAAATCTACAAAACCCAGGCAACGTTTTACTATGGTAGAAACTCATTAACACAGACAAGCTTAAGACGAATTACTATTACTAGGGAAAATTTTCTGAAGTCCCTTCAAATTTTATAGGGTTCCCTATATTATTTTTCCCTTTAACACGAATGGGTTTAAGACGAAATACCGTTTAACACGAACTGATAATCAATGGCTCTTGGAAGATTTTCTCCAATTAATACAAACAAAAAAAACGCGCTGTATTAGATCAGAACTTGTCATTGATAACTTCAACGTACTTTAATTATCAGACTGAACATACGGGAGTGGTGACTTTTATATGCATTTGCATAACAAATATTTCCTGTTGGGTTTACATGCAATTAGGGCGGAAAAATATGTCTCAATGTACAACGCCGTAACGTGCAGTGTTTTAGCGGACTTTGAAATATTTGAGGCCATTAACAGAATGATAAAACCCTTTTCGGATAATAATCACTAGAGCTCGGATTTATATGCACTTATAATTATAAATTGTAATTCCTATTTCTTACAACAATGTCCATCATTAGTTATTTCAAAAAAAATCTCTGTTCCTTAGAAATTGTAAAGTAGTGTATATGCATATAAGTACATTAAAACTAAAATTATAAAAGATATTTTTCTGAATTTAAATGGTTTAGATCAAAAATAATGAAAGCATATTAACTTAGACGTACGTGTTTCACATTCAAACAACGGAAATAAAATTCGATTATCTATTTCGTTTCCAATATTTATTGAGTTCGGTAATAAAAATATATATGTAATTACGATATATGACTTAAAAGTCTGCAATGAACATTTAAATTCAGAACGTGTTCTATCTTATAATCTCTGGTACCCTAAATTATTTACCTCAATATTTCAAGTCGATAAAGTGAGATGCGTTTCCTGAATTTTAATTTGTTTTAGCAATATTCAGATTTTTGCCATGATTCTATTTTAAATGCGTTTGGAATTTTAGATAACCCACTGTTTCTAAATTGTGTTTCCATGAGTTAATATATATTCTTAATGTCGTCTCTTCAATGTTTATAACCTAATTCCCATAAAGTTATTGTTTGCTTATACCACAAAATATTCCCATTGTGGGCACTTTATTTTAGTATCTACTACAAAGGAGACACTTAGCCCTCAGGATCATCTGTTCTGCAAGGATGCTGAAGTTATCATCATGGTCATTACATTATATACACTCTCTTTTTCATACCCCACATTCTATTTATTTTTTCAAAAGAAAAGGAGACACGGATGATACATATAAATATAACTTTTGCCTAGAGAATAAATATCTAATGGATTTCTTAATGGAATATCCCCTGTTCTCGTAACTAAACTTCAGTTGAGAACACCTCGATGAAGTAAAAAATCTCTTTCATGAAAAAAAAATAGAATTTTCTTTCGTAATCGCACCATTAGTAGATATTTAACTATACTAGTGTCTTGTGGTTTCTACTGTCATCTGAAGGTGAAATATTGTCAGCCTTTTCTCCATGGAGGCATCATACAGGCGACTGACATCTCCCTACTATGCGTTTACAAAGCACCAAGCTTATTTGAAAGTCGAATCCAAACCAAACGAATCAGAAGGTGGTGTTTATACCCACTGGACTACTAGGGCACCATGAAGAAGATTATGTTGTTGTTTGATGTATTGATGGAGTCGATATGCAACACGTCAGATGGAAATTTTGTGTTCATCAAACGATTTCAAAGTTGTCCAAAATCTTCTTTACGAAAATCTATTCTATAACAATTTTTCATTTACTGTGTCGTCGATATTACCACCCGGAAAATTCGTAACAGTAGGAAACATTAGATGATAAATTACTCGCAAAGAAAATGGTAAGGCAAAGGTCTTCCGTAAATGCAAAATGCAATAATCATGAATATTTTAAACGTTGAAAACCTACCGAGTTACTTGAGAATTCGAGGTTTGGGGATTCGAGAGTTGGGGATTCGAGAGTTGGGGGATTCGAGAGTTGGGGGACTAGAGATTTGGGGAATTCGAGAGTTGGGCGAATTAATGTTAATTGAAACCCGCTAAATTTAAATATCGACCTTAGGCGATTTTCTTTCACTTGCTTGTTTTCTTTAACTATAAACATGAAATGTGTGAGAGTATTTCAAAAATGAAAGTAAAGAGGGAAAACAGCTGGTGAGTAGAGATCACCACGTGGCGCTTTAAGATAAAAAGATTCATAATAAGGAATGAAGTTTTTCACAGTGAAGCAATCGAGCGATTTAGTAAAGTAATGCATTATAAATTAGGGCAAATTTAGCTGAAAATTCAGCGAATTGCAGAAGATGAAATGCAGTAAAGGAGAAACAGAAAAGTATAAAAAATGTAAAATTGTTAAGTTATCTTGATTTTGCCATGTTTTTGTTTGAAATAAATTATATTTATACACAACTTTTTGCATGCCCAACCAAGTATTGGCTAAAAATAAATATATAAACCTTTGACATTTCTAATGGTTTCAACTTTTTTTCTTCCGAAATTGGACTTGGACATTATTTTTGTCTGCGGTTTCAATCATAAGACAATACAGAGCTCAATACACTGGTTTCGCGAGTAATTGTCTATTTCTGATATTGAAAGAAGTCGAATTCTCAGATGAATAGCGAAAACAAAATCATACACATTAAAAATTTTGATCAATCAAATAGCATGTCAGTAACGGGTAACCAAAAACCAACAAAATCCTCAAATGCCATTTGAACTCCCATTACACGCAAAGTTTCTTCCTTCAACTCCGACCAATCAGATGACTTGCGTCTACTTTATATTACTTACCTTTACCTGGTATCCTCAGACTGCACAATAGGGTGGTCCATAGCATATACCCAAAAACTTAATTTTATATTTTTCAAAGTCTCACCCACTATTTATTTTTCTCTGGCTTTAGTAAGAAACTGGTAACAATTTTGAAAAATGTATTTAATATTAACACGTGCCCCCAATGAGAGTTAAAATTTAAATAAATATGTTAATTTCTAATTTTTTACAATAACACTTTTAATAATTTTGTTTTAAATTTAAAAGAAACATTTAGGAGTGCGAATAATTAAAATAAGACCTAAAACTGCTTAACCACAAAAAAACAAGGTTTTATTACATTAAATTATAATTATAAAATATTTAATAATGACTGCTTCGAGGAAAATACGAAATGGATCCGATGGTCTTTTACGACTGGAAATAGGTATTGTTTTTGCTTCTTGTCGTGCGTTATGAGACTGTTGTATTTTTCCATAAGCTTAACACCTTAACCCCACTTTCTTCTGTATCATGGACAACTGTTACAACTATTTGAATTTTTTTCTTTAAATGCTTTGGCCATCTCTACTTTTTGCTCAAAAAAATTGAATCATCAAAAAATGCGAAAGACACTATTTCTTCGGTAAGATACCATAAATGATCACAGAATTTGGTTGTTGTTGTTGCTTGAGAAATCTTTTCGTTTATTTCATTGTAGAAATAAAGGTCCTTTAGAAACATCAAATCCTGAGATGCAATGCACCATTTTAAGAATTTTTCAAATTATTTAGCGTCAACAGATGTCGGGCTCTCTCCGGCAATTTTTTAAAGTCAGTTAAATTCACCGGAATTGTATGTGTAGAATTCATACAATCGCACCTGAAGCGGCGAATTCTACACATACAATTCTTGTGAATTTAAATGGTTATAAAAAAATCGCCGGAGAGAGCCTCACGTCTGTTGACATTAAATAATTTGAAAAATTCTTGAAATGGCGCATTGTAGCCATTTGTGAAAACCTTGAATGTGGTGGATGCAAATACTAAATTCACTGTAGTGCCCGAACGGCTAATTTTTGGAAAAAAATTCACTGAACAAAAAATGTTTATTTTGATGTGCTTCACCTGTTACACATACTTGGCAGTTCCCAACTCTTTTCCAGTGTGTTAAAAAAGGCATTTTTAGGCTTATTTTCACTAAACAGTAACACAGATCAAAATCAGAAAACGGAATTCCGGATTTCTTTGTCTCTGCTGTATTATTAGCTCATTCACTTAAATTATGTATCAAAAATTGCATTTAATTCATGCAATTGGCTACGTAGCAACGTGATGGGCATAAACTGTAGTTACGCTCTACAGCCAAACCGTCCCCTTTGCGGACACGGGGATATGGGCAAATATGCCTTATTTGGTTTCCGCTAGCACTCCTAAAACTTTTGCTAGATGTTTTCCAAACACCCTTTATATACAAATATCCATTCTTGTAATTACTGCCGAGTCAAATGAAATTCGTTTCTACAAATATGTTTAGGTAATAAGTAGCTTTAACAATCCATCTAGCATGGTGAAAAATACCAGGTAATCAAAATTCAATGCTTTTTCTTCGTGTCCCGTTTAACATATTATAACTAAGTGCAGGAGCTCTTTATACTCGTCTCGTCTGTTGAATAACAACTTGTTCTTTGTCCAAATAAAGCCTAATCTTTGTATCTTTATTAATACTGCTCATAACGAATTAATCAGCAATTCCAGCAGTATATTTAGAAATACCTATATTAGCCCAGACTTGTTGAAAACGCTTAAATAATATTACTTCGTATCCAGACGACGTAGCAATGTATATTGTTTTTACGCCTGTCCCTAAAACGTCAACTTCTTTCTTTCGGCCTCTGAGAGATAAGAAAACTTATCTGTCTTCTTCTATTTTAATAATTCTCAAGGCATTAGCGTAAGCAATATCGAATGGGTACTCGAGTTTTTCTTTAAAATATTATTCTTTTTGCTCCTGTGTTCTTTTCTTTCTTTTAGAATATTTTTGAAAACTTTTCTATTTTTTACGCAGGGTTTTCAGTTTTCCAGTGCAGTGTTAAATTTCTCAAAATGGCATTCGTGATTTTTGCCAAAAAATTACAGTTCCAGAAATTACTAAACAAATACTTTCGCATAGATTTAATTTTACACATTTCATATTATAACTCTTAAAATACTTATTTATAAGAAACCTACATAATATTTTATTTTTTTCTCTTCCAATGAAATATATATTATTGCGAAGTTTACCCTTTAGTGCAATTTTTAACAAACCACGTTTTACTACTTCGTATGAAAGACAACGCATAACTAACTATGGTTAAGCACCGCGGTCTCTGCTATAAGCCCTGGGTCTCTGTTCCCGACAGCCAGGACGCCCGAGAACCCGCGCATTGTCTCTCCATGTCGCGACTCCTATATGCTGGATGGTTATTTAAAGCTATGTTTTAGTGTATGTTCGATATTATTTAGTTTATAAACGTGCATAAAACGTTATCGTTTTTTATTTAAATTTATGGAAAAATAGTAATTTTTATATAAACGGTGACATTCATAGCCTCTGGGGCACCAGCTAGAATTACGTGAATGACCCGAACTTTTTCTGGTGTTAGTTTTAGGTTAGTTAAAAAAAACTTAGGGGGTGAAACCTTAAAAACAACGATGTCGGAAAATAAGGACAAGCTTATTGCACAGTAAGAGGCAACAATTATTATATTATATTATGGAAATTTTAAACCCCGTGATTTTAAGTCGCTGTTCATAATATCGAAAAGTCGTTTCCATATATATCGAAGCTTCTGTATATCTAAAATTTTTATGTATCGAAGTTTAGGTGAACCCGGTGATTTTAAGTCGTTCTTCATGTCATCGAAACATTGTTTCTGTATATATCGAAGCGTCTGTAAAGCGAAATTTTATGGATGCTGCAATTTCAATTGATGGCGGTATTTTTAAAAATAAGAAATGCTCCCATATGTTCTTATAGTTTGTTCAGATCTATGAAATATTAAAGGTTTAGTAGCATTAGAGTTATTAATATCCTGTAAATTTCTAAACAATTCAACGATTTGGATAAGTATCATGACAGCCATAGCATAGCAATGCAAATTTAATTTAAATAAGAATAAAAAATCTAAATTTTAAGAAACAATGTGCGACTTTCGGATTGTTTCGGGGTTAAAATTACAGACGTTGTTGTTGAGGAGATTGACGGGAGATTGATCTTAAAAATTATGCTAATTTTTCAAAAAGATTCATATCAAGTTATAATTGCTAAAAAGAAAGAAAGAAAGAATTTTATTTTCCGAAAACAACGACGGATTTGGATATCGCATACATTGTTTTAATTATTAGCCATAATACACTGAACAAATTTAAATTTACCTCAATACTAGTAGAGAATTTTGATGTCCCCATTTCTTAATATTTTAGAACGATATTACGATCGCGTATCAAAAAAACAATTGGTTGCGAGACTTTCGGCGCAAGGACAACAAGGGTCATGCTGCACTGGGATCTGCAGTTTTCCAAGAAACAGGAATCTCTAATGGTTTAAGGAGCCAACCCTCGGACTACAGTGAGCAGTTAGTTGTTGTATCATGCCCTTCAAGGCATTGCTAGGGAATCGAACCCAGGACACCACCACGCTTTGTGAACTCCGTACCACTAATCTATTGCAGGGTCTCAAAATATTTTGTATTATAGTGCATGAATCTACTTCTATATGATATGCTTATATAAATTATATGGATACGTGGAAATATATGCATGAAAACCCACAAATATATGAAAAATATGGAAGGCATATATATATATATATATATATATATATATATATATATATATATATATATATATATATATGTGTGTGTGGAAGAAGTGGCCGAGTGGTATAAGCGCATATCCACTAACCAGGAGGTGTTTGCTGAGACATGGGTTCAAGCCCCACGATTCGTAGCCTGCTGACGACATGCCAGCATCCGGAACGCCGTTGGGATAACTATCGGTAACCCAGCGACGTGAAAAAGGCTATCTCAGACTCTGATGATATGAACCATAATGAAAATATGAATGGAGCATCGGTTGTCTCGCTCTTAAATCAGAACCGCGTTCGGACTTTAAGCAGAGGGGCCAGTTCGAAAAATATGCAACAGTCTCTCCTTGGAGGTGTCGGCGGTTGTAGCGGCGCCTCCAACTGTACGGCTACTAGAACCAACACAGCCCAAAGTGCTTTGCAGCCTAGTATAGGTGCAACCACTAGGGCTGAAAGACCACGCCAGCGCATGTCATGGACAATAGATATGAACACCTACATCATGCGCACCTACTATACGATTACAAAGCTGGAAACAGACATGACAAATTACAGACCCACACTTCACGCCAAATTCGCACAACAGTACCCACACCTGGACATCAGTATAGAAAGGATAACAACCCAACGCAGGAACATAATAACCAGAAATCTCTTAGCAGAGCCCATACTACAAAGGTTAAGAGATGAAGTCGCCAATGACCTGGCAAACACTTCAACCAGTGTGGCCAACCCTGAAGCACCAGCTAGTAGCGCAAGAGAACCGCTCCAACCAAGCATAGAAGAGAGGAGGGACGTGGAGAAAATGGAAGAAGGTTTCCAATGTGCCCTGGCGGAATATGAAGGCTCGGATGCCGCAACAAGGCCAAGAATACCACGCCAACCGGCATCTTGGAAACTCTGCAAAGCAACCAAGATCCTCAATGAACATACTCTACCACTACACCTACAGAACCACAACTCCCTACAGGAAATACACACCGCCATATACTGTGCAGCAGTAGCGGCATCACGCGCCAATGGGTACGAAGTAAGGAACGAAGGCCGAAGTAACAGAGGAAACAAAGCCCAACCACCATGGCAAGTGAGACTGGAGAAAAGAATAGAAGAGCTCCGCAGCAGCATAGGGCGAATAACCCAGTACATGCAGGGAAATAGGGGTAAGAAATTAGTGAGGAAAGTGAAGATGGCCCTTAAGAGAAATAGGATTCATACAAGACACGAAGAGCCCAATAAACACATCAGCGAATATCTGGATACCCTCAAACAAAAACTGGGTGTATACGCCAGAAGACTCCGAAGATACAAAGACTATACCAACAAAAAACAACAGAACATGCAATTCCAAGCAAACCAGAAGGCCTTCTACAGGAAGCTTCGAGAGACCCCAGCGAACAAAGACAAGTACGAAGCCCCAAAGCCAGCAGAAATAGAGACCTTCTGGAAGACACTATGGTCCAATGAAGTACAGCACAAAAGCGCCCCCTGGATTCAGCAAGAAATGGAGGCTACGAGAGGAATAGAGGAGATGGAGTACACGGGCATCACGATAGAGGAACTCCAGCAGGTAATCCAACGTACGCACAACTGGAAAGCACCCGGTATTGACGGCATACACAACTTCTGGTACAAGAAATTTACCAGCGCCCATGGCCCATTAGCCAAGGAACTTACGGCGATAATTGAAGACCCCAGCAAAATGCCTGAATTCCTCTGCAAGGGAATAACTTACCTCCTACCGAAGGACCAGGATACCAGTAACCCAGCGAAATACCGACCCATTACGTGCCTTAACACCCTGTACAAGATACTCACGGGGTGCATCTCTGAAAAAATAAGCCGGCACAGCGAAAGCAACAACTTAATGACGGAAGAACAAAAGGGATGCCAGAAAGGGACTCTGGGATGTAAAGAGCAGCTTACCATCGACTCAGTTATCCTGGAACAAGCAAGAAAACAAAAGCGAAAACTCAACACCGCATACATAGACTACAAGAAGGCTTTCGACTCTGTTCCGCACTCGTGGCTCCTTGAAATACTCAGCATATACAAAGTGCATCCCTCAATCATCCGATTCCTACAGAGCAGCATGAAACAATGGAGAACCCGGTTACAGCTAAACACGCCAGACAGTAAAATAGAAACGGCCGAGATCCCCATCCGCCGCGGAATCTTTCAAGGAGACGCACTAAGCCCCCAGTGGTTCTGCTTGGCGTTAAACCCCTTGTCAAGGATGCTGAACACAAGTAAATACGGATACATGCTGAAGAAAGACAAGAGAAACCTACATAAAGTCTCCCACCTCATGTACGTAGATGACATCAAGCTATACGCGCCAACAATCACCCAACTCCGACAACTCATCAGTATAACAGAGACATTCTCCAAGGACATAGGAATGGAATTCGGCCTCGATAAGTGCAAAATACAGAAGAATAGCAAAGAAGATTTACCAGGCATCGAACTCGAAGACGGGAGACTACTGAAGACCTTGGACGAGGGCGAAACCTACAAATACCTAGGGATAATGCAAAAACGGCAGCAGGAGCACAAGAAAGTCAAAGTCCAGCTCACGCAAGCATTCCAAGAAAGACTTAGAAGCATTGTGAAGACGAAACTGAGCGGGAAGAACACCACGCAAGCAATTAACGCATATGCGGTACCAGTGCTCACCTACTCCTTCGGGATCATCAAATGGTCCAACACTGAACTAGAACAACTCCAGCGGAAAATGAGAACCATCCAGAGAAGAGCCGGACAACTACACCCTGCAACGGCAATTGAACGGCAAACACTACCCCGGGAAGAAGGAGGACGCGGACAAGCGGACCTCAAAGACTTACATGACAAGCAGATCCAGAGCATGAGGCAATACTTCCAGTTGAAGAGTCCCCGATCGCCACTCATCCAAGCCATAATACAAGCAGATGCAAATTACACGCCACTAAACCTGTGTAGTACCGAAGAGCGTGTCCTGGAAACAGCCAACGAACAGAAACTGAGAACTTGGGCCGGAAAACCATTACATGGCAGGCACTACAATGACCTGCAACAACCACACGTTGACAAAAAGGCATCAAATTCTTGGCTGGCCAAAGGCACTCTCCAGCCAGAGACAGAAGGATTCATGCTAGCCATCCAAGACCAAGTGATCGCAACAAGGAACAATCAGAAATTCATCCAGAGAAAAGACATAGAAAGCGACAAATGCAGACACTGTCATGCGGCATCGGAGACAATCCAACACGTGATGGCAGGATGCAAGATCCTTGCGCAGTCAGACTACAAACATAGACACGATCAAGTAGCGAAAATAGTCCACCAGAAATTGGCAGCGAATGCTGGCTTTCTGACAGAAAAATGCCCGTACTACAAATATGAGCCAGAGACCGTGCATGAGAACGAAACACACAAGCTTTACTGGGATAGAGCAATCATAACAGACAAGACAGTCCCACATAACCGTCCTGACATAACCCTCGTCGATAAATCGAATAAGACCACGTACTTAATCGACATAGCAGTACCCAACACCAATAACATACAGACAACCTACACAACGAAAATCACCAAGTACCAAGATCTCAGACATGAAGTACGAGATATATGGGGTATGGAAAAGATCCTCATCATCCCGTTAGTCATCTCAGCAACAGGGATAGTACCAAAAACGCTTGCGACGAATTTGGAGATACTCAACATTGACCCAAACACCTACATTGAAATACAAAAAGCCACAATCCTAAACACGTGTCACATTGTCAGGAAGTTTCTAGACATGGCACATTAAGAAGTGATGTAAAAAGAGGCTTGGGAACATGGCGCTCTGCCCGTCCCAAAGCCTGTTTCCGCCAAGAATGGGCGAGGAAAACTTTTATATATATATATATATATATATTTTTTTTTTAAATTATCCGGATATCTTATCACAAAATAGAGGAATACTAAGAAACAGATTAAACTTCAAAAATATTTGACAATGTTGTTTCTATACATTGATATACTTTTGCGATAGATTCCGCTACAAAACTTAAGAGGCATTACCTGAGTATTAATCAGGGCATTCCGCAAGGAGCTGTTGTAGATTAAATCATCTATTTGAAAAATAGTATTACCAATTCTTTTCGAGAAAAATATCTGCTAAACCTTTGTTTAATAAAAAAAGTTATTGAAATCCTATGCACGATCCTGGTATTAACGTTTCGATCAATGCAGAAAACTAATAAAATTTTGTTCCAAAGACAGCCTCATGTAATTTTAAAAAATACGTTTTTCCGTTTTTGCATGAAACTTGTGTCAATCTGCCTTTTTTATAATGCTACGTGTTTCTAACGTCACTAAATGTTTATTGCTTATCTAGAAAAGTTTTACTGAATTCTTTGAACTTATCATTTTATCTTTTCCCTTAAGGGCAGGACAAGATTTGTCTGATAGCTTTTTTAGTCTAAAAACACAGTTACATGCATGTGGTGAAGTTTCCACTCTCTGAATTTGCCTAATCAGCAACTGTTTATTTTCAGAATAATTATTGAGAACAAAGCATGTGGTTAAAGAATAGTTAATGGAGGAAAAGAGACAATGTCCTTTTTTACTTTTTAATTGAATACACGAGGAAGACCACAAAGGGTTTTTAAAATTTGTAAGTTAGTATCGTAATTTATGAATAATTTAGTATGTAACGTATTTCGTAACTTACTTTCTAACTTATATTTCGAACTTACTTCCTAATTTATATTTCGTAACTTACTTCCTAACTTAGTTCTTAACTTAATATTGTTTTATATTCTTGAACTACTGTGCGTATAATCCACTTATTACTATTATGTAAAGGGAAAAATATTATAATTTCCTCTATATTTGTAAGAGAGAGATAAACATAAGTGCAGGTATTTCAAAACATTGGACTTCAAAAAATATTCATGATATGATACTAGATATATACTCCATAAACAAGGGCTTTGTAGCAGATATTAGTTAACAACGTACGTTTTGTTCGCTTTTATTTTGGCTAATATTTTTTTATAAATAGTAAAGCAAGTTGAAAATTTGGGAACAAAACTTAAAGGACATTTCTGTATCTTGCTAAACAGTGAATCTTTTCTGCGCTTCAGGTAAAAAAGAAATAATGGAAATGTCCCTAATAGCTTACAAAACAAGCTTAATTAACTGTCAAAGTATGACATCGAAGAAGTGACAAAATAAAAGGTATCACCGTTTGTAAACTGATCGTTTCCGACCCTACGAATAGGGGCTTCTCTTCCATAAAATGAACCATAGCTTCAACCCCCTGTATAAAAACGTGTTTCTATTATCATATGTCATCAGCATAAAGAAAACGAAGGTGATGCTGCTGCGCTAATATCTGCAATTATTTGAGGAACCTTGACATTTTCGCCCAGGGAACCAAACTCCAAACTGTCGATCTGTAGATAATTAAACGAAAAGCGTTGCATGACTGTTAAGATCGAACCATGATATTTGGCATAGTATCCCAACGCGCTGCCGCTATTCTACAGCAAGATAAATGCTTCTTTTACGATATATCTTTGTTCCGGTGTTTTCAACTCGTAGCCTGCTGGCCGCTTGTGTCCCGCTTTGATATGTTTAGGGGCCACGCAATGAAAAACATAAATTATTTCACGCAAAAATAAAACCGCTTACTCCCTCCCAGTACCTCAAACCTACATATTTTATCCTATTCTGTTAGCATTTTTATATTTTGTTGTATCAAGTAACTTGCCAGCTCGGCCGATCATCAAACTGAGTACCTCATAATGAACATGCGCATTAAAAATTAAAAAAAGAAACAGTATCAAAAATTTTATTGACAAAAATGTTTGATTTTACCTTGCTGGTTAATGGGTACAGTATGGCAAATACTTTTTTTTTTGCCTGCCAACTTTGCAATAAACAATTTATTTGCAATTTTGAAGAATTTTTCTCCACGTTCCTTGATTAGTATGTGTAAAAAATTGGGCAGTATCGCGCTTATTAGTTCGAGATTACAGGGAGCTCTAATCGTGGAAACTTTAACTATAGCCACCGTGTATATATAAGAAAATGCTTTATGATAATAATCAGTTAATTTTTAGAAACAGTTGATTTTTATAATATATATAACAATATTTCTTAATGAAAGATTACACATTATAAAGTAGTATGTTATAAATCAAAAGAAAAGAATGTATAAGGAGAGATTTAAAAAAAAATTAATCGTAAAAGAATATTTCAACGACAGTTTGTCTAGAATAAAGGAGACAGACGTAGAATGTAAAGCATTTTCGTTGATTACTACATACATACATTACGATGGCTTTCACGTTTCAATATATCGTAATATTTGGGCCACGTAAAGCGTAAGTTTCAATAACGGTAACTAATAATTCAGTCCGTGAAACCCGTTAAATACGTCTTGTTATCAGTAAGATTGATTTATCTCACATAGAACTTAATCGCTCTCAGGTTTCCTCGCTTTTTATTTATTTTGTGTCAATTGCAATTGTTCGCAATAATAATTCCCACGTGTGTTAGGTCTAAGGAGAGAGAAAGAGGGAGAGAGAGAGAGAGACTGTCTGTGTTATCCCAAATAGTACCGATGGTTTACTCTAATATCAGAAATAGGTTAAGATTTTCCTACGGGATTAGAACTTCAGACCACGGATATGGAAGATACAGTTTACCCTGATAAATCAGCCTTTAGCAATTTACACTCATGATAACTGACAAACCAATTACTTTCGAGTTAGCTTCCGTAAACTAAATGGCTTACCATAGCTATTTAATGCCTTGTGTTCTCCAGAAATCCAAAAGAACAGCCAAAAACATGAGGATAGCTCCTTAATTTAACAGTTACAAACTTTTCTTCTTCTATAAGGGTATTTCTTCCGAAAAATATTTTAATGACTTTTGTATAACTTATTGCTATATACTCTCTTCTTTGAACCTCTCATTTATTTTCTCTTTTCTGAATATATCATTCATTTTCTCCGCATTGCATAGTACATTCATTGCTGCTTTTTGTATGTCGCATTCATTCTCTTTCTACATTTCATTTGTTCCTTCTGTAAGTCTCACCCATTCGTTTGTTAATGAACTTTGTACAGCTTATACTTTCTTTCATTTTCGATCTTTGTATAGAATAGATGATCTTCACAAAAATAACCATAAGAAACTTTCTGCAAAGTGTATCTGTTTATTCAAATTTCCAGAGAAAATACTAGATTTTAATTTCAATAAAATTAGTTATGTCGGCCTATGAACAACTAACGACAATTACGTCCTATTTCAAAACGGCTCACCTTTTTCGCTTTCAAATTAATTGTTATCTGCAAAAGTGCTCCCTCTCCGCCTTCCCATCGCCCGTCTGATCATTTTTAACGTCATAATACTGTTTTTAAAGTGGCTGGAAATACTAGAGAAAGGATTCCATTAAATCGCGTTTCGAATCCCCCGGAGAGAAAGAGCGTTCGATTTTATGCGACGACGAAGCCTTGAGAATGATCGAGTTTCGGTAATTACAAGACATCCCATGTCATCAATCAACGTCAGCTTTTTCAGCTTCTGTTCGTAAAAGATTGGCGAAAACGAAGCGTATTTCTTTCAAAGGCGGTCTCGTCACCTGGGGGCAAAGGTAGAAAGCCCGACTTCAAGGATGCGATAAAAGTCAGTTTACGGAAGTACAACCAACTGTCAATAAAAACAATGTGCATTTAATTCAAGTGAGATAGACGGATTACCTTAGTAAGTTTTTTAATTCTTAAATTTGGTTTTACACAAACTCCATTGTTTGTGGATTCCAAGTCTGGAACACAAATCAACTGCAATCATATATGAATACACTCCTGTAGCACATTAATATATCAATAAGTAAGTGTACAAGAAACGCAATGATATTTACGTTCATGTCATTGTTTTTTTATTTTCATTAATAGTTCAGCCTCAAGTCACTGTGAACTGTAAATACACAGTTTTGTCTGCGGACAAAACGAATAGGCTTATGATTTTTCCAAGTACGAAAGCTTGGTTCAATGCAAACAATACAAATATGAAAGAGCTAGAGGAGAATACTTCATCCCATATTTCACCAAAGCTACTATTACAAAGACAAGTAATAATCTGCTTAAAATGACCAAATATTAAAACCTCACTTTCATTTTTTCGATGTGGAACCACAGAAGTAGCAAATAAAAGTACAAACCACAACGTATTTATTACATATAACATTTATATAACACTCAACGGCATTTCGTCCAGTTAGGCTCTGTCTTCATCAGGAGATATACGGCATTGTAACCAGGAGGCGTGTTGCTATTTTTCGAAACTATTATTTTACGAGTTGCTGCGGTCACTGTTCTGGGAATTCATTCTTGGTGCAGTCTCCGGTAGTAGGGCGGTCCTATGGCAAATCTTGCTATCGTAATATCGTAAACTACATTATCGTTAACGACTAGTTTTAGTTTCGCTGGAAGACAAAAGTTGAACGACAGTCTTAATTAAACATGAAACA
>QLNU02015360.1:77461940-77496664 GCA_006491805.2 Dysdera silvatica
ATATATAATTTTCATAACCGTAACCTTTGAAAGAAATTTGGCCGTATTGAAATATTTAATCAATGAAAATTATGTGTATTTATTGTAGCATTGCACAAAATCCAGCGTTTTTATTTGTCGGTGCCTTTAAATTAAAATTCATTACATATATACCTCTCCCCAAATAACATGCTATTTAAAAATACCACAGATTTATGCTTGGGGAGGGACTGGAAATTTTCATGTTACTGGATAATTGAAATCAAATTGGAACATGAAACTTGACAACGAAGAAAAGACTTCAACATTTAAATAACAAAAGAGTAAAAATTTGATATAAATTGAATAAGAAATTTCCTATAATGTGTAAAAATATTTTGGACAAGTGTAATATAGAGCTATGTACGTTTATTAAGAATATTATGAAAACATATAGTCCAACTTGTTTATAACGAACACAGGGCGACAGGGGTTTTTTTTCGTTATCCCTAACTCGCTGTAACCGTTATTCGATATAACTACATATATTGTACGTTAAATCAAACTAATCCAAAACATTTCTTCGTTCTAGCCGTATATTAGTTACATTTGTGTTCGTTATAACCGAGTGGCACTGCATACGGATAAATTTGTGCGGTTAGGGATATGAGATAACTTACAGAAATTATATATAATATTAGTAAACACACAGTTAGTCTCGGTATTCTTCAGCATATTTTATTTTTCCGAAAAGAATAACATATATATATACTTTTCCTTGACCAAAATTTCTCTAAAAGTCTGTCATTCTTCACCTCATATTCTGGGATAACATTCCTTCATAGTGAATAAGTGAAACCAGTGTCATAATTGAGGACAATGGTATCGACAGTGATAGCTAATGAGAGAATAATGACAAGAAAGTTAACAACTACCGCGAGTACAAATCGAGATGATAACGAACAGTTAGAGATTGGTAAGACAGATGATAATGGCAGTTGATTAAACAGGATGGTGGCAAGAATGTTGATGGAATTTGAATTTTATCATCCATGTTTAGTGTAAAGTTAAATTTCCTTCATTAAATCACTCACGAACCCTCACTTTAAAAATAACATTAGATCTGAATTTACAAAGAAAAAGGTCGACAACGACAATCAATATAGAATTCTTGTCCGTAGTTAAAAGCATCATTGCATTGGAGGGTGAATCCTATGTATCCTATGTACGGCAGAGAGCTAATCAGAGAGTTTAATGACAATAAAATTAGCACCTACTGCTTATAGGAGAACGAGATCATGTAATGAACAGATTAACGTTAGTTAAGTTCAAACGACAGTTGATTAGTTAGGTTGACGATGGAAAGGTTGACAACGACAGTCAATGTGGAATCCGTACCCGTTGCTAACGGCACTGTTGCTTGACATGAAAGAGGAAACTTGTGCACGGACCTAATTCTTGATTTAGTAAGCTCGATTTCCCTGCTTACCATACTCCATATAATGAAAGGACAGCAACTTCAATAACAAGACTAGAAAAGATAAAAAACACATACTTGTATATTAAGCAGAAAATTAGTATAATCACAACGTCAAAAAAACACGCTTCAAAAATGTTAAGTGACAAAGAAGAATACGCTTCCTTCGTACATCGATAGACATTTCGAAAAAGCATACGTGACAGTGAAAATACACGAACATGCTATTCGTATAAACTTGCGATTTTATTAGAAGATGATATACACGTTTTAAAATAGAACGAAATGAAATGTGAGGTTGGAAAAAGAGGATTCATAGTCTACGAAATTGAACATAACAACAAATTGTCAATTTCTGAATTACATATATTGGAATTTCCCACAACTTGTTGTCACGCCCAGCTGGCCGAGAACAAAGCCAAATAATTGTTAGCGAGATGGAAGAATTCTTTTTCTGCTTTGGCTGCAGACTTTTCTTTGGCGTTGAATACGAAGTTAGTTCACTGAGGAGGTAAAGGAAGAGACATAATACAAAGAAAGCTACGGTATAGATCTAATTTCATATCAGGGTACTACGAGCCGAAGAATTGTATTATGCTTAAGATGTACGCCTTTATTTATTTTTCGTTCTTGTATGTAAAGATTCTCATGAGATAAAATAATATATAAATATAGAAGTATTACGAAGGCAAACTAAATATTTACTTTTAGTAGACTTTTAATTTTCCTTGTCAGTATTTTATTCGTTATCTGTAGGTAGAACCTAGCATTTATACTAAGCTAATATATTAAATTCAATCCCACTGTTATTCATCTGCAATTTAGCTTTAGAATTCTTGTCCAACCTGCGAAAATTCAATTCTGATTTTCACAATAAAACGATCCCGGATTAAAAATTTATTCTGAGTTCAAAGCGAGTAAAAACGGCTAAGAAATTAATATGTAGACATAATTAAGAAATGGAAGAAGGATTTACAGATTATTGAAATTACAATAGTGGGATTTCAATTCCACTTGCCAATACTAAAAGCTTTAAAATGCAACAATCTTAATTAGTAAGCATGTTTCATATATTTTAGTAATTTTACCCTTCTGATCTTGCATTGTTAATTTTTCCACTGCTATGTATGTTTAAGTTGGTCACTTCATTTTCTTTTTTATTCTTAAACCCCTATTGCACTTTACGTAGTGGTTTATATAATATTCATATTTTCGTGCATATACGCTCATTATAATCAAATACTTTTGTGAGCCAAATCGCGACAATTGTTTTTATCTGTATACGTGCATAAAAATACAAGAACCTACAAAGCGGATTTGCTTGTAAAAAAGTGTTTTCGTTTTTCACGAAAACGCAAACCAATATTCATATCTGTTCGACATTTATGGACTTGTTCGTTTGTTTTGTTCTTGTTTTGCGGCGTAATGACAACAAAAACTATGCTGCGCCAAGACATACAAAGTTCCGGAAATTCAGACCTCTTAAGATTCAGGGAACCAAACCCCTGACTACAGTGAGCACTTACTAGACAATCGTTATTATTTCTAGCGCAGTTGAGAGTCGAACCCCTGTGTTAACTGCGCGATAGCGTTACCATTACACCATTGTAGATTCATGGACGTTGTTATAGAAAAGACAAGGATTGTCTCATCGCTTTGTTGTTAACACTTAACGCTTCGTCGCGACCGTGAGATACATTATAAGTAGAAAATAATAGCTTTTAAGAAGAAAATGATTTGTTTACAATCATTTAGGATAATTTATCCCCATTTTTCCACAGTCGCTTTTTAACCCTTAGAAGCCTTATTTTCAAAATTAAATTTAAAATAATGTATTTATTGCAGTAGCCAGATAAAGGGAAAAATAAAATATCACAGTACTTATTTTATATATTTATTTAAAAAAAAAGCAGGTATCAATTTTGATACTTTAGGCATTAAGGCCATAAATTCGATTTAAAAGTCCTGTATCAAATTTGAAACTTAAAAATTTATCGTTAGATCCTGCGTTGGAAAAGCTTCCGTTGCTAGCGAAGAGTACGTTATGAATGAATTAATGAATTAGTGGGGAATATTAATGAAATACCTACAGGGAGAATCAAGAAGAAATATACGAGTAATTTACCTCAATATTTTTGCGAATTTTTGAATACGTAACTATCTTGATTTTTAAATTTGAAAATAGACTTCACGTGAAGCATAGCGGACATTCCCCAGAAGAGCGCTCAATAGCTAACAGACTGGATGGATTAATTGAATGTTTATTATAAGGGTCATTGTACTTGAAAAGGTTTCGGTATGTTTAGGAAGAATTTTTATTATTTCAGTTTCAATTAAAATCTGAATGTAACTTAACAAAAGCTTTGTGAGGGAAGAGCGCTGTACAGAGTAACGTGATGAGGAGTTTGAATGTATATAAATACATTATAAGAAAATACATATATCGTGTCCCCCAACGAATGTGGCACAACTCGCCATTTTTAAATTTTCGTATTATGCACCAATTTTGTAGGCAATACCCTACATGTTCAATGGAAAATTATTAATTTAATAGAGTTAAATTTGCTCGCCAGACGTTGACATACGTAGTTACATCAAACAACAATATCAATCAACGTTTATTGGCGTAGTGATACCAACGCCGATGGTATGGCGTGATTAGATGGTGAAACGTTCGAAAGAAAATAAATATTTCTGCCTTCGGTGGGACCTGAACCCACGACCTTCCACTTGCCGGGCGGAGGCTCTACCCACTGAGCTACGAAGGACAATATATAATCTCTTTACGAACGTATATATATTGTTGCCAGTTATTTCGCAGAATGGTGTAGTACATAGACTACTATTTAAACCAAATTGCAAAGAGACTGGTATTAAATTGATCGAAATGCACGTTGCAGCATATGTATTTATTCGGCAAGTGGAAGGTCGTGGGTTCAGGTCCCACCAAAGGCAGAAATATTTATTTTCTTTCGAACGTTTCACCATCTAATCACGCCATAACATCGGCGCTGGTATCACTACGCCAATAAACGTTGATTGACATTGTTGTTTGATTTAATCTGCGTAGTGTTCGATTTATATAAATACGTAGTTACGTTCATTGATATCGCTATAGTTTGCAGAAATTTCTTTAAGCTTCTTCTGAAAAATTTACATTTTTTAAGTTGCATCATTTTTGTAACGCGGTGATGTATACGAGATAGTTTTAGGAATGTTCAAAACTTTTGCCAGATTTGTAGTATAAATCCCTTTCTTGCTGCAAAGAGAAAAGCTGCCGATTTCAGACCACACCAGTGTAATTGATTAGCTGATCACCTACTTTTAAACAAATACTTTCGTACCCGGATAATCACGAACAGAAAATAAAATAGCCCAATCTGGGAATCCAAACATTTACCGAGTGCGGAAAGTGTTTTCACTCTTCTTATCGAATAATGTCGAAAATGATAAATGCAATATAAATCAAAAAGATTTCCCACAACGTGTTAATCGAATTTGAAGCAGCTGTCAAAGTTTTCAATTGAGATGAAGCAAACTTTCTTCTTTGTTGACTGCTGATACTGGCGTTGAAGTGTTGACGTGGGGATAGGAAGCTTCGTATACTTGGTAAATCGTTTTGTGATTCCGAAAGAAAATCTGGCTTCTTTTCTGTTTGAAGATCAAAACTTTACGACGTGAGGGGAATAGAGGACTCGAAGTTCGGTTCCGACGTGGGGAATCCTCTGGAGGCCGCTGATTGGTTTCTTCTGTATTCCCAACTTGCCATACCCCATGGCAACGTGCCAGGCTTCAAATACAATCGAATTATGCCCTTAAATAACTCACGAACTGAGCGCGGTTCAAGCGAGCTTGATAAGTAGAGTCAACAGCGAACGTGTCTTCCGGGATATAGTCGACACGATATTCATTATTTTTATATATTTCCGCATTCTTCCGTATTTCCCAAGAGGGTTTTTAGTATGACCGGTATAAGGCGTTACCATTTCAAATTTATGGAGTGATATCGCGATCGAAATAAGAAATCCAAATATATCATTTTTAGGATAAATATCTGACGCCAAAACAAAAATAATAAATAAAAACCCGCTGTAGTTTACAGATGGAGCCTTCATCGTCTTTCAGCGTGTTAGGGTATAATGGAGAAACTTCAGTAAACAAGTTTAGTTACATTAAAAACCACGAATTCTCACAATGGTAAGAGATACGTAATTGTTAGATAACCCAATTATATATTTTTCAGTGATAACTGATATATCCATCTATTAATTCAACCTGTTTAAAATTTTGGATAAAAAAATATGTTTACCCATGGCAATAGAATGTCAGATTTACTTTTGGTTATCAGACTTGGATAGCTAGAAGATTGAAATATTATTACTAAAAATAGTTTGAAAATTTATCATTATTTTATGCTTTATGATAGTTTAATAACGCCTTTACAATTTATGCTACATACATTCACTAGCATAAGTTCGGGGGGGTTGATGGAGGTTATAACCCCCATTGAGATGAAATTTTGTATATAAAGGATATCTCAGCACCAGGGTTACAAACTTCAAGGGGTCATAGTACTCATCAAGGTGAACGATAATATGTCATAGAACCTAAAGTCGCAAACCACCCACAGCGCCAGTTCTAAAACCGTCCAGCATGCACAAATATTTACAACCAGTGCATGAGAAGCGCAATATGCTTTATCCTAATCAACTATGCACTTGATCAGCTGACCTGAGTAGTATCTGGCGCTCTTCACGCACTATTTGTAAATATTTGTGAATGCTGGACGGTTTTAGAACTGGCGCTGTGGATGGTTTGCGACCTTAGGTTCTATGACAAATATCGTTCACCTTGATGAGTACTATGACCCCTTAAGGTTTGTAACCCTGGTGCTGAGACACCTTGTATAAATAAAAATGCGTGGAGTTGTGGCTCTCTAACCTCCCGCTATAAGACGATAACCCCTTTATGAACTTTCTGCGTACTTATACGCACATGTTAACCGTTTTCTTCTTCTTATCAAAGAACAATATGAGATAGACAAACAAACAAATAAACTCTGATGACGTGAGAAGAATGCACATATTTAAAACGAAACACATCGCGATTTCAATAGTCGACTGTCTTTTTATGTTGTGCATGTTTTTCCTCTAAACTTTTAATATTTTATCCCGAGTAAACTTGATTAAAATAACATCGGCTATCTGTTACTTTTGAATTATAATGCACTCATTTTACTAATGATTTTTACGAAACCATTCTGCTTGATAAGCAATAAGGCTAAAGCCCTGCGAAAATAACTAAATGCAAGCTTATTACTATTCTGGTGAGTGTGTTGTGGACTCTCGCTCTCTCTGCAGAGTCCTTCCTCTCACTAACATTGAGATGCGAGGTGCGTACAAATAGATAAATCTGCATAAATTTCAGTAAGTTCCTTCAGTGGTGGGCTTACCGGAGCAACTGGATTCGGAAACCTGTTAAGAGGAAGGAGAGGGGATTCTGAAAGGACAAAAATGTATTTCTGCATCATAACCTGCCACACGCACCTACGGACAAGCATTACATCTCCCTGTTTAAACACATTTAAGGCAGCCCGGTGTGATTAATTAAAATTCCTAACCAGCGTTTATACGACCTACGGCAGTACGCAATGTGTCACCTGCAATTGCTAGCATCCTCTCATGATATTCTATGGCTAAAGGATATTCATTTGAACGTTTGCGTTGGCAACAGATGGATATATAAACGAGTATTTTAGAAACGATTGCCGCTTCTGAATATATTTTTTCTTCTACCTGGATTCCGCCTTTACATATTAATGTGCTTTTAGATTCCTAATTAAAAAGGCTCCGATGCTGATAACGGTGAATTAATATTAATAACCATTAGGGTAACAATTATGGTAAAAAAAAAAGAAACTCTGCTGTTAATAATAATAATTTATTAATAAACCCCTTGTCTAACACTAATCTCGTGATTAACCTTTTGCTGGATAGCACATTTTACCCCTAATTTATCGATAATGGGTAATTAACTAAGACTCGTTATGGTTTTATAAATCACTACGGGTATAAATATATAGCTAATGAGTATGAGATACAAAATTTACTAGTATACACTAAAAATGTAACAAAATATCTTTACAAATAGTATTCTATATAATAATTTCTGAACTTTGCTTGATGCATTTTCTAAAGTATATTAATGATTATTACTATTTCCTTAACTGCCCATGGTCAAAATTTTAAATTTATGTAAAAACTAATAATAGGCCTATATATCATATATACGTTATTAAAATTTCGATAAAAGTCACCTTACGTTCATGATGCATTTTGCTTCCCCTTCAATGGCAGTGCATGAGATAGTCTGCAAACAAAAAAAAAGAGAGGTAAATCTAGTTAATAAAACAAATATTAGGCTATACATTATCGGTAAGAGAATTTGTTTGGTAATTTGAAAATTGTTATACATCGATTCTGTGGAAACACTGACAGACTAAAAACTTAAACATATTAATTACTTATAAATAAAACTCAAGTTTATCTTATATCCAATACCTTACATCCCTGGAAAGAAATTCGGTTAATGGCTATTTATGACAAAAGTGTAATCATTTTGACCTTGCGGTAAGGCAGTGGTAACGCCTTCGCTTAGAATGCCATTAACCCAGGTTCAGTTCCTAAATGTGATATAAAAAACGAACGACCGTTGCTAATTTATTGCTCATTGTAGTCCGAGGGTTCCCTAGAAGTTAAGAGGTTCAGATTTATCGGAAGAATATAGGTTTTCTACTCAGAGATGATGCAAAGTTACTACATTTATCTCTCACACTATTAACTCGTGTTAGGCCCCTATTTGTGCTAAAAAAACCCGAAATCTTGACGCTTATTAATTTTTATTTAAATAAATCGAACACTACGCAGATTAAATTAAACAACAATATAAATCAACGTTTATTGGCGTAGTGATACCAGCGCCGATGTTATGGCGTGATTAGATGGTGAAACGTTCGAAAGAAAATAAATATTTCTGCGTTCGGTGGGACCTGAACCCACGACCTTCCACTTGCCTGGTGGAGGCTCTACCATCTGAGCTACGAACGACAATATCCAATCCCTTACGAACGTATATAAAGACTTTACTGAAGCCAGTTATTTCGTGGAATGGTGTAGTGCATGGACTACCTTTTAAACCAAATTACGAAAAGACCGGTATTAAATTAATCAAAATGCCCGTTGCAGCATATGTGCATGTGCAGCTTATTAATTTATTGCTCATTGTATTCCGCGGGTTCCTTACACCCTAGGAGGTTCGGATTTCTCGGATGAATACAGGTTATTTTGTTCTGCGATAATATAGTGTTATTATGTTTATCTAACACGTTATTAATCCGGGTTTGGCTTATAAAAGTGCTGAAAAGGAAACTCAACAATTACTAATTTATTGCCCATTGTATTCCGCGGTTTCCCTAGACGTTAAGAAGTTCGGATTTCTTGGATGAATATAAATTTTCTGCTCTACGATAACATAGTGTTACCGCATTTATATATATCTATCACACCGTTAAGCCGGGTTTGGCTCCTAAAAGTCCTAAAAAAAAAAAAAAGCTTACTAATTTATTGCTCGTTGTAGTCAGTGGTTTCCCTAGACCTTAAGAGGTTCGGATTTCTCGGAAAAATGTACATCTTGTGCTCCACGATGACGTAGTTTTACCGCATTTATCTGTCACGCTATTAACCCGGGTTCGGCTCCCGAAAGTGCTAAGGAAAAAATAAAAATAAACGACGCTTGCTAATTTATTGTTCATTGTAGTACGCGGGTTCCTTTGACCTTAAGAGGTTCGGATTTCTCGGAAGAATGTAGATCTTGTGCTCTACGGTGATATAATGTTACCGCAATTATCTGTTCCATTATTAACCCGGGTTCGGCTCCTAAAAGTGTTAAAAAAAGAAAGAACACTTACTAATTTATTGTTCGTTGTAGCCTGCGGTTTCCCTAGACCTTAACACGTTCCGATTTCTCGGATTAATATAAGTTTTCTGTTCTACGATAATGTAGTGTTACCGAATTTATCTACCACACCATTAACCCGGGCTTGATTAAAAATGGTGTGGTAGAAGACACGTCGTTTTGCCTCAAACTGTTGTCCGGGATTTTATCCCGTGAAAGCGGAAGTTCGGATTTTGTAGGTCACGGCACAACATGAACTTTCCTGTCCTTGTCCCCTAATAAACAATATAATCTCTCTAGGCAATATGGTCCATTTGTGTGGCACAAGTGGTAAGATTAAAAATGCTGAACCGCACCAATAGTACTCATGTTTTAATTAATTTATGTTAAATAATGGATTCCTTATTTCTCTATTCGGAGACGGATTTAGGTGGGTGCGATCGGTACCGTCACACAAGGTGCCAAATAGTCTAATGAAATTGACGTGAAGAAAACTCCAAATCCAATCTGATCATCAAATCACTCACTATTAAAAAGGTTTTGGTGAACTAAATTATATTTTATAAATTCTGAGCCCGCAGTTATTGTGTTAAAAATCTACTTGCGATCAAAAATAGCAAAAGAGAAACTATAGCCTCTAATTGTTTTCTCAATTGCAAATAATATCGCTTATGAGTTGAGCCTAACGCAAAAGATACATAAGTTTGCAGAGGTAAAGACTCGAAAAGCCGTTTCGTTTAGCAAGTTTGATCGATTCTGTATGTTCCCTTGCTACTTTTAGACATATTTTCTGATAGCTTACCTTACTAACCCGCGAACAGGCGCGCCGATTAGAGGAACGCGAGAACGCGCGCGGGGTGATTTGCACCCCATCTGATTATATAGCATTATTTCATTAAAAACGTCCAATTTTACAGGGAACAATAAGTGGAATTTTCTCTTTGTCACCCTACCCCAAAGATTGTGACTTTGAAGGCAACAGGAAAGAGTTTGGCCAGTTTCAGAAGCAAGGGTGGACTGTTCTTTTAACAAATTGTAAGTTGTGGGATGTGAAACATCCCGCGCGCCTGCTGGCTGGTTAATTTTTAAAACTCAGAGCTTTGAACTTTATTAATTTTTTAATAAATGTATTATCTAAACCGTAATAATAAATTATTATTTACCATACTATTCGTTAAATGCAGATAGTGTACATGAAAGAGAGTCTTTTTTCCAACGAAACCACGATGTGGGACTTTAGGATTTTGGGACGGAAAGTTGGTTTGGATGATAATCCCTATTAAAGTAAGCAAATATATATTATATCTACGCAATTTTGTGTATACAGGAGTACCCATATATAACAAGACCCTTGAAATCGACGAAAATGGTTTCTCTATCCGGTCCTTGCTAAATCCATTTTGGAATTTAAAATCTCAAATTTTGAAAATAATTTCTGTATAGGTAACATATGTGCATGAAATATGAATAAAATACTATTCGCCTTTAAATTCGCTTTAAATTTAATGAAAAATCTATTATTATTATTATTCACTGATTGTGGGTATTCTTATCAGTACAGTTTTCCAACGGAAGTCAACGTTTGGTCTGTAGGGTTACCAATTGCGGTTTCTACATTTATAGATTTGGTTATCGTTCTATGACGGATTGCAGAACGATGGAGCGGTGATAGACTCCATAATATCACCGATAGCTTATAAGTTATGTTGTGTCGCAAAAATTTATGAAAATTATACTTTTTAATTATTTAAATATATGGGTGGCTTCATTACATCATCTTACATAATAACATATTTCTTCATCTCATAAAATTTCTACATAGTATACCGTGAGACACAAAAATTCACACATTGTAAATATTATTCGATTCTGCCGCCTTCTTTTAATTGTTTTTAGGAAAGGAAGCCAATTGGAGCAACTGCCTGATGAACGACAACCTAATAATTACCATCCCTTAACGTTACAAAGTGGAACAGTTAATAAGTGAAGAAGATATATGCAGTACTACAGTCCCTAACCTACCTAGACCTTACTGTTGTGATTCACAAGCATAAGTGTTTTTCAACAACCAGGGCCTCTTTGTAACTGAGATAAATCCATTGGGACAACAAATAGATGAATTGATTTACGATTCCTGAAAGTTTAAATAAAGGACTTCGGCCATTAACCGCGTTTTAATAAACCCAAAATTCAAGAGGATTCTATGAAGCGGCCAGCCTTCTGCATTGACTTTTTAAATAAATTTTTAAACATTATTAATCTTTTCTTTATCAGACTCGTAAATAATGTGCATATAAATTATGTGAATATGAACGTATTTGTGAAGTATTGTGAAATGTAGTCACCAACAGAAAATTATTTTCGGTCATCGTTTATATTTTGGGTTGACCCTTTATCTTATTTTTAGTTAGTGACTAATGTCCACTACTATTTACCTTAATTAAATTCTTTACTTTTATTTATCTAATAATTTTTATTTTATTTTTTTTAATCCAATCAATTATTCTAGTATTTTATTTATCTATCCTTTCGTCTATGGTTCGAGATTAGAAACCCTTTTCCTCCCTCCTTTCATTTATTCTACTTTTGGGTGGTCAAGGCGAAATCACCATTCGCCATCAGGTCTTGCCAGCCAAGTTCGCAATAACGGAGCTTCTAGAAGAAGACCATCCTAGAATGCATACCTCAAGCATACTCCAATGCCGTCTAGATGTCGCCGGTCATCTATCCAAGGGATCTTGTAACTAGCCCGCCAACAATTCTAGAATGACCACTAAAACCTTGGCCATCTGGCGCTGCTGTCACAATTCAGCGCGATCCTGGTGTCAAATCTGTAAGTTGTGCTATCGCATGAGGCAAGTGGGTCATTGCATCGGCTTGGAGGGACCGGGCCTATTGGCGATGAAAAGTCTTTTTACTAGATAGCCTTGTCACCCAACGTCGAGACCACTCTTGTTTTGTTCTGGACCAGCGAGCATATGGTTTTTCTTGCTTTTTTTTTTTTTTTGTTGTTGTTTTTTTGTTTCTGCCCTCGAACTTAACCATGTAGTTCTTTCTGGGAAAAAGTCCAGGGGCCTTGGGCCCCACCTTGATTCATCGGCCACCTTACAGCGTAATACATGTCCATTCTTTATTTTCTGTTTATTTAACTTTAAATTAGTAACTCCTTTGTGCTCTAGTTAATTTTGGTAGGAAATTTATTTCATTTTAATTAATTGGCTCAGATGAATAACTGTTCGTAGTGAGACCCGAAATTGGGTAGTTAATCATTTTCATTCAGAGTAGAAAATCTCTGTTTAGATGGAATTAATAGCTCGGGTCCTTTTGTCATTCCTTGTTTATTGTCGAATGAAAAAAATTCTAGTGTGTGAATTACGGAGTAATGTCTGAGTCTTGTTAGTTTTGTAAATATCTAGTTGGGAAATTGTGTCTCACCCTGGAACTAACCATTTTGGGTAATTGCCCTATGTAGAACAAATGGTATTTTTGTAAAACCTAAAAATTGTTTTATTAAATGTGTAAAAATTATTTAATCCTTTGTTTCCCTTGTTGAGTAATTTTTCTTTTTTTGAGTAATAATTCTGTATGAGTCTTTTTTGTAATAGCCGAAATTCATCTATAAATTCTGTATCTTTCAGACGTATTTTTGCATATTGCCATGACCTTTAAACCTAATATAAAATACGTTGAATATAATTCAAAACATTGTCGATGCGTTATTTTTTAAAAGTTATTTTCCTTTATTTACAAAAAATATAAAACATTTTTCACTAGAAAAAAGTATAGTGCTCTGTACGTTTTATTTGAAGATAGGCAGGACAACAACGATGTTTAAAATGTATACACAAAAATGAATATAAATTCAATAGGTTAAAAGATACCTCGTTTTTTATGAGTTCATCACGCATAATAAATCTATGCGTAGTGAACTCATAACAAAATGCTGGGAAACGCTTGCACTTCGAAGCAAGCACAAAAAAATAGCTCCAAAATAAATCTTGGCTGAAAAGCATTAGATCAAAGCCTGTGCATGCAAAAAATCGAGCTATAAAAAATGCAAAGTTTACCCTTACTAGCTGCGTTTTTGTTTGTCTTTACTACCCCACATTTTAGTAAATCTAAAGTGGTTTTTCAACATTATATATTATCGCCAATTATTTCGCGTCATAAATTTTTTGTTTGTTTAGTTGCTAGTTAAAAACCCTCCTTATCACGGACAACAGCTAAAGAAGAATTTTTTTGCGGCTCATTTAAATAATTGCGATAAAGTGCATTCTTTAGCTTAAGGCTTAGTTTAAATTACAAATTAGCCTTTTCCACAAAAGCGGCGATCCAGCTAGCAAATTATTTGGTAATTGGCAGAATGCATCCACAGAAGCAGGTGCCTGTGACATGAAAAACATTAATGAACTGAAGCGGCTGATTTTTGATGCAAAACAAATATCCCAATATGACGCATCCGAGATGTTTAATTACGCGATTGTGTGAAAATTAATTATTAATTAAAACCAGCGCCATGTTCTCAAACACAAATGGGCTGTTGTCTCAAATCTACTTTAATTCCTTTGTCAGAATGGTGGATTCCAAAGTATATATGTGTTTTATCGATTTATTCCGAAAAGCAATCGATCTTGCTCATCTTCGTCAATTATCATGGACGTTTCTATTGCCATTTAGAAAAGTTCTACTTCTGCAAATGAAAACTCACCTTTTTATGAAATATGCATATTTCAGTAGACTTTGCCGAGCAATTCATAAATGGGCAGTCCTTCTATTTGCACCTCCTTCTTACTGAGATAACTACCATCGTTGCTAATAGCTTTGCACCCAGCCGGTATATCACATTGAGTTAGCAGAAGCTTGGACAATACGTGTAAACATATTTTGATTTCAGTAAAAAAAGCAAAATGGATTGAACTTTCTGTGACAAGTACGCCATCTCTACTCAGCTGTAAGCAAAAAGTTATTTCAATTTACGTGAAATCGTTCTAGATAATTATTTGATTCAGACTACTTTGGATTAAATGCAAGTTTTTTATCACTCAGTCCAGTGGAGATCCATTTCTCAAAAATATCTCTGTAAATTTTGACAGTTTCCAGAAAAAATATGAAGACTGTAATAATACATATATCGTTTCGTTGTTACTATTCGTGATAATATATCGATATACGTCGAAAGTGGCGATATCCGGCACAATGGTTTCGTTTACTGATTGCCGCAGGGTCCTCGATTGCCCATAGGAACAAAGTTATCGTCCGGTCCTGTGTCTTCGCGTACGTAGATTCTACTCCCATAATTATTAGATCGGATGACAAGAATGTGGAGTTACGCCATGAATCCAAACGTTGGAATACAGTGATAAATTTATTGGATCTCCTTGATTGAAATTCAGCTAACATAGCCTTCTCGTTCGTTGCGGAGTCCAGCCTATACGCTCCCGTACGTCGGAGACCACCTTCGTTTCCGCGGTCCCGAACCGATCTCCTCAGTTTCCAATTTTGTCGTCCCTCTCCCTGTAGCGTGACCTTGGTTACTACAGGTCGCGTTTGTCGTCTACCGACTGCTCTCCACCCCACACCTGGACATAGAGTCATTCACATGACAAAGACTTCTAAAATTAAGGATGGATGCAGATTGAAGTAAAATTGTTTTTATAACGCTATGCAAGATGGTTCCAGGACCACATTAAGAGATAAATCCCTCTATCGATTTTAACTCTTTTTGAGAAAAGCTTAAATAAAGCTAGGCCTAATGGAAAAATTCAGTAATCCTTCATTATCTAGCTACCAAAAATATAATCTCAAAAACCAGGACTTTCACCAAAATATAGAGTACGTACATTCACTACGATGGTCAATTTTATAATAAGAGTTATTTATGTTTAACTTTCTTATAAAGTGTCTAGATTTGTAGACAAGTTTTTTCCGCACTTTACGTTAAATCAGATTGTATTAATTTCGATGTACTCAATCACTCTCAGAGGTCTTGCTAATTTATTTCCTAATACATATTTATATGTTACCCATTACCTCCAAATACTCCTGCATGGTCAGGTGACACAAAATAGAAAACTAATATTTCGATTTCTGTCCATGGAGCAACTCACCACGTGCCGTATTGAAACTACCGTTACATATAATGCTTGCGCACCACCACACCAAATAACTTCTCGCAATTAACATACAAACCCATGTAATTCATATCTAAGACATTGGAATTCCTATATAAACTAGTACAAGACGCAATAGTCTCACAAAAACACTTACCGCTGTCTAAAAGGAAACTTTTGGTGGACAATTAAAAACAGATGCTGGCGCAGATAGACCACTTTTACTCTTGCGCCATAAAAATACAACCAAATAAAAACAGACGTGGATTAACTTGTATATACAGTTGTAGAAAGATCAATGATTTTGAAACAGGTTAATGTATTCAAGGATTAAAATTATATTTTATAATTTAAATGAAGCAAAAATTAGTTTATAGGTCAGATTTAGTACAACGTTGAAGTGGTTACAAAATCTAGATTTTGTAACATCTGATGATGACCATCACTTTCACTGGTTAAAAGTATGTTCGTTTATTATTCAAATTTTTAACCACTTCAAGGTTGTTCTATTTATATTTTGATTTATAATTTGTGGCGTTGGGATTTGCATTTGATTTATAGGTATTTTCATTTTACCCCCTGTTATGGCTTCACAAAAATTTATACCTGTACATTTAGCAAAGTATAAATAAGAAATGTAAAATAATTTTTCATGTAAATTACGATTTCATTAAAATCATTCCTGAATCGAAATGATCAAATGCTTAAGAAATGCTGTACATCATACCACAACCTAAAATGTGCAAGGACAAACTATTTACATATGGATAGTACTTGGTAACAATGAAACTTTTGGGTCACTGAATTTGCTAATAAATTAATGGGGAAAACATGAGCTTTTCCCAGATAATATGAGGAAAATGTAACTCTTTTCCCGGATAATATGGGGAAAACGTAATTTTTTTCCTGCTAATATTGTGCTGTTAGCTGAAACACACACACGTACATCACTATTGTTCAGCAATAGGTAAACACGTTTAGGCTAGGTTTTGACATTCAATTCTTGGTATGCTGACCAAGAACTGAAAGTCAAACCCATTGACTGCATGAGTGATCACCATTGACTCTTATGAGTATGCAACTGTTTAGTTGACAAATTAAATACCATAGTTTGTATTTTGATGCAAACTGAATGCAAGTAAAGGGCGGACGATTCTTTGAGTGCAGTATTAAACGTGGAATGGAACGACTGGCCGAAGATCAAATAGTGGGATGAATATGAAAGCGAAAGTCAGTATCTAGCTTTTGAGCCCTGTGCTGCTCTCTCATATATTGTTTTTATATTTGGATTTTCGATATTGGTCTTTGCCGTCAATTCGCTTCGTGACTAGTACTTTTACATTAGCGCATTTTTCGGTGAGGTATTTGCATGTATAGATAAATTTACTTGGAATTGTATTGTGAAATATTGCAAATGAGGGTTCATCTTTCGACTGAACTCTGTGATGTGTGTTACGTTCTTTACTGAATAAAATATTCGGGCATATGAACTATACACTAATATGCTGGATATATTTATATTTTCGGGAAAATAGCTTCAGGAAATATGTAGGTTATAATAATGTTGCAATTCTTTGTGGAATGGTACCTATACAGCAATGTGCCAAAAGGAAGAAATTGATGTTACGTGTTGTCTTCTTGAATAAGAAACTTGGAATTCTGCTCTCAGAAAACCAAATAAAAACTAAAAATATATTGGGTCATTTTCACTATCAAACGCACTCACATAATACTTCTCATTATCAAAATTAAGTTTTAAAAATATGTATTCTTCGACATTTTAAAATAATGATTACATCCATCTCTTCAAGGCTACGAACGAGATATTATTCTAAAACGTTAAGAAATAATAACAAATTAAAAAAAAAAAAATTAATGAAAAATCACGCAATGAATTACTCAATCTCAAAGCACTGTAATACATGACACTCAGAGAAAACCAACTACAACTAGTCCATTAAATGTTTGTAAATGCAAATGAAAGCAATTTATAATGAGCCGGAAAGGATCAATTCTTATGAATTATTATGAATTCAACGATTGTGTACTCCAAATATGAATATAGTGACTGAAATACCACTGTGTTCTGACAAAATATATATTTTTAAGCGTAGACTTGCAAGAATACCAGGAAAATGTGAATAACAAAATCATAACGGCAGAAGACTTGCATGCATTGTTGGTATGGTCTATGCAATAAAAGAGGCCACTGTTGCTGTACTCAACTCTCCCATGCGAATGTAGAAGCTCTTCACCAAAAAAAAAAAAAAAAAATACTCAGCCGCGTCTCTGATTTGTGAAGATAGTTGGATCAGGGCATTACGGTACACCTACGGCCCCATATGAAATTCCATTTGGCGCCATTCTACCGCGAAGATTGCGACCCCTCAAGGGGTACAACTGGGAGGAAATCGTGACCATCGATTGGCAAGTACTTATTTTCTTGGTTAGGAAAGTAAATAAAAAATACCAGCAGAGCCTTACTTACTGTTGCTTGCTTTTATAAAAAGTGTGTATGTAGGAGAATGGAGAGAGAAACATTCAGGGATTTTCTTTTGAATACATGAACACCTTTACTTAATGCAGCGTATATGACATAAATATAAATAAAATTATATATTTCATAGAAATTTCCACATGTTATGTATTATTTCGCATGAAACGATATTCTTATAAATGCAGCCAGACTCGCAAATATAGAAAGAAGCTTAGGAGCAACGAAAATACTCGCTATATCCGTTCGGTCTTCGCTAAATCCGTTTTAGAATTTAAAATTCCACACTTTGAATATCAACCCTGTATAAGTAAACATATGTGCATTTAATATGCATACATTAATATTTGACTTTGAGTTAGCTTAAAATTTAATGAACAACGAATTATTATTATTATTATTAGTGGGCTGTGGACATTCAAAACTAATCTCTCACATTTTTAACAGTTAAGCAATGTCGTCCCAAACGGTTTTAATCTTAAATTTTAATATACACGTCTGTCATAATTTTCTCAAACCAGGCCCAAATCAGCAAAGTACATCAGAAGGATTTTTAAAGTATCAGTAACTATATAACATATCTTCAGGTTTTTGTTATGTTTCTGTGTCTCTCTGATATGCTATTTAAAGAAGTACAACGAGGATTAACGATTAAGGGGTATTTTTCTTTCACTAAATGCGACCTTCCCATAATAAATTCAAATTATTTATGGTTTTCATAATTCTGGAGGAGAATCTAGTAACAAGTTCTCCTCCATTTATAACCTAATCGATTACTATAGATAATCATTCAATATCATTTTTGCATGTAAATCAAATATACTAACTTTATGCAGCAATCAATATATACCTTAAGTTGAATAAATTATTTATTGTTATTAATCAGATGCTTTCTTACAGTTCTCCAATAGAACTTGGTTAACGAAGTTTCGTGTTTAGGCAAGATCAATTGTTTTCACATCGTAAAATTGGTGTATATGGGGTGTCTTTCTGTCTGCTTTTAATATCGGAAAATAAATTCTAATCGTATCTTTCTGCAATAAGAGGACATTAAATTCATTAGCAATTTTGAGTGATTAGGGCTAAGCTGTGTGATTTACAAGTGTGCTATTTTTAATAAAATACGGTGAAATGTGTGGGTGTTCCGCTGAGAATTGTTCTAATCATTCGAGGAATAAATATAGAATGTTTAGATTCGCAACAGATCCTGTAAGAGAAGAAAATGGATTATTAATTTTCCAATAATAAACGTTGTGTTATGAAACCGGAAGTGTACAAGGAAATGGCGGCTGATGCGTCCATCTAGAATTCTAAGAGTTCTAGTCATAATAAAAGCCGGCGGAGTATAAGCGACCTCACGCTGTCGTATACATCCCTCAGACTTTGTAGCATCCGAGTGTTTATTATTTGCGATTCACGGAAGAACACGGCTTTACGAGAGCGTTATTAATATTCAGTTATATTGCAAGCTCTGTTACACATGTAAAAAATTTTTCATAAACAACGACTTGATTTACCGAACAGCTTGATCCTTTGATTAAATCAAGTTGCTCATCGATTCAGTCAAGTTGATTCATCGATTAAATCAAGTTGATTCATCGGTTAAATCAAGTTGATTCATCGGTTAAATCAAGTTGATTCATCGGTTAAATCAAGTTGATTCATCGGATAAAATAAGTTAGTTCGAATTAAGTTTCTGCAGTTATTCTAATGTCTGGGTTTATCGCCGATCGGCACGTTCTATCAGCAAGCCAACCTTTTGAACTCAAAAGTAAAATTGGCAATCATTCACTGGCATAGAAATACCACAGTGTGTGTGTTTGTGTGTGTGTGTGTGTAAATGATATCTCTTAACCTTATACAGTGATAACTTAACGCACCATAGTGACGAACCTAACCACCGTTATTTCTGTGCCTCATAGCATTCTCGTATTTTTAGAAGAATAGTGACACACATTTAAGTGGAAATGAACATTCCAGAGCATATTCCATAGTTGTCAGTTTTATACTGAAAGACTATTGTTCATACTTAGCCGCAATCTTACATAAAATGTGGCTGTGACGGGATACACAGTCGAAGAATTGAGATGAAAATGTCTGGAAGTTCATTCCAGTACGGGTGACACATCAGAAATTTTCATGATGTAGCGCGGTTCAATGGAACTCAGAAATGGATTGATGCATTTATTGCTACGCAGAAACCGTCGTTGGCATCGCCGACGACGTTCATATTTTTGCGTGCTTCCTGACGCTTTCAGCCACTGACCATGGTATATCTCGAGTTAGCTGCTGAGACACTCTTTCCAATGCTATGCGTTTTCTATATTTCATTTTGGCATCTGTGCGAATTTTGGCCGACATTGTGAAATGTTTCAACCTTATTTTCTTGTTTGAAATTTTTCACTCACTAAAACTGGTTCACCGTCTTGGAATGTAAGTGCAAGGCGTAGATCTACTCCAGATCTATCGTTTGAAATCAAAATTAGGGCCGTAGCTGCTCGGAGTCACAAACTGTACTCATTGGAAATTTCCGCGGACGCTCAAATCTGCCGCTGTGCTTCGAGGCCCGCCTCTCGCGTACTGCACAATCGTGGCGATGACCATGTATGTGGCAGCAGGGTTCAATGGAAATAAGAAATGGATTGATATATTAATTGTTACACATTAACGGTCCTTGACCCCGCAGCCGGCATTCATATTTTTGCGTACCCTGTGCCTCCTGACTTTCTCAGCCATTGACAATGATATATCTCTGGATAGTCGCTTACACGCTTTTTCCGGAGATATGCGTCTTCTATATTTCATGTTGGCATTTGCGTGCATTTCGACGGACTTTGCGAAAATTTTCAGTTTCATTTTTTGCTTAAAGTTTTTCACTCTCTAAAACTAGTTCAATGTTTTGGGGTACTTATGCAGCCTATAGATCTAATCAAAATCTTTCGTTTGAGATGAAAATGAACGCCCTAGCTTCTTATAGCCATGAGCTATACAGTTTGGAAATTTCCGCGGATGCCCAAATTGTCAGTTTTACGTCGAGCCCTGGCCCACGAATAATGCTCATGGGCGGCGACGACTTAATATTTTGGTGGAAATGGAACTATATACCGGTTAGAATGGTTACAAAATCAGTCCAGTAGAACTTGTAGTTTTGTAGTTATTCCATGGCTTTTATGGCCAAGTAAACATTACATCAAGATTTCTGAAATGCCACCCAGTATATGTCTCACCTAGATATTTTCACATCAAAATTAACATCTGATGCCGAAAGTAATCTACATATCAACATTGTACATGGTAGATTCTGTTTCACGCTCAAGGCATTCATAGAGAGACCATGGAAGTCCAATGAAAATTACCAAAACCCATAACCTCAGTCGCTAGTGGTCCTGAAACAATGGTTTAAAACCGGACTGAAATCATATTGGATATACTTTAGTTACGTTCCCAATTGTACCACGTTATTAGCTCCTTCAAATGCTAAAATTAATCTGGAAACCTGTCAAAAGATATAAATGGCTACATCACAAAGCTAAACTCGTATAAAGCAAATAAGTGTAATATTTAAATTCACATAAGTATGTTAAGTTTCTGTAAATTCGGTAAATATGTAGACGCCTTCAGTGAATTGAACTAACGAATGTTTGACAGAAACATACTGTCGGTGTACTTTTTCTCCTATTTTTTCAGTTTATACTAAAGGTCATTATTGGATATCTAAAATGGTTACAGGAGTGTGGCACTGTATGTATGAAGAATATATCAAAGAAACGACTGAAGTTTCCACTACTACTCTGCGAATATTTCCTATTTTTTGTAAATATAAAACCCTGTATGAATAATTCAAACTGCTACAGAAGAAGGGAAAGTAAAATTTAAAAGTATAGAGACGAAAATGGACATTTCGGGGGGGAAAATATTTTTAAAAAGGAAAACACCGTATTTGAGCATTTCGTTGCCTTAAAAATAATATAGCTGTAATTAATGCCATATAATTTTCTTAGTTCAAAACCATGGGTTTCAAAGTTCAAAACAATAGTTTAAACATACCATCTTATTCTATACATGCGCGAAAGAAGTAAACATGCAGTCCACTTTATATTAATTTGTAATAATAATTTAAAAAGTCGATCTGATGTAAAAGTTGCCATTGGGTCTTATAATTGAAAACTATGTATCGAATCATATAGGGCAGAACTGAATGCAGAGGTTATTTTGGGGGAGGGAATGAAAAACATAGAAGGCTCTACTTACAACGAGTCCATATTTAGCTAGTTTTCGGATATAGCGAGGAAAATATGGATTTTGTTTGGTATAATGTTTAAGCACAAGTCACTTCAACCGTTTTTAGAGAAAAAAATTTTTGTACTCCGGATTTAACGAGCAATTAGGCAAAAATAAAACAAGAAACCGAACTTTTTGTAAAAATTCCGTCGTTATATGCGGTTGGTCGTTATAATCGACGTTTGTTAGAACTGATTTCCACAGCATTTTTATGGATTTCGGAGGAAAATTTCCATAATTGCCCCCCCCCACGTGAATTTGCCATTGTTAAATGCGACCAAAAGCTATATTCGAGACGACGGAGCTATGTTACTTTCGTAGGAATTTAACAAATATAAATTTACTTCCGAAGAGACTTCCCCCCATAGTCTAAGAACAGTGCAATGAAACAATATGCCATAGAAAGAAAACAAACGTATAACACGGCTGAATAAATGCCGATTATCCACATAAAACGAGTTTCGCCCCAATATGGGGTCCTGATTTTGATCCTGGCGATACGTACGTGATTTTTGTTTCATTAAAAATTTAAGTTTATCCTGTAAAATTAAACAATAAGCCGTAGAAAAGCAAATAGAGCTGTACAACTAAAAAAGCGTCATGAAATGATCAAATGTACGATTATCTCCGATAGTCGACTTTCCTCAAAAATCCTAAGTTCTATTCGGGGATTGAGTACACGGTTATTCTTTTTTCTCCTTGTTAAATTTTTGTGTCTGTTTCGGCAAGTGAAACAGTAGATACCATAGAAAGAAATCGGAACGTCTAAAACAGCTGCAGACATATGGATTATCTGCAAAAGTTTTCTTTACAACATGTAGTCTTAAATATGATCGCGCAAATAGTTACATGTCCCATTTTTCTCATCGAAATTTTTAATTTTGCTCTGGTGAACTAAAAAGTATGGCACAAAAAAAGTAGAACGTACACTAATTGGAAAAAAGGGCGTTGCCGAAGATGTGACCAACGAGGCAATTGCCTCCCGTTAAAAGTTGATGGGGCACCCATTGGGTTAACATTGGAATGTAATGTAATTCCAAGTGGATGTTCATGTGTTAGAATTAAAAAAAAGTAGCTAATTTTAAAAAACAAATATCATGAACGAATAATTTTACATGGGGGTGTCATTTTAATTCTTTACCTGTGCGTATTTATTACTTATTAATTTTTTGGTACAGCGACCGTTGCAAAATCAATACTGAAATCAGTACGGATGTCCAATTACCGGATTAAGAAAATATTATTCTGAAATGAAGTGCAAGACCATTTCTGTAGGTCGTTTAAGAATTACCCTGCGTTATGGCAGTATATGTAAGTTAAAGAAATGACAGTATAAAAAATATTCATTTAAGACGAGTCTTCTAGATTTTGTGGCCATGGGCTTCCGCCTGCCTATTGGAAATTCTGTAATTGGCTGGTCGGAGGTATTCACGGACATTCAAAAGAAAATTTTAAACTGTAAAAAATATACAAATATCTGCATTTACGCATTTTACACTGATAGATGTACTCAAAGTATTATGTGTTTACTTGCTTTCCCTTTCCTCTATATTGTTCCTTAATAATAAAAAATAACCTAAGTGTTTTTTCAACATTTGCAGGTTTCCGAATTTGAATTTGAAATAAACAAAAATATTTTCTAACGACAAATTTGTTTGTGAATACATTTAAAGTAGTTTAATATCCGTGAGTCTGAAGGAAAAGCTATAGGAATGAATGCGAAGATCTCCATTTTTGAATACGCGTCCTAAAGACTTTTCTTTTCTAAAATTTAAAGCTCCAAAGTGTCATTGCAGTCTTCGTTTTTATGAATAATTTTATCCACTTTGAAAATATATCTGAAAATGTCTTAAAAAGCCATTTGGATATCTCAATCTTTCTGCGACACCATGGACCCATAATATGAGTGTCGCAAGAAATGTTCGGATATTTATTAAGTTGTCTGACACACACTGCATGGACAAAAGTATTACAACGTATTTAATGGAAGAAATTATATTTTTCATCCTAAATCACCAAATCTTCTTCCCATCTACGTTCATAATTATTCAAACGATCCTTTAATATATGCTTTCCATAGTATTTTGACAACTCTTGCCTCCGGAATGTTCTTTTATTTCGTTTGTAAACATTACAAAGATTGCAATGTTTACAATTGCCGTAGAAGATAAATGTGAGCGTTAAAGATCTGATGTGGGTTTCTGTCCACTCCCTCTTCAAGGTGTTCTGTTAAATACAATAGGTATTATCAATACGATAGACATTATTAATACCAATAGACAGTATTAAATGCAGTAGACATTATTAATACCAATAGACAGTATTAAATACAATAGCCTTGTCCCTTTACCCCTGTTTGTGCATCCTTATAACATAGGACAACGCTTGACGTGACAGATTGATTGCATTCACGTTATTGCTTTTATGGTTTCGAATACTACTTACATTTTAAAGAAAGTGAACACTGTGCAGGGATACACAGGATCATAATCAATTTCTATTTACGATACATAATATTTCAAGTTTCAACATGGGAATTTATTACAATCGCTGATTTTCTTTCTGACCATTGTGTAAGTATTAAACAAAGTCAATTTTTTATGTGCACATTTATTTATGGGTACTCATATATATAACCTAGTATTCAGATTTGATTCATTGTTCAAATATAATCTGGAGTTCAGTTACAATTTAATGGGTAAACTAATGGGCTTTATCGCGTCACTATAACCCTGCCTTGCAAATGTGTGGATGTTGGACCACTAATAATTTTTAACTTTATAATTTTGTCTCATAGCGTTTTAACCTAATTATTTGTTTGTTCGTTTAAATTGATTGTGCCTTAGTACTAATTGACATAGGCCCGGCCTATCGGCTACTCAGATTGCATCGGGCGACACTTGCAGCTCATTGGTTGTCACTAACATACTAACTTTTTCCTTTTTTTTCTTTTCTTCTGTGTTTTTTCTCCTACTACTTTCTTTTATTACATTATATGATTGATGCTGCTGATGATCAACAGCTTAATGTTGATCCAATTTATTACGCTCAAGTTAGTTTACGATGCACAGTTGCTTCAGAAAATAATTTACTTGCTCTGCACATAAATGCACGAAGACTAATTAATAAATTACCATTAATGGAAAACTTGTGCCAGAATATCAACCCTAGAGTGGATATTATCTCAATCACAGAGACTTGGTTACCCCCCACACTATCACCTTCCTCTTTCAGACTGTCAACAAATCTCAATTGGAAGGGAGATAGGCCGGGGTGGAGAAATTACTGCCTATGTGCATAATTAACACGAAATTTTAATCCTTTAACAATGGACTGGAATTTTTCCGACTATAGAAATCATAACCTTCTCAATCTACAATACATATATAGCCACTATCTATAGACCACCATCTGGAAATATAAACGCATTTTTAAACTAGTTACATGGCTTACTAACATATATAACGAACTCAAGCCAAAAACTTTTAATATTAGGTGATGTAAATATTGCTACTAAAGCCAATGAAAGACCATCTTATCATCACACACAATCTAACGCTCGAAAAGACTTAATACTTTCATTTGGATTTGATTTTTTATAAATAGTCCAACTAGAATAACTGAATATTCGCAAACCACCATTGACCATTGTATAACAAACATAAGCGATCCATATGGTGGAATCGTATCATATTAGCGATCATCTCCCAATTTTCTCTTTCTTCACAGTCTCACAAAAAATTAAAAAACATTCTAAAAATACTATTTACTTAAGAAACTTCTCTGAATATAATCTAATTACATTTAAAAATAAGCTACAAGATGAAGAGTGGCTAGATATACTTTCATCTAATAATGCAGCCTCAGCCTACGGGTCCTTTATAGCTAAATTTATGGAACATTATTAAAATTCTCTGCCAATAAAAAGGATATCACGTACCAAGCGAATCAGAAAACCTTGAATTACCAATACCATCCTTAGAGAGATTAAAATGAAGAACAGACTATTCCATAAATTCTTAAAAAACAAATCCACTGATATTCGTTTCACGTAGACTTTCACAGCGCATTATAATAATCAACAACAAATTTTTAGGTAGTCAGCTGTATAGCAAAACGATTATTTATTGCTAAAACTTTACGTTTCGATTCGAGCTGTGCGAATCATCATCAGAAGAGGTTAAATTACATGAAAAACTTTTGAGAAAATTGTAGAATATACATAAGTTGCGGAAACAGTATAAATACGTTGAAATAAATTATTATGAAATTTTAGAGACGAATATAAAAGCCAAAACAGAAGGAAATGAAATCGAAAAATAAAAACTGACATTTACACGTTACAGTTTTGTTAGAATGGGTAGCCAAGCAACGGGAATGGTTTTTGCATCGTCTCTATTAAAATTATTAGGATGCTTGATGATCCCTATTGCTTCTCTGTATAATCTGGGCCAAAAATTAGTTGATTTTGCGAGAACTTTAGTATGGTCAAAAAGGATTAAATGGTTATTTAAAATTGAATGTTCTGCTATTGCCGATTTTGTTATCTGTTTATTCCTCACGAGGCTTTCATGCTCCCGTTTTCGGCACGCAGTGGATCGACCTGCTTGCCCGATGTATAACTGTCCACAAAAACAAGGAATTTGGATGGGATATACAACAGGAATTTTGTATGGATCCACAGGTTCTTTAACAGAACGTAGGAAACTAAAAATCTTGTTTTTTGGAATAAATACTGTATCAATATTATGTCTCAAAAGTAAAAGGTCAGTGACATAGTTTATAAATGGTAGGAAGGCTTTATGCTCATTTCTTTTAAAAGAAATACGGTCAGATATTAGGTATGAAAAATATGCTTCAGTTTTGGACTTGAACACTTGTGAATATAATGTTGATTGTACCCATTTTCTTCCAAAATGTCACTAAGAAAATTGAGTTCATTCTGTAAAACTGTTTTGTTACTGCAAATAATATTGTCTCATTTGAACAATGTATCAATGACCGTCCGTTTTTGGGAAGGGTGATGGTGCGATGTAGCATGAAGGTATCTGTTTGTATGCGTAGGATTCCTGTAAACTGAAAAAAGTAAGTTATTGTTTCTTTGCTTAATGACTAAAACGTCAAGAAATGGCAGTCTATTATCACATTCAACCTCCATGGTAAACTTAATTTGTTGGTGGATGTTATTGATATGTATTAAACATTCTGAAACGTAAAGTTTTAGCAATAAATAATCGTTTTGCTACACAGCTGACTAACTGAAAATTCGTTGTTGATTATTAAATCCACTAATAACTACAATTCATTCAAAGCATTCCGCAATATTATAAACAAAATAATTAAACAAGCTAGAAAATCTTACCTTCATAATTTCTGTGAATCCTCCGATAGTAGAAGAACATGGGCAAAAATTAATGAACTGATGGGAAGGCAGAAATTGCATAGTACCTCAGAAATTAAACTAACACCATCAACTCATACCTTAACAAATACTAAACAAATATGTGATGTTTTTAACAATTATTTTATCAACTTACTTAACTCACTCTCTAATACAAGTCCAGGTGATAGTGGATACACTTACAATCACCATGACTACAATATCACTAATTCATTATATCGTCACGAAATAACATATATGGAAACGTTTAAGGTTTTTATGAATCTTGATATCAATAAAGGACCAGGACCCGATGACATTGATCCCGCCCAAGTCAGATATGTAGCCAATGAAATAGTCATAGCTCTCATTCATACCTTAAATCTGATATTCTGTTTCGGGGACATCCCTATAGAATTCCAAACATCTCGAATCATCCCAATTTTTAAAAAAATTTCTAAATCTGATATTTCTAATTATCGACCTATCTCAATTTTCTTAGTCTTTAGAAAAATATTTCAGGAATTGCTTTATAACAGACTGCATGATTTTTTAGATGCTAACAAAATTATTCATGACAATGAATTCGGATTCAGAAAAAAATAGATCAACTGAACACACCCCTACTTACTTCATATATTTATCATTAGATCAAAAATAGTTTGTTATGGGAGTTTTTTTCGACTTGTCCAAAGCGTTTGATACTGTAAATCATGAAAAACTAATTCAAAAGCACACGATGCAGGTATTAGAGGTAAACAAAATAATCTATTCAGAAACTATCTAATCCACGGAATTCAATATGTTAAAATCAATGTATACTACTCCTATGCCAAGCAACCATTATGTGGAGACCCCCGAACCATTATGTGGCTCCACATTGGGAAACCTACTTTTTATTTTTTATACAAATGATTTGTTTTTCACTCCAACACAATCGCAAATCATATTCTTTGCCGATGATACTAGCCTCTTCTAACGAAAAAATGAATTTAATGAACTTTTTTCTACAGTTCAAAATGATATATAAACAAAAATTTCACCCCGTATTTTATCGATAACCACCTAACACTCCATACTAATAAAACTAAATGCCTATTATTTACTAATTCCAAAAACACATATAACATCTCCTAATACTCACTAAATATCGGAAATGACTCTGTGCAGCTGTCTAGTGAAACTAAATTTTTAGGTGTTACGTTGCAGTCCAACTTAAAATGGGATGATCACATAAACAATACTTGCTCTATGGTCAGCAGAAATATCGGTATCATGTGTAGGATCAGCTATTTTCTACCCATTAATAAACTCATAGACATGTATTATTCTTTTTTCTTTTCTCACGTTTTCTACTGTCATTTAATATGGGGATTCACTACAAAAATCAATATACGAAGATTTCAAACACTATAAAATAAATTTCTTAATCTAATAAAACTAAAACTTACGTCACCGCTCTCTAACTCCGAAATATTGTGCAAGTATAATATTTTACCAATAAACAAATTATTGAGTTATAAACTTGCTCTTATTATGTTCAATAACTTAAGATGTAACACTGGTATCTTCTATTTTGGTATTCAATTACCACAACATCTTTATCCAACCTCATCTAGCGCTAACTATAGATCTTATCGTACAAGAATTGGCTTTGCTTGCAGAAAAATGGGATATGCTGGTCCAAAAATATGGAACTCCCTTCCACAATCAACTAAATCTCTCATTTCACGTTTAAAATTTGAGAATAATGTGCGGAAATCCTTTATTTTACATTAAACACTAATAATTAATTGAATTCCTCTATCTAACTTCTCACATCTGCTTTTATTCAAAATTTATAATTAACTCTCTGAAGCGTCTGTGCATCTTTGAATTGGTTCTTCACCATTGTTTGTAACTTATTTTTCTCTGGTATTTTGTGTAGCGTTTGATTGTAATTTAAATCTTACTTCTGAGCAGTATGGGCTCTGTCAGGCTCTCGTCTTCACCCATTACTGCCCGAGTGGTTATAAAATATGTTCCTTATTGTAATATTAAGATCAATGCATAGTTGCTTTACCATATTTCATTTGTATTTACTATTATTATTGTTCATTAACCACCCAAAATAAAGTTGTTAAAAAATTACGATTGAGATTTCCAATACGATAGACATTATTTATACCAATAGACAGTATTAAATACAATAGACATTAACAATACGACATACATTATTAATACTGACAGTATTAAATACAACAGATACCAATAAACAGTATTGAAAATACAAATGAATTTTATTTTCATATATATTGGTATAGATTATATACATATACATTCATGATAGATTACATGCTAAAACTATAAGTTAATACACAATCAACCTAGGAAAGGCGCTATAAATGATATCTTTGAAACAAGTATAATTCCTAATGAACTAAAGATTGCTGTAATTAAACCGATTTTTAAAAAAGGAAAAAGACAATTATAGAAAATTACAGACCAATAGCAATTATGAGTGTGTTTTCAAAAATATTAGAAAAAGTAATTCATAAAAGATTGACTTTTTAAATAACTATAAACTAATTCACGTTAACCAATATGGGTTCCAAAATAAACAAGTCAACAGAGGATTTGTTATTAAAAACAGTAAACAATATGCAACAAAAAGTTGAAGATTAAGGAATTAATATTTGGCTTTTTTCTAGACCTCAGTAAAGCTTTTGACTTAATAAACAGAGATATTCCAAAAGATAAACTACTTAATTTAGGAATAAGAGGTAAAATGTTTAAACTTATAGAAAATTATTTTAAAGGTCGATACCAAATTGTTAAAATAGAGAATAAATCGTCAGACAAAATGAATAATTTAAGAGGTGTTCCACAAGGAAATGTACTAGGACCATTATTCTTTTTATTGGCAATAAATGATTTGATGTATTTAGATGATAATATACTATTAGTTGCTGATGACATAAACTGGTCCGTAAGTGGATCAAATACGGAATTATTGGCAAAGATAATAAAAGTTAAATTAAATCTGATTAAACAATGGTTCTATGATAACGATCTGATACTAAATGCTGAAAAAAAATGATTATATAATATTCCATGCTAATAAAAAAACATATAAAATTTAATGGAAAAACACTAGAAAGAATTAAGTCAATGAAATTTTTAAGTATTAAATTACACGAAAGACATTTATGGAATGAACAAATAGATGATATAAATAAAAAAAAATAAGAAGAATAAATGAACTATTAGCCAGATTAAAGAGTAAACTAATTTGAAATGCAAAAATTGATATTTATTATTCAATAATTTACAGTATACTACTATACGGAAATTCAACATACGGAAACCTAAATAAGACGAACTTAATAAAAACAAATAATTCATTAAATGACACAATAAACAAAATAAAAATCACCATATCAATCAATTGTTCAATTTAGAGAAGAATATCAACTACTTAATATAGAAAATATACACAAATTAAAAATATCTCAATATATATATACGAAAGAATAAATGAAAAACACATAGACATAATAGAAATAATAAAAGAAGACCACAAATAAAATACTCGTCATAAAAAAGAAATTAAAACAAAATATATTCGAACTAATTATGGAAAAGATAATATGAATTATTACGGATTAAATATTTGGAATAGCATACCAAACGAAATAAAAAATTTAACACCAATAAATTAAAAAAATTATTTAAAGAACATTTTATTTAAAAACATTAGTTTTAGCATGTAATCCATCATGCATGTATGTATATGTAATCTATACACATATGTATGAAAATAAAAAATAAATACAGTAAGCAGTATTAAATATAATAGGCAATATTAAATACAATAGACAACATTAAATACAATAGACAGTATTAAATACAATTGACATTATTAATTTACATAAAAAGGTTAAACACTGGTAAAATAGCAATGAAAAAGATCACTCAAGCTTTCGGACGCATCAGCAGCAGTCCTTCATCAGGAGTAATGACGATGTTATGTTTCTGTCCATTGGTTCTGACGGGGTTTTCCATTCTGCGGGACTACTCTGATGAAGGGTTTTCCAGAAATTTCAAGTATAAAAAGAGACAGAAACATAACATCGTCATTACTCCTGATGAAGGACTGCTGCTGATGCGTCCGAAAGCTTGAGTGATCTTTTTCATTGCTATTTTACCAGTGTTTAACCTTTTTATGTAATTTCCTCCCTGGTACCCGACATTGTTAATACCAACAGACATTATTAAATACGGTAGAAGAGAACAGCTGTTGAACGAAATGTGTTCAATGTAACACAAACATCAAGTGGCACATAGTGCGAGTCCTACGGTAATGTAGTGACAATGCCTTTGTCTATTGCCCCGTTGAATCGTGTTTGCGTTCAAGTATACCGTAGAACGCTCCCCGTTTTAACGTGTTGTTACGTGTTTATGCATGAATATGTTTTTATACTTATACATATAATTCCATTAATCTTTTATTCTTATTAAGATTCTCGAATGATGCTTATAATTATTTCAATATTAGAGCTATTTTAGTGTTGATTGGATTTTACTATTTTTTAATGTGGTCAAGAATGTGGCAAAAGTACAAATTATAATTGTTCGGAACACGCTATTTAGAAATAAGTTTTTATTAACATTTGAAGCATTTTAGTTTATATATATGGCCTGCAAAAGGGTTGCTGTTGGCATTCAACTAAACGAAGGACCCACACGCTGAACGTATGTGACGATGTGTGGAACCGGCCAGGCCAGTAACCTAGTGTCCTACCCCGCCTTCAAGTGGTGCAGGCTGAGCTTTCTATTTATGTGGCAAATTAATATTTGCTACACGGATAGAAAGGCGGAAGGGGAGGGCTAATTCACCAACCCGTCTAGCCAGCGTGGTGAAATTATGGCTAATTCCTCCATTATGTTGACACACCAGAAACCATGGCCCCTAGTCTCCAGGTGCTGGAGTGCTCCTGATCAAGGCAGCGGTCAGTGTGGCATGAAAGCAGGGGGTGCTAAGAATCACTGGAATGGCCCAGGCTGCCGTTTGTTATTGACCTTGGCTACGTTTAATGGACGATCCCTTGCTTCTGAAGCAAAACTTCAGGAATTGGAAGAAGAACTTGACAAGATCAAATGGGACATTGTAGGACTCAGTGAAGTTAGAAGAAAAGGTGAAGAGTTGGTGGAACTTAAAAGTGGACATTTGTTTTATTATAGAGGAACGGAAACTGGAAGAACAAGTGGTGTTGGCTTCTTAATCAACAAAAGAATTAAAGACTACCTTCTTGAAGTCGAAAGCACGTCAGATCGAGCAGCGAGGCTCGTTGTTCAACTAACCCAGCGATACCAACTTCAGATAGTACAGGTATATGCACCAACATCAAGCCATACCGACGAAGAGGTTGAAGAATTTTATGAAGAAATCAAACAGCTACATACCAAAGGGAAACAACACATCAAGCTCATCATGGGGGATTTCAATGCAAGAATTGGACAACAGGAACAAGGAGAGACATCGGTTGGTAAATACGGATATGGGGAAAGGAATGAACGTGGCGATCAACTCATCGAATTTGCAGAAGCTGAAAATCTTAGCATCATGAATTCATTTTTTAAGAAGAAACCGCAAAGAAAATGGACATGGAAACACCCAAATGGGGGAACTAGTGAAATTGACTATATCCTGGCAAACAAGAAATCAATTATTGAAGATTGCAGTGTACTGAACAGATTTAATACTGGAAGTGATCATCGAATGGTGAGATGTAAAGTGCACTTAAATACTAAATTAGAACGACAGAAGCTCATTAGGAAACAAGTAAGTAAGAGGGTGGATTTAAAGAAATTAAAAGAAAATACCGAGGCATTCAAGTTGGAATTAAAAAATCGCTTTTCTGCACTGGAAGGACTTATTGATGAAAGTGATATCTCAGAAGCAAATGAAAACATTGTTAAGACAATAGTTGAAACTGCTGGGGAAATTGGTGGTGTAACCTGTAAAAAGCACAATAGCAAATTATCTGAGAAGACGAAACAGCTCATGAAAAGGCGAAGAGATATGAAGGTGGACAATCAAAATACCAGTTCCAGGATTGAGTACATAGAACTTTGTAAAACTCTGCGCAAAAGCATGAAAGAAGACATAAGAAAATTCAACTGTGAGCTAGTAAGGAAAGCCATTGAAAATAACAAGAGCCTTAGGGTTGTTAAAGGAAGTTTATCTGTTGGGAAGAAACACATCATTGCATTAAAAGGAGAGGATGGCACCGTAACAAGAAATAGGGAAGAAATACTTAGAAGAGTTGAAGAATTCTACAAAAATCTATACGAAAGTAACAGTGGATTAAACGAAGACATTGAAATAGTCGAAGGAACAGCTCCTAAAATCTTAAAAGAAGAAGTTTCATTTGCAATAAAAAGTATGAAGAAAGGAAGAGCCCCTGGTGATGATGGTATTACATTAGATATCCTAAAAGAAGCTGGAGAATATGTAGAAGACATACTTGCAAAATTCTTTACCAAATGTCTTAACAGCGGTAACATACCAAACCAATGGGATTCTGCAACAGTAATTCTTTTGCATAAAAAAGGTGATAAAGAGGATTTGAAAAATTACCGACCAATTAGCTTGTTACCTGCTATTTATAAAATCTTCACAAAAGTGCTAACACATCGCCTGCAGAAAAAATTAGATGCAGCTCAACCAAGAGAACAAGCTGGATTTCGAAGTGGATTCAGTACAGTGGACCATATTCAAGTATTAAGAGAATTAATTGAAAGAACACATGAATATGAACTTCCATTGTGTGTGGCATTTATTGACTATGAGAAGGCCTTTGACTCTATTAAAACATCAGCAGTCATCAACTCTTTAAGATCAACAGACATTGAGGATGTGTACATTGACATGGTGAAACGTGTGTATAAAAATGCAAGTGCAAAATTTCGGTTACATAAAGATACCAAAACTATCAAAATTGGTAAAGGTGTGAGGCAGGGAGATACCATTTCTCCAAAACTTTTTACTTCAGCTTTACAGATGATTTTTCAGCAGATAAATTGGAA
>QLNU02015360.1:77505399-77525284 GCA_006491805.2 Dysdera silvatica
CATTGAAGAGATTAATATCGATATTCATAATTTCAAATTACTGAAAATAACAAAAATTTTAAATGCATGTCCTTTCAAAGCCCTATTAACTATCAAATAACAAACTCATCAAATCAATAAAAAATCATAATTGGTTTAAATTTAATTTGATTTTTGAAATTGATGAACGCATGATTAATTTCTTTCATATCTTAAAATTAATATTAATAATATTTAAGGAGGTGACCCCTTAAAATACTCGCAGTACGATTGACGGAACGAAATCTAACGAACAAAATCAGTTTTATTTCTATACTTAATATAATTATTGCTCAAATATGTCTCAACTCATTTTTCTATATTTTCAAACAATTTTTCTCTTTAAACTTGTTTTGAATTCATTTATCGGAGGGGAAAATAACAATTATTATGCTCGCTTAAACGGCCAGAAAAGCCTACGTGATTTGTTTTAAATGTATTAGTAAAAAATATTATAACATGCTTTATAACTATTTTAAACTTTTAAATTCATTTCTTATTTACAGGCAGCAAAACTGCTCTGTACGTTAATACATATCTAGCAAGCGAACCTATCTGGATTTCGAACTAACTGCGTTGAAGCTTATATCTTCAATTCGGGCTTTTGCTGAAAAACCACCAAACAGGGGTTGATTATTTTTCCGTTTTGTCGAAAGATTTGAAGGTTAATATTTCAAAATTTTTAGTTTTACTGGAAAATTGCTGAAACACATATCAAGTAATTTTCGATAACCTGTTTAAAAAAGCCGCAGATCATTAAAATCCATCCATGGAATCATGAGATATCAAGGTCTGTAATATGGCTGTTTCCGGATTTTGGTGAACCATATCTCCGAAATATAGGGACATCCTGAAAAAAGCTTGGACATAGGTCTAATACCTTTTTGAGACCTTTCGAACGCGCCTACTTTGGTTCCAATCCCCGTCGAGCACGTTGGGGGGTTCCCTCGTAAGTTAACCAAATTTTATATAATATTAATTTATACGTACACATATATACCTATAATAGTGTCAAACACTGGTAGAATACAATACGAAATATAACACCCAAGATATCGAACGCCTCATTAGAAGCAATGTACGTTAGAAGATATCGTTGTAAATATTAGTATCTATAAATAGTTTTTTTCTGAAAGAAGGTAAAAAGCTAAGCTGACATGTAATTAATTATTAATTACTTTTAGGTTTCTTGTAAATTTGCGGAGAATTACTTTACTTTTTATTGCTTGGAGAGGACACAGGTTTTTTGAAATTCTCGCATAGCGAAATAAAATTCTATTCAGACCCTAGAGATATGCTACGGAAAAAGTATCTATATCGGTAAAAGCACATTGAAAAATACTCTATTGTTGAAAAAAAAAGAATACCACGATTTACAGGGATTACCGTAAATAATAAAATTTTTGTTGCCGATCGAAAGGCCAAAGAAAAAAAACCCAATAGTACGCTAAAAGAAAAGAAAATAGAGAGAAATAAGTAAAGTAAAACAATAAAAATGAAGGTAAGATAAGAATAGTAAATTTAATGAAAGTAGGAAAAGGAATGAATTGGAAAAAATTGTATAGAAATGAAAACAAAAACAAAAATATAAATACGAAATTATATAAAAGAGAATGTGAGTAGAAAGACATAGAAAATGAGTATCTATTAGTAGAAGTTGCCTGTAGCATGAAAATAATTCCGCAATAAATAAATAATTGATAAGGCAACAAATTAATCCAGTTAAAAAATATAAATTTTATCGTTTATAGCTGTTTCAATAGCCCTGGGCTATTTTCGTCAGAACGGTCAACGATATATACACAATGTGTAATGACAAATACGTGTTACAAACGGCGGTTACAGATTACAGGTATAATGAAATGAACGGTAAAAAATAAATCAAGTACATAAGTTAAAGGAAACGTTTGTGGTAATGGAACATTAAGTTTAAAGCGGCGTCTCTTGTAGTAAAACATGAGTTTAAAAAGAAACAGACTAGTAGAATAAAATTATTCTGTATGGGATGAAAGAATTTTTATACTACCAGTCTGTTTCTTTTTAAACTCGGGTTTTACTCTAGAGGCGTTTCTTTAAACTTAATGTTCCATTACCAGAAACATTTCCCCTAACTCATGTGCTTGATTTAATTTTTACCGTTCACTTCATTATACATGTAATCCGTAACCGCCGTCTGTAACACGTATTTTGCATTACACGCTGTGTTAATGTTGGCCGTTCTGACGAAAATAGCCCAGGGCTATTGAAACAGCTGTGAACGATACAATTTATATTTTTTACATGCGTTAATTTGTTGCCTTATCAATTATTCTAATAGCACGTAGTGTCGTCGTCAAATTATTTCAAATTAATTCCGCAACATTCCAAGAACTACTGTGTCCTTTAACAAGCAAAGTGCTCAGGAAGTTATGTCCTGTATATGAATCTCCAGTTATGGAATTTCCCAAGGAAGTCCCACACTTTGGTTTCTCTGAATTACACCCGCTCCCGGGTTTTTCCAAAATTCCAATCCTGCTTTTCCCATATTCTATTAAATAGTTTTGCGCGATTCAGATATAGGTGGTATAGTATAGTTCAAATAGTAACCAAATAGTTCTGAATATTTACCATGATTCTTACGACACTAATGTATTTCTAATGGTCCGAAATCTGAGATTTAGTTCCCTAGGCTAGGGATCCCTAATCTAAACTTCCACTTATTAGCTGATTATAGCCAAAATAGCCAAAGAAGAAAGGGTAAATGGCCTACCTTTGGCAAGCTAAGAAATATGTATTTCAAGAGGAAAAAGGAGTCAAACACCGAAGAAAGAGATCACTGTAAACGCTGGAAACCTGTCAAACGTGAATAAGACTGACACAACTCAAAGAAGAAAATTTTAAGGGGGTGTATGCCCCTTTAGAATTTTTTTTTATTTATTAAATTTTTGATTGAGTTTTTTGAGTGCACATTTATAGAACATACCATATTGATATGAGGCAAAATATAATTTGTAGCTGACTTCCTTTTTAAGAAAAAATTTTACTTTCAATATTTTAACTCGTTAAAAATGAAGTAAAGAAAAATTTATCACAAGGATTTTTTGTTTCCTTATATAGAACTAGAGAAAAAAGTTTTAATTTTTATTTTAAAAATATTTCCTGGCGCGAAACATAAAGCAAGATAAAATGGGTACTTAAAATTAAAATATCAAAATTCTGTTCAGAAAGCTTATTTGTGTCTGTATATGTTATACACTTACAAAATGTCAAAGTAATATATCGAACTGCTTTAAAGCCTTAGCAGTTTGAAGCTGAAGAAATTGCAAAAATGAAATTCCGGGGAAATTGAACTTAAATGTAAAAATGTCCTAGTTTTATTATTATTATCATTATTATTATATGTCATTAGTAAAAGTTAAGACATAATGATGTTTCTCTTGACCTAGAAACAAAATTTTTGACTTATTAGATTTGAAAAGATTCAAAAAAAAACAAAAATTATTTTTCAAGTTTTGTCACATTTGTGGGGCGGACCCCCCTTAATATTTTTATGTATGAAGTAACTTAGCAATTGATATATTTATATGAGTAACACTGTCACAAATGTCATTGATAAGAACTCTCTTATTAAGCACAAAATCTTAAAACCGGCTTTTCTGAGTTTCAGCAATCTTCTCCCCGCTTAACAATATTGTGCGTATATGGATTATTTTCTTCCATTTTTGTTACATCATGTTCAGCCTCATGTGAACCATCTTTAATTTTCAAGGATGCTAAGATATATACTACATAAAATTAGGATTGTTAAATGTCTTTTGTTTCACGGGGAAAAATAAGCAACTCCCATTTTCTTGGAAAAAAATAACACCAGAAAAGAGAACACAAAGTCAAATGTTCCAGCAATTGGTGAATTTTGTATCGCTGTTTTCTCTCAGCTGAAGGAATTTTTAGTGGTCACAAGAACGTTACGGTAGTTTCGGCAACAGTTTGAAACAGACATATACACTAATGGTAGGATACTCAAGGAAGTCTTTGCGTTTATCACCAAACTGTCGTTCTCAGAGACCAGACAATAAACGAGAAGAAAACTTTAAAACAAGCGAGGTCAATGTAATTATTGACTATTGCACACTATTGCTTATTTGCGAAAGTTTTTCTTCGACGATACATTGGCTCTTGTCATCCTATTTCACTACCTTGTTATCTATGTGGATGACACTAAACTGCGTACCGCTCTACAACTTGAAGATTTCAATATTTTGCGAGAAGATTATGGCAGGAATTTGGTTATCTGGAATACGATACGTAAGTACACATACATGGATTCATGGAGAGATGAATATCAAGGATAATTAAAATTAGGGATATACCATGGAAACAAAAATATAAAAAGTGAAGTGGTTATAAAAATATAAACGCCTGTGTATACCTCTCTGCAAATATGAACATATGGATAACATAGTTTACATAAGTTACACAAAACTTTAGTATAATGTAATGCTTATCAAAAGCTGCATCACGTTTTCAACGATAAAGGAAATAAAAATGGAGAATATTTCAGAAGAAGTGAACAATTTTTTGTAAAAAAAATTATTGATGGGGATTAATATTAAGGGCACATATTAAATTTAGTTGTTTTTTCTATATTTCGTAAGCGTATATTCCTAAATTATGCGAATATTCTATAAAATTATTTTGACATTTTGTATAAAATTACTTATTAATTTATATATATATTTTTGCAAATAATGCGAAAATTAAAAACTAATTGATGTATAAATTAATTATACATCTCTCTTTTTTAGACTTTTGACAATCTTTACAAAATAATGAAATTATGTCATTTTGCGATGATAAATTATGGAACGAAGTAAGTTTATTATGTGACTGTAATCTAATGATAAAAAAAATAATTATTTGCTTCCTTTGTTGAGCATCTGATCATATATTTATGATAAAAACCCATTAAGTTCTAAACGTTCGATTTAATTACATCAATGCGAAGTTTTCTAATTCCATTTATCATTACATTTGATAAAACAAATTAATGTACTCTAAAAACTAATTGCATTAAAACGAAATAAGAAACATTATTTTGATTTTCATATTTCGTACATCTCTAGTGCTATTTCATACATGGCTATATATTTTTAAAAGTATTCTGATCCTTACTTAAAATGGTAAAACGATACGTATTTTTAATACTTTCACACCCAAGCATTATTAAACACTATTATTAAAATTCCTTCAGATTGCATTTTCTGTTAAGGATTTGTCAACTCATTCTAACCTTATCCAATTAATATTCTATCTTAGCAAATTTTCAGCTTAGGATTTATCGAAATGGATTAATTGGCATGAAATAGCTTTGAGGGCATTATCGTATGTTGTGTATAATTGCATTGAAGAGATATTTCTCTCCTTAAATATATGTTCGCATTTGTACCGATTAACAATATCATTAATTCCAAGTCAACTGTTTGGAATACTGTGTGTGTGTGATGGCTATGTTTAATTGCATTGTGTGAGGAGTTTTCAAGAAAATCTCCACAGTTTAACGCTTAAACTTTCCATCTGATGTTCTCGTCAGATCAAAAAGAATTACAGTGTTTAAGCATGGGTATTTAATCGATCTAATGTAATATTTTGCTTTATAGTTAGATAAATCAAGGCACGTTTTCTGCATATAATATGAGGTTGGTTAAGGGTTTCAATAAAGTTAGTGTCTGAAATGAGCTAACTAATTTTTCCTTATTCAAATTAAATGGGGTAATATAATAACCATTATTGCAATTTTTGGCGCAGTTAGAGTTCGAAGGATTATCCCTATCTGAAAAATTTAGTCCGTGCAGAAAATACAAATGAGTGCTATCTACGCAGCATTGTGATAGAGACCATGGCTTGAGTAGCCTCGCTTTGACTTCTCGAATTTACATGCGCCAATGTATGCAATGCGCAATGCTGTAAAAGTAACATTTTCAATTGAGGTTAATAAGGAAATTTCAGATTTGGTAAAGAAAAAATTGTGTATGTAAGAGCGCTTCTAATTTATAGCGGAATCTAATTTCATCCATAAATCAACTAAAGAACCAAAACTCACAAGATTGATTAAAGCAAGTTTAAGAAGCAACTCACATTGAACTGCATTGAATCGCGTTGAATTCTTAGTTTATTTTGAAAGGAAAGTTCGCGGATATTACGACTGTATACAAGTTTTGGGTAGATATTTAGAGTTATGTCCATTCAAAGCATAAATTTGATATTTGGCATTCCACATTGTATATACTGAATGCATAAGAAGCCATGAATATTTTGCTAAAACGGAATGAATTTTTTTTGTTCTCGGAGAAAAATTGTTCGCATGTGTGGGGAGAAACTTGCATAAGAAAAGCCATTGGTGCAGTCGTATCGCACGAGCGACTAAATCAAAGGAATTGGAATAAGTTTCCTATACCATCCATCAGCTGTCGGAACCATCGGTTTGGAGTAGCTGCTAGAGCAACGCTGCACTTCATTATGTCCCAGATGCTGTCGACACCCTCTAGACTTCGAACAGCATGATTTTTTCTTCCCAAGTCTCGATATCCAACTTTTCGTTTGTTTCAAATAATCGGTGGTGAGGAGAGAGAGTGCCTTCTGCAAACAAAAAGTCCCTCCTTTTTAGTGACTGGTATGTTTTATTGTTGTTTTTCCCAGTTTCCATTCAATGTCTTTTCGAAACAACCTTATACATTACTTATAATGCGCAATATGGAGTGTCCATTTCTCTCTGTAATTTATAAGCATGTTCTTGCTTGATCTTCACAGTATAAGGATTATCAACTAGGATAAAATTATATTAATAATATCGGTTATGGTAAATAAACTTTGTTTAATGAAATTCAATTCAGAATTTTTCAGACGGATATAAACTAGCAAATATTTTACATGCACATATTTATGGACTTAAGAATTTGATTTTCCTCATAAATGTTTTTAATGATTAGATATACCTTTAGCCTCTCCGACAAAAAGACGTGTAATATATTTATGTGGGTTGTTTTTTAAATAAGCTCTTCTACATAAGACTTGAAAATGGTATTCCTTATCTCTGTTTCTTTTGAGAGCGAAAATGGAACAACGTGAATTATACTGAAAAAACCAAACTGAAAAAATCTATGACAGTGTAAAAATAGATTAAATACAATAATACTACACTTATATCAACCCCTATGTCATTATTTCATTATGTCTGCTGCATTTTATTTGCATGTGTAATAAAAATAACACATCATTACAGCAACAGTGAATTGTATCCAACTTCCGTAATAATAGGGTCAATAGATGAAATACGAAAATAAAATGTATATTTTAAATCAATATATCAATAATTGAATGACCTTTTAATACATGTTTTGAATATTTTGGAATAAAATATTAAAAATTTTATCGCACTAAATCCATACAGCTCTCCCATAACAGTGAATGACTTATCTTATTGTATCGATAAAGAAATTCGGAAAGATATATCGGATTTAAATCTGAAACAAAGCAGAATTAATTTTTTTTTTATTTTATTTCGGCTTAAATATCTTTTATACTGGGAAACAATATATTAAAATTAAAATTAAATTATTCTTTAATTATTTCGAAGAATTCGCTTTTATAAAGTGAAAAATTATTTGAGAAAAACGAAAGCATTCCCTTAGTGGAATGCGTTTTTGCTTTTTTAAAAATTTCTTCGAAATTGAGATAATAGGGGTAGTGTATATATACATATATATTCCGGTTTACAAGTATATCCGCAAGTTTACAAAATTGGAAGAATGCAAAATATTCTAGAAGAATTCTCGAGAAAAGAATACCTTTGGGGAAAATCTCTTTTGATTGATGTATAATAGGTTTATACGAAATTTCGTTTCGTCTTATTTTCTTCAAAATTCGCTTTTTTAAAGGGATTACGAAAGGGGACTATTCCATCTTAGAAAAAAAAGAGATGGAGTGCTCGTTTTCTTAGGACGAAATGGAAAGTAGAACAAAAAAGAAAGAAAAATAAAGAAGATGGAAGGAAACGGATCGGGTTTAACGAAGCCAGATCGAATTTTCCGGTTTTTGCAACATACGGATTTCAAGTTCGGGCTTTCGTTATAGCCACTTAAGGTTACATTCCTGTGTTAGTTATATGCAAGGTTTCCTGACTCCTCCGTCAAGAGATGCATCAGCAATGAGGTCCGGTGTTCGGTGAGCTCTCAATTAGATGTAGGCAGTCATCAACTGACTGGATCGCTAAATGATTCCATCAATTTTCACCTGACGTGCCGAATCGTTGACTGGCCGAAAAATGGAACGATTATGCCCTTTTCTAGTTCGGATAGAGTATAAATTCTGTTCTGTTTGTCTAAGGTACTTTATTCCATTCGAGCTCATGGGGTCACTTGACTCAATATAACAAAGGGATTGACTACTTAATAAATCTTATTTAAATATTCCCTCTTTATTTTAAGCTCTTTGTGTGTATATGTGTGTTTGTATGTATGTGTGTGTATTCTACCGCTAACATTTCGGGATGTGTCTTATATTTTTTCTTTTCACTGCTGTGTTTATTGAGAAGGCACATTTTTTTTTTCGAATTTAATCTCTTACGTTCCAAATATAATTCAGATTTCACTAACCTCTTTTCATTAATTCGGACATAACTTTTGACGATAATTTAATTAAAAAATAAATCAATTCCTTTAGAATTATTTAAGATATTTTGGAATGTGCGACCTTCCTCTTTATACAACGCCCCGATGTCAACATGATCTTGACAGTTATAAGAAGACGTATAACTTGATTCGCAATGATTTTAAGAGAATGGGTAGTTTGTGCTTTTTCATTTTCTATTCCGGTCAGTATTTAGGAAACAATAAACGTTGCTTGTATCTTTTCTCAAAACAATTTTTTTTTTATTATTTTATAAATTATCTTGAAGAAATTACATTTTTAACACTCATGTTCTATAGCTCAATTGTTGTGTCATATATTACAAATAAAGATATTATTACCTTCCATAAGTACAGCCCTAGTATCACGAAAGTAGTTGTCCTAATCATATTCTATAATCTATAATATTTAACCTGTACTTTTTATTTGTTTCATTTTTTAAAATCAGACGGGTCGGGGGTCATTTTGTAAGAATAACCTTAAACAGTAAAGTAATGCTAAAAGAAGGAAAGAGAAATTATTAACAAGTTTGACCCAACTTACTTAATCTAAATAAAATGTGAATATTTTTTCCTGGTACATCAACGGTAAAAAGAAATTAAGAATAAAACGTATTTCTCGTGACTAGTTCTTTACTGAAGGAGGTTTTGCGAAACTAATTTCTGGTTGGATCGAATCCTGCCTAACATAATGTCGATAAAGGACGTCTTTTGAACGGCAAAGAATTCCGTGATGCTTGAAAATGGAAATAAATTCGATGCGATTTTTCGGACGGCATATTGGATTTGAGGGTTGATAAAACCTACTTCGAATTACATTTAAGAAATGGCGTTATAAGCGAAGCGTATGGGAAATTAATGACTTCTACCTGGGCCTGCGCCATCTCTGGAGATTTTCAACCTCATTGTTTCTAGCGAGGAGAATTGAAAACAATCACAGCAGAACAGATTATGGCAAGACGAAAGAATAAAAAAGAAAGAGTAAAAATAAAAAGGACTGAGGAACAGACCATCGCTTGCAAAAAGCACTTCGAATTTCATGCATTATTTATTTTCTTTGGTACTATCGATGCTTTTCACCCAATGAACTAAAACGAAAAAGACAACTTGGAGCACGACGAAAGAGACAAACTTTGCGATGAAATAAACGCATCCCTTTTAGCTGTCTTTTATTACGAATTCTGTCGTCTGATGAATTTCGAAAATTTTTCAAAAGTCCCCAAATTTTGCGAAGTTTTCCTTCATTTAGGCTCAGTTTTTCAAACAAAGGAATCCGATTTCCTTAGACGACACTTTTTCATTGAATTACCTCGGAGTCTAGTTGCTTGTCCTGGTTTTTTGCCCGTCTCACCATTACTCTTCCCATCTTGGCTTATCGAAGAAACTTTTGACGGCTCAAGAATAAATTTCTTCCATTCCCGAAAGCGGAAATCCCAGTTCTTTCACTCATTGCAAGAAAAAAGGCATTTTACAATTGTTTTCAGCGTTCTATAAACGGCCTTTGTTTCGTTCTCTTTTCTTCAAAACTGCGGCTTAAAAACCATAAAACGAGCTGTCACTTTATTTTGTTATGGTTTGCTGCAGTCAGTAATAGTTTTCCGCTTGCCTCTGGTTTTTGGAAAGTTGTGTTGATAGAGGCAAATCCCTTTATTTTATAGTAAATTGTTTTCTCTAGTATATGGTATAATGTTATATAAAGTCCTTCAGAAGACACTCACACTGTGAATTCAATAACCAAATCTCATAAAATTACTACTATTACTATTGTACAGGTTAAATAGAAATTATTTAAATATCCAAGTAAATAATTAGTGAAATACTATTGAATTTCTATAGGCGGTGAACACAATCACACCTCCCTCTACGGAATTTTGAGAAATGTGATTTTACTGGTAGCTGAATGTTATTTAATGCTTCATCATTTTCTCGCCAAATACTTTTAACGTAGCTTATAGCATTTCTTTAATATGAATAATTCTATTATGAAAGAGCTTAATATTAATACGGCGATAAACAAAAAGCAGCGGAAAATTTTTCATCGTTCGCCGTTTCAGGATTTAAATTCCAAATTCTTTTCACTACAACAAATTATTATAGAAGTGGGAGAAATCCTCATCATACGTTGTTAACTGTCCGTTATAGAAAAGTGTTCTTTTCATCTTTGACTAAGCGCTACTTGTAGACGATTGCTTTTAGGATATCAAGGGCATCGTGACACCCATATTTCTTTGAACATGGCTGAACTTTACGTTGTACGTTTTTTTAAACGTTCGCTCTCCATTTCCATTTTTCACTCAGTATTGTAGCTATTTATCACGTAACTTACAGTGATTTAGTTTGTTAAAATAAAGAGATATTTTTGCTGAATTTCTACGTTTCTCTTGATCATTTTCGCTTGGAGAATGTACGCTGAAGAGTAGTATTCATTGAAGATTTAGATATCTCCAGAAATGACTACAAAAATGATACCCTGGTTCAACAATGCACTCGTGGACTCCATAATTTTCTTGTTATCAATGGATTGTTTAACTTATTCGTAAACATTGTTGTAACACAATCTTTTTATCGAATGCTTTAATGAAGTTGCGTGCATTTATATAAATTCATTCTTATTTCGTTCGTTATTTCCATTTCTCGGCAGAAATGCATAAGAATGCTAATCGTAGTAATGTTGTATATTCGACTTATAAAATCTGAACTTTAGGAAACTAAGATATTTTGCAATCTCGCAAAAAAACGAAATGTACAAAGGTAATTCAAGAAGGATTTTTATTGCTACCGTGGTTTAAAAACAACTCTATTTTCTACTATACCGAAATCATGTGTTTGACTTTCGATTCACTCGTGGATTGCTAGCTAGTAATATTGATGATGAATTACTCGCAAAGAAACGAATGATTTCTCGGCGCCTGGCGGGGGCGGACCCAAAACCTCTTGATAATCAGTCAAATGCATTTTCCCATTAAGCTACAGGCGTCGTTCAAGCTTCCCCGTGCGAGTGAATATAAGTTTCACTATGGAGAAGTTGTGCTCGCAGAAGCTCGACGAAGATCGTCGCCTGTGGCTCAGTGGGAAAAAATGCTTGACAGGTTATCCAGATGTTGTGGGTTTGATCCTCAACAGGCTCCAAAAAAATCATTCTTTTCTTTGAGAGCACCTTATCATCTAATATTACCACATCATCCGCTATGACGAGAATTTTTTGACTTTAATAAATAGCAACCTTATGTATGTAAAAATTGCAACACCATGAAGGAATCATGTGATTGAGCTGAAACTTTCAGGAAATGCAAATTAGGGTATGCTATTCAAATGATTAGAATTTCAGAGTCATCACGCATGCGTGGGCTGAGCAGCGCCCTCTGAACTGCTGATGGATCCGTATAAATAGAGGGCTGTAGCGGGGCGTGTATGGCTATCTACTAGTGGTAAACGTTACATGAGACGTCACTATGCCTCTACGACGAAAGAGGGCGACATTTCAGCAAGTTACGGAGTTTGAACGGGGACGAATGATCGGCCTTCGTGAAGGAGGGTTTTCTTATCGTGCAATAGCAGCTCGTATGGGGCGTAACAGCAGCACAGTGATGCGAGTGTGGAAGCAGTGGGTTCAAGAGAACCAGACAACTCAGAAATCCGGGAGTGGACGCCGAAAGGTGACGTCAGCACGGGATGATAGACACCTGGTCCGCATGGCGGTGACGGACCGTTTTGCTTCATCTGGACAGTTGGCAGAACGTTGGTGCACTGCTACAGGTGTATCATTGTGTGCTTCATCAATTCGTCGGCGTCTACTGCACCGTGGACTGCGTGCAAGAGTTCCTTTATACAGGATCCCCTGACGCAAAACCATCGGCGCCTGCGGCTACAATGGGCTCATGGACATAGAGACTGGCGTGCTGATTGGCAACAAGTGGTGTTTTCTGATGAATCCCGCTTTAATTTGGGGTACAGTGATGGCCGCATCCGTGTTAGACGCTATACCGGTGAACGCCACCTTCCGGAGTGCGTTATCCAACGTCATAGTGGACGAACCCCCAGCGTTATGGTCTGGGGTGCGATTGCGTATCATGGACGATCTCAGCTGCTACGAATTGTGGGTAATCTTAACAGCAACCGGTACATCAATGAAGTTCTGGAGCCCGAAGTTGTTCCCTTCCTTCAAGGCATTCCCGGAGCTGTATTTCAACAGGACAATGCCCGCCCACATATTGCCAGGAATGTTCAAGACTTCTTTTCATCACAACAGATACAGCTTCTTCCTTGGCCTGCCTATTCGCCGGATATGTCGCCGATTGAACATGTGTGGGATTTCGTTGGTCGGCGTCTCGCTCGTGATCCTCGTCCCATAGCTTGATATATAATTGCCCGATAGATCAATTTTGGGGTCGCATACAAGCAATCTGGAATGCTCTTCCTCAGGTACACATTCAACATCTGTTTGATTCCATGCCACGTCGTATAGCATCACTTATTGCAGCGCGTGGTGGCTTCACCAAATACTGATTGTCCACATGTAATATTATTATGTTTTGCTTTGTAATTTTAATCGTTTATTTGTATCAACACAGGTCGTTTGTACATTAAATTTCATTCAATTCGGACGAGTCCTTCATGGTGTTGCAATTTTTACAAACATGAGTTTATTATCGAGTTTTATACCTTTGATGGCAGAGAATCGAATTCTTCATGAAACTGTAGGTACATCGGATGGGGATCTAATAAGCTTACTTCCAACCTCATCCTCCACAAATAAAAAAATAAACAAACTACTACTGTTGTAAAATTTAAATAGGATCTGTTGTACTTTAAAATTGCAATATTAGGGAAATATAGTAAAGCCTTTTTAAATTAATTATTTTTCAACCTAAATACCTGCGAATGAATGTTGATGTTTTTCCTGCTAGTTTATGAAAGCACGACCAAAAAAAAATATCGCATAATTTTTTCGTACCGAATAAGTAGGCATAGTGAGCGGTCAATTAAGTTAATTGTCTAATCGGCAATCACGTAATTATCCCGTTTTCTTTTACTGTGGGTAGCTCCCAAACTTTCCATTGATTCTCAATATCAAAATCCTTGTATTCAAAACGTTTCAGAGTTAATTTGGTTTCTCAAACTCCAGGAAAAGGGAAACGTCAATGGCTAAATTTTGAGTAGCCGAGATTAAAAAACCCAATTTATTTGCTTTACGGTTATTAATCCGAATGGGGAATTTAATACTTTGCACGATTTCATTAATGTTAACCTACGCCAGAATTTCGGTTATTAGTTAATATAAAAGAGCTAAGAATTTGGAAACAACAGAGCATTTGTAATGTCGTTTCATGGAGCCATTAAAGGGGATTAGAAGTCTGCTGAATTATGTGGGAAACATAATCTCAAACAAATACGAGGAAAAGACCCGAATTGGGTTTCTGAAATCACGATTTTGGTTATTAGTTTCGAAAGATTTATTAGTGGCGAAAGATTTAATTACGTGCGAATACTCTCTCCCGCTGCACCATACCGCGATAACCAACCTGCCTCTGCATAGCTTGTAACTTACTTCGTCAATTTCATTTAAGTTTAATATTGGATTTCTTAATTTGAAATACATATGCATTTTGATTTTTCCGACTTCTTATGAGAAAGTGTATAAACATGGCCTCAGGCCAGTGAAATGAAAAGCATGTAAACTAATGGAGAAAATGCTTTTTGTGAAAATGATACTTTCTGTCACAGATGAAAGATATTATTACCCTTCTCAGGGATAACACAATGGCCAAATAATGGTATACACATAAAACCACCAAGGCAAGTTTTTGGTGATTTTTTTTGTGGGGGATTTATTAAACTTAATAATTTTGTCACCCACTTTTGAACTCAGCAAATGCTTTTTTGGTATAGGAGAAAATCTATGTCGGAGACGATGTCTCATTTTCTCTTATACCAAAAAAGCTCTAATTGAGATCAAACGTGGGTGACATAATTATAAAGTTTAATTTCTGTCACAATATTTCAAACATAGATCAACTAATATTTATTTTCATTTCTCAGGGAAAATCGTCTTTCGCTATTTCCATCAACTCTCACCCAATATGTGTGCAAAAATAGTGTTATTTATAATTATAACTTATTGCTATATATACAAATGCTAACCCATTGTTAATTTATATGGAGAATTGAAACAAACAAATGTAAAATGATACATATACAGGGTGGTCATAAAATAACTTACCCTATGTAAGGGACACTAGGGACCTAAATTTCCAAGGTATCGTGATGAAACTTGAGATGTGGATATTTCAAAGTCTGCTCTCGAAAGTTATTTACATAAAAAAATTCAGCTATCAAGGTTACGGCTGCATTTACCAAATTTCGAAAATTTCAAATGGCAATACTTTTTTTTTATTATCGCGATACGATAAGCACTGTGAACAACTCCAAATGCCGTTAAAAGTTTTCTTTTAACTTTAAAAGTGGCTTCCTCAAGAGCAGTATCAAATAGGATGAATGTGAGTTGAAAAATTTGCAATTTTGCAAAACATGCAATATGTTACCATCTGTAAAGATGGCCACATGAAGCACTGCTAAATGGACTTCAAATGGCAAGGTTTCTCGTTGTACTTCTTATTCTGTTGTTCACACTACTTCTTTGATAATGCTCTTACACAGCCATTTTTACAGTTACAGGAAAACCTTTAACGGCATTTGTTTTTTTTTTTACAATGCTGATGGCATTGCGATAATAAAAAATAGAGTTGTCATTTGAAATTTTCGAAATTGGTAATTGTAACTGTAACCGTGGTAGTTTAATTTTTTTTACATAGAACATAACTAATTATCGAGCGCATACCTTGAAATGTCTGCATTTTCCACAGTTCTCCTGTATAGTTCGTTCGCGGAAAATTAATCACTGGTGCCGTTAGAAATAACGAGAGCTGACGTCACAAACGGGTTGGTTCATTACAGTAGAGGGAAGGGCGTCATTTCATAAACCGGTTTTTCGCGCAGACAAACCAGTTATGAAATGACGCCCTCCCCTCTGCTGTAATGAACCAACCCGTTTGTGACGTCAGCTCCAGTGAATTCTAACGGAACCAGTGGTAAATTTTCCGCGAACAGACTATAGGTATAATGCTAATTTACTAAAAATTCGATATAACTGCCATGTGATATAACATCCTTGCAAAGGGGTTTCTTCAAGATCGCTATAATATTTGTCAACTGCATGTATTACATACATTTATGTAAAATAGGTACATCTACAGACGTAAATATGAAAATAAAGGTTCCAATATATACCGTGTTTGGCGCAGTATAGCCCAGATGCTCTTGCGCCATAAAAAAGCCAAACAATCAATCAATTACTTATACGAATATTGTAGCACTCCTTGTTAACTGGAAGGTTACTGGTTTGTATCCAGTATAGATCATGGTAATTTTGCCCATGTTCGAATCAAATTGTGGATATGCTGAGAATTTCATGAAGGCTGTATGGAATATCGCGTAACTAACAGTGCATTTTAATTAATTAAAACGATTTCCAATTATGGCAATTAGCATCAATGAAATTGGAGATCGACTCACTGTGCGATCTACTTTATGAAAAATAGACTAAAATACACTTATATTGCAGACCATCTGTTTGCTTTTTATCCTTGATGTCAGCTCCAAGGTCGTTCGTATTCTTTCTAAATTTAATTTCAATGTCACTTTCCCTGCCATCAACAAAATTAGTATTTCAAAAGTTAAAGACTCGATTCCAGATCGCATTTCATGGGGTAATTATAGAATCCCATGCTCGTATGCTAACTTGTACATTGCCCAAACTCACCGTGCACTCCACTTCTGGATTAATGAACACGTGTACTGTGCATTAGCGCTCAGTTGGCGCGTGATACCGTTAGCAGACGGGTTAGTCCATTGCAGTTTAGGGAAGGCCGTCTTGGAGGAACTGGTTTTTCCCGCGCGAAAAACCAGTTTCGGCAAGACGCCCTTCCCTAAACTGCAATGGACTAACCCGTCTGCTAACGGTATCAGGCGTCAGGTCTGCGCGAACGCACAATACGTTAAAGAACAGGAATTGTCTAAATCACTCATAAAGTGCCATTGTTGGTCCTTAGTCCATTAATTTAACTCCGATCAAGCTGAATTACTCTTCAAACTTCCTTCTCCGGCAGATTTAAATTTCTCTGAAGCCTTTGTTATTCATCAAAACATGGAGCACCTAGTGAAAGATACGGCTACTATTGCCAATATCCATCCGGCGTGGTGGCGTTTCCTCCGTGTTAATTTCTTTCCTAATTTAATTTCCACCTTTATATTCCCACGTTTCGTTTTCTCTCCTTATGCTTTTTACCTTCCTTAATTTTTCCTTCTGTGTCTGCCAGTAGAGGGCACCAACTCATGGACGATACCCATAAACTTGCTCTGTTGTATCAGTTTTCACGCTTATTGTTATGAACGTTTCTCTGGAAGATGGCCCAAAACCATCGAAAAACATTCAAAATTATCAAATTGTTGCAACTGTGCCAATTAATTGTTTCTTTTAGTATATTATTTATAAAGTAATTAGTGTATTTATTTACTAATTATTTTTTAATTTTATTTACTTATTAATTTTACTTATTATTTTATTTGCCCAGTAATTTTGCCATAATTTTACTTACTTATTAATTTTACTTATGAAGTAAAATTAATAAATGCTCTAATATATTTACTTATAATTTTATTTACTTATTAATTTATTTAAAGTATGTCCTTGTACTGGCACAATATTACGGAAAATGTTCATTCATTTTTCTCTTAAATATATAAAAATGTTTCGCCCTCTTATAGATTTTGTAACTATGCTATTGTTAACTGTATTATGTAATTATAATCGTTTAGTTATACGCTTGTTTAACTGCATTATGTTATCATAATCGTTTACTCATGTGATCGTTAACTGTATTTTATGATTATAATCGTTTCATTTTGTGACTGTTTAATTGTATTATGTTATTATAACCGTTTAGTTATGTGATTGTTAACTGTTAACTATATTACGTGATAGTTTAACTCTATTATGATATTATAATCGTTCAGTTACGTGATTGTTACTTGCATTATATGATTATAATCGTTTCGTTATGTAATTGTGATGCTGTGGAAGTAAATAAAATAAAGAGAATATATCAGCGGTAATCAACTTTTTCATCAAACTCGCGCCATTAAAGCACTTAAAGAGATAAAACGAATTTATAAATCAGGTAGTTAAGTAAAAAATAAATAAAATCTTTATCATAAAAGTATTTTAAAGTATTGTTATCTCTAAACAGCTTAGAAATACGCATTTCTACGATTTTCGCTCCGCTGACCACCGTCATATTACGAAGGATTTTAAAAGAAAGGAATAATAATGCACAATTTATCCACAGGCATGGCTATACTAACTTGGCACGGCGTGTAACTCTGAAACTGACGAATGTAATTTTCGGCACGCCGGTAGAAGTAAATTCATTCATTTTTCATTCCAACCTACGATTCATTTATATTTTTTTTTTATATTTTCTCTGCTACTCATTCATTTTCCTCCACTTCGCTTGCTCTGAGTGCCGCAGAATTCGCAATATTTCACAGCCAAATATATGAAATAGAAAATCTTCGTCGTTTAGCGGAAGTTAAGATTGAAAAATCTTTCTAAATCTGAACGACCCCGGGCTTTCAAATCAGTCTTTATTTTCTTCTTCACGTATGCATGGATGCTACCTGAGAGATTCGAGGAAAGAGGCTGGCATTTCATCTGAAGGCAGACCCAATTTCCTCTGCTCTTCCCCCTAACTTTCGTTTCCGTTAACCCTGGCAGCATTCATAAATTCTCCACACGTTTACCATATCGATTGTCACCTTATCTCCGTGCGGTGTACCCGATGCCCAAATCCGGGTTCTGGCTTGGGGCAAGATTTTGTATGTGAAAATTTTTACGCCTTTCCCCGTCCACTCGGAATCAACCATCCACAGAGCGATCTCTTGGAGATGCGAAGAAAAAATCTAAAACGAATTGAAAAAGTACGTTTTTGTGGGAATAGGGGCTAGAGACGAGGGCGGAAAAAGTTTATGAAACTTCGAAAATATCAATGCCCCTGTCATCTGCTGTTATTCCAGCTCTCTTACACGCTTTTTCTCCCTGCTTTTATATTTCTCCCTTCACAGAAAATGCTTAGACTTTTATATGAAATGAAGTAGTGTAACTTGAAATTTCTTTGTCGACATCCAATTTTAAGACTTTTTTTTATTTGCGTCCACAACTTGCTTTCCAGAATTTTGAACTCGCTTATTTTTAGTCGGTAAATAACATCTTTGATACGAAAAACATCTTTGAAGATGAACGATAAAGAGCAAGGACTCGCTTTTACGTCGATTCGCGCATATAACAATGTTCAATTATGGCCAATAACCATTTATAGGGCAACACGTTTTCACACACGACGACTTAAAGGCATGAGTTGCTCTAAATCTCCTGATGTATATATTAGCATGGCGCCGGTTTATTTACAATGATAGTTGTTCTTTTTTGGAAAGGTGGAAGCTAATTTTGCAGTAACTTTTAAAGTAAATCCTATTATTTTGGATCACTTTGCTGTTGTAGAAAAACATATAAATAAGTACAGTTAATTTATGATACATTCTGTAGCTATATTTAAACTAAATTCACAAAATTAACACGTTGTATAAAATAGAAAATCCCTGAATGTTTGATTGTCTCTTAACGATATTTCTTCCATTAAAATATCTACTCCACAACAAGAGACGCTTCAGAAGTCCCACCGCCCACTGCCAATCTTTCCCTAGTCACATAGTTTTAACTGTAGTTGTACCCGCTGGTTTTAAGCAATACTCTCTGGTTTACCTAATGCTGAGATGCACCAGTTGTGATTCTTCCAATAGTAGCACATGGCTACCGAACAAGCTGTCAAAGATTAAATTAAATCGATTTACAACTGTGTTAAGTTTATTTGATTTTATTTATTAACATATAAATTATCTTTCCTAAACTTCTCTTAGTCATCCAACAGGTTCCGTCTCACAATATACTTACGTAACATCTATACTTTTTATAATAACCAACTGATATGCGTACAGTACATCTTAACTACTTTATTTAAATTTTTTTTAACTATTTGTCATTTTCTCCACGGAACTTTTATTTACTTCTCATGAAACACAATTTGAGCAAC
>QLNU02015360.1:77525384-77566219 GCA_006491805.2 Dysdera silvatica
TAAATACGTCATTCAAAAATAAATGATAAAACCCTAATTTTGCCTTCAGACGCAATTATAAATTATTGCTTGTAGCTTTATAAAAATTTAAATTTTGATGGCAGTGACCTCCTTACAAAGGAAATGGTTTCCATGTTTTTTTTTTTTTAAAGTGTTCTCAAATTGGTGGTCTACAAAATGAGGTCTTGTGGTCAGAATTTTGATAATTACTTAAGGTTTGAGAGTTTGGCCACACTGCATATTACCTCCTTTTTTTGTCACCAATCATGCCAACCACTTCCTTCTAGGGTTGCATCATCATGACTTGCCGTTTTGCATGTACTTCCTGTTTCCATTATGGAATACCATTTATAATTGGACATTCTTTTGGATTTTGGTGCTACTGCACAAGATGTTACTCCCCTAAATCTAGTTCGTGTTTCAAAACCTGGCAATCGGCACAAGGTGACTAGTTGCCATGTTGTTTACACCTTTTTTGATTTTCGCCCCTTACCTCCTACGTAATCGTAAAAGTTGTCTACAGCATTTTTTGTCTTCCTCTTTCCTTTTCCTTCTTAAATTCACACATAACTTACCTTTGTATAATGAATCCATAAAAACCATGCCACCCATTAAATTATTTTGTTGGAAATACTCGTAATTTCTGTTATTAAAAATACCTGTGACTTTTATTGGTTAAATTATATTTTATTATCCTATATGTATTTATATTCTGAGAGTACTAATGTGCATTCGCGCTCAGTTGGCGCGTGATACCGTTAGCAGACGGGTTAGTCCATTGCATTTTAGGGAAGGCCTTCTTGGAGGAACTGTTTTTTTCCGCGTGAAAAACAAGTTTCGGAAAGACATCCTTCCCTAAACTGCAATGGACTAACCCGTCTGCTAACGGTATCAGGCGTCAGGTCTGCGTGAACGCACAATACTTGTTTTCTTTTGCCAAAAGCGTCATACTGTCTATACGCGAGAAGTTGGCGTCCAGATTCCGTTAGCTGAAGAAGCAGACAGATTATTCTATTGCAGTAGAGGGAAGGGTGTCTCGCTGAAACTGGATTTTCGCACGCGAAAAAACAATGTTTTTGTTGACTTCTTTCTCGAGATTATCAGTTAAAATCTGCCGATGTTTCGAACACCCCATTTTAACATCAACATTCGCATTTGCGTTTTGTTGATTCGTTTTTCTTTTTATATACTTAGAAGGGTAATTTTGTCTATAGAGAACGTGTTTGTAGTTTCCTGAAGAAACATTCTGCCATTTTGAATTTCTGTATAAGCTCTCTCGAACATTTCAATGGGTATTTCTCACCTTTTAGTTTTTTTCTTATAGGTCCTCGGCATTTCTGGAAAAAAAAAATGAAACATATTTCAACTCTTGTGGGTTAAGTTGATATACCATATCAACCTGACCCAAGTGAACTCTATCAACTTGACGCAAACGATGCCATTACACTAACCTCAAAACTATAATAAACTGGTTACAGTTACAACTATTTCTTTCAACAAAAGTTCTTACCTGTTAACTAAGTAACACCATGATAACTTTATTTGAAAAACAGTGCAGCTGTGAATTCCTCTGTGACACTCAAACAAGAACCTAAAAATTTACTTTCGATGGTTTAAAATTAGTTTTTACTCACAAAACAAAAACAATCATAGTCACTTTCTCCTGCACGAGAGTGCTAATTGAGGGTTGAGACCTTCTTTCTTTCCCCTTCACCCCGCTCCCTTTGTATCTCACAGTGGTCTAGATCGCGATCGTAGCTCAAATTAATTATACGTGTTAGTGAAAACATGGTAATCGAATAAAATTCTTTGTTAATTTTTATAGTGAAAAGAATACAATGAAATATAACCATTTTTGCATATATTTTAACTATGTTTAGTAATTATATTTTGAAATAATTGAAAACTTACCGTTAAAATGACATTTGTATTTACTTATTTGATTTCACTGTGGTTTACACATATATCTCATTTCACGTATAATCATCAATATGTGCATCATATCCATGTGTACACCTCACATGTATATCGTACATCACCAACTTCTTGTAATTATGCTGATGATATTTTATACCACTTACGAAGCATATATGGATTTTTTTAATTTTTATATACGTCTACAATTTACAATATATGTTTCATGATATACACTGCATTACAATATATATTTACAATTGTGACATTTAAAATATACATTAAGTTCAATGAGCGTTATAATTTTTTGTACACAATTTTATTCACGTTGCGGAGCATAGTGGGATATTTAACATTAAATATCACATTAACCGAAAAATACCTTGGAAAAATAGTAATTATTCATTCATATATCTATTCGTTTCCTGAAAAAGAGGAATCATTCTCAACATTCCAGGGATATTTCAGCAAACGTACGTTTCAGTGTACAGCTTTAACTTATTTTTGTGACATTCATCTTGAAGGGATAAATATGATATAATTGGGTCTGATGAATGTAAAAAATAGTTCAACAAATCTTCGTTTGTATGCTCAGACGAATCTTTTCTTCTGTTGTGAACTCTGATGAATTTAAAATACTTATTCTTCGCTTCTTGGCCCTTCTCGCCGAACTGTCCTATTGGAAAAATTATTTCGTTACCATGTATTAGCACCTTGTGGACACTAGGTGGTATGTAAAACCATGGACAATTCGTTACAAATAATTTTGCAGTTTCCATGGCGTAATTTTTAGATTTCTCACAGTCCATTTCGTATCCGTAAACACTTTTTGTGTGGTGGTAGTTTTTAACTGGGAATCTCTTGAGCTCGGGGCCCCTTGATATTAAGGGGCCCGTCCGCCAGCCGCTTAATCCGCCACTGTACGAACCCGATCTAGACCACTGTGATCCTGCGCATTAAGAAAATATTACTGCTGTATCAACTTGTCACTGAATCAACTTGACCCTGTATCAACTAGACTCGGTCTCCCCTACCATATTACTGCACTACATAAAATTTATAAGCAATACATATATAAATAAAAATCAAATATATTCAGCTGTAAACTATCATTTTCGATCAAAACCGAAGTTAATTGAAAATAACTAAATTGCCATTTTAAAATGATCGTCTTTGAAATTTTCTGCGGTGCATTTTATGTACTAGCATTCCAAAGAACTCTCATTTATGCTCTCAATAAATAATAATTTGCGTAGAATTTGTGTTCGGCTTAAAAATTACTCTGAGACGTTCCGCCAAGTTGAAAAGTTCGAAGACCATTGACTAAAGATACTATTTTTTAGCAGCAAAACAAAAAAAAAAGTTTAACAAGAAATTGGAAATTTGTGTCCATTTCAAGCGTTCAGATTTGCATATCCTCCAAATCAAAGAGTTTTTTATAGTTGGTTGCCCACTGACCTCCAAAAGGACTGTAAATTCAGTACAAAAGAATTACCTCTTCATTTTGACTAATCTCTAAAACTGTTTAAAACTCCTTTATATTTAAATATGCGCAATAAAACTACTGTATTATCACTGCATATTTATATATATATATATATTTGTTGAGCTTTCTTTGAGCCTAAGTCCAGTGGTGTCGTAGTAATAACGCGTCCATATAAGGTGCCGTTAGTCCGAGTTTGATTTCAGTGCTATCGTAATACACGTGTCATTTTCTGCCCACCGTAGTCTAAGGTTTAATCCTCTAGGAAAAGAGATTTGAATCCTTGAGGAAATCGAGGGAACCTTCTCAACCTGACCCTAGCTACCCTTATCCCGTAAAATGTAAATAAATGTTCTTTGAGAGTTTCATTTCATTTCGAACATATTTATTACAAACTTACGTAAAAATACCATAATAATAATTATTATTCATTGCACAAGAACTCTAGCCTTTCATAATATTATGTGCATGTTAGAAAGAATGGTGAAGCAGCCATCCCTGTGTTTTCAGTGCGCCTATCATTGAGGAATGGAAAATAAAAAGCAAAAGTAGAAAATAAAAACACGACATGAGCGGGAACACAATAAACGGGTAAATCCAATTAAGAATTACAATCATTAATACAAAGTCTTTTCCACTTCGCTAAACTTTTTATTGCCCGGGAATGAAATAAATTAGTTTTGCCACGCCTTTTACTGGACTGAACGTTTTTAAAATTAGCAGTTTCAGAGCTCCCGGATATTTGTTGATCTCTTTGAAGAATAAGAATTGATTTATTTAAATTTCGGCTATTTAAATTTCCCTAAGTCCGTAGCGCATTTCTCTGCTAGGTCTGTTTATTTTATTGTTTGTTTGTTTTTTGGTTTTACGGCTCAAAGACTACAGTGGTCATGCTGCGCCGGGACCTACAGTTTTCCGAGGAATCCGAACCTCTTAAGGCCTGGGGAACCAAACCCCGGACTACAGTGAGCAGTGCGATCTTTTATGAGATCTCTGAGTAAGCGTTCTTTTTGCACTGCTGGGAGTCGAACCCGGATTAGCCGCGCAATAGGAGAACGCGTTACCACACTGCGCCACCGCAGGGCCCTGTTTATTTTACATTTCCATAATAAGATAGCAAACACATTAAGCTAGTTATGATGCTTTAATTATTAGCAAAAGCGCAGTCGATACAGAAATGCTCTTGCTAATATGTAACTAACCCTCTTGTTATACATAACAGAATGGAGCAAAGATATTAAACTTAAGGAATAGCATAGAAAACGTTTTTATATATGGAAGTGTGGTAAATAGGGTTCTGTAGAGAGTGTCTTTGATTAATAAAAACGTATAACTTTGTAATATTTTCCAATATGGTAGGCATACCGCAATCATACGAGAGAAGAGTTGTGCCGTAAATATACTTGTATGATTTCAAAAAGCTTTCAAATGACTGGAAATAACTGCAGTCCACTCGGGTTTGTCCCTGAAGAAATACAGCTTCGTCTATTCCAATTGCATCGACGCATCTCTTCTTAAAAATTCACAACGTTGGTTTTACTTCTACATGGTTGGATTATATCGGATTTTTGACTCGTGGATGCACCCATTTCTTCATATGTTTGCGAACAAAAATGTTCGGTGTGGTATGCTTGTGTTTTTACAGCTCAAGGACAGCAAAAGCCATATTATATCGGAAACGACAGATTTCCAGGGAATACGAACTTCTGCTTCCAAGAAAACTAAACCTCGGTCTACGGTGGGCAAAACAATGACACGCACTCTATCACACCATTAGGAATGGTACCCAGCTTAATATCACGAGAGACGTATTTGTTACCTCTATCGTAGGGAAGTAGGCCTAAATTTTTATGAGAAATTCGAACTTTCTAAAGTATAGGGAACCAACCTCCCAGCTACAGTGGACAGTTTAGTCTGGATGCTTTCTTTTTGGCGCCAGTTGGGCGTTAAACCCGGGTTCACCGCACGCTAGGTCAATACGTTACAACTGCGCATGACAAGGGCCCCAACAAAAATTTGTCTTCTATAAGCATTGAAGTTAAATTATTATTATTATGTCAGTCTAAGAGTATCAGTTTGTATAATAGCAACCTAGGCACATATTTAGAATTTATTTTTGATTGCAATGGAAATATATACGGGGTGTTCAAATATCAAAAAAACCCGCACTTTAACTGTTTACTTTCGTAATCCTTATGCCATACCGAACAAATTTGCAAATGGTAACCATGGTAGGAAATCAATATTTAATAAGATATTTCAGATAATATTTTGACAAATCGTCATACTTGAGCTGCTCTAGAAAACCAATTAAAGCCTTGAGGTGAATTTACTGGAAAGAAAATAACTAAAGTTAGTTGTGTTGGTTCGCGAAATCTTTTCGGGAATTCCTACTTGGCGCTTTTGCAAAAACGAAAAGGCTATGTTCGCACATTTTCGTAACCGAAACAGTAAAATATGAAATAAAATATTAAAAACAATTTAGAAGTTTTATTAAACATTTTTCTCTCTTTGCGGCAGTTTGTATAATTTATAAGTGCCAGATTCAGTGGGATACGACCCATACATTTCACCTACTGGACGGATCGTTGTGTTAAAGATCTTTTGTGCATAATAATTTATTGATGGATAAAGAAAACAACTAAAACATATGCTTATTTTAACCCATGTAGCCTATTTTACCCCTTGCGAATAACTACGAGCTTAAATTAAGCGTACTTTTACCTTGTTAAAGTTTCAACTACGTGTATAATATGCACTGCATATTCTATTTATTTCTTGTTTACTTTAAATTGTCTTAAAATGCAAGTAGCAGTATTTATAAATGAACCATTCGGGACTGTCGAGTTATTTTTTCTTATATTTCTTTTGAGTGTGAGAATAATTTTAGAATTGTCCATCATATTTAACAGTGAAAAAATTCCTATTTGTCGGCTGAAAATTAAATGCTCAAATATTTGTAGATTTCATAAATTTTTTAAACTCTACTCGGCGCGCAATGCAAAATGATATTCAGAAAACTTAATACCAGTGCACATAAACTGGGCCAATATTAGTGAAGACGTTTTTCATGAATTTTTCCCAACATTTTTTTACACAAAGTTTTGGAAAAGAATGGAGGATTATAATCTTTAGAAGGAATAAAACGTGTTCACACTTATTTAATAACTCAAAGTTTGTAATCGGCGAGTTCCCGGTTCGAATACGACCAGCAAACCCTGTTTGAATACACACAGACCAAGAATAGATTAAAGAATTGTCGCTTCGTTGAAAATAAAATCAAACCGAATATAAGCTACCTATTCACAAGAAATTTCTATTAACAAGGCGCAGTAGTTTTACTTATTCTTAAAAATAATATTTTGTTTCTTCAAACAAAAACAGAAACAAAATTTTTTCAGATATTCCTCCCCATATGTTAGTTCCAAATCTTAAATAAAACAATTTATATTCCCACATACAGGGCCAGATTATGGCAAGGGCTCGCAGGGCCCATGCCGGGGCCCCCAAATATTTATTTGACAATTTTATTTAATGTAAAAATCAGCAAATTGATACAAAAAAATTTCATTCTTTTTTCTACGGATTTACAATCCAAAACAGAGCTTAATTTCTAACAAAAAAGTACCGGAGCCCTAGCATATTCGTATTTTGTACCCGCTTTTGGCAAAGCCACACCCACTTCTGGTCTGATGATGTCATGCGAGTTTAGTGCGCATGCTCCAGGACGTCACGAAATTCCATGCACCCTCTTTGGGAGAGTTCAAGTATTACGTAAGCACCTTGTGGGAGGGGGTTGCTGTTGTGCTTATTTTCCTATGTTAGCCAATGTTAATTTTTGCTTACCAGAGAGGGAAGTGGGTATAAACTGGCTAAAATATATCTTACGTAATACTTGAACTCTCCCTTTCCTATGAATAATAATTCTATCCCATGTGCCACAAATAATATTCAATCACGTCAGTCAAAACAAGTTAGAAACATCATCTAACTTCTTAAAAATAGGATCCTTAGTTAGAAAACAAGTTAGAGTACCCAATATCTGTGAACAATTTGAGCCCATGAGCAACATTCTAGCAGCAAAATTTAAGTTGCAATTCTGCGTGCAGTCTCTTGCCATGTAATATTCAATTTGTAAATCATATTTAATATTTTGTAAAATTAAGAAAAATATTTGACATTTAAAATTATTTTTGGCCATGTTATATATACATAGTAGATGGTTTGTTATTGTTGATTAAAAATGTTTTTAATTTAATTTATATTTGCTGAGAAAACTAAAGTCAAAACCATTATAAACTTCATTATTTTTGGAACTTTAAAAGTTAAATATGTCCCCATTCATTACTTTTTTCAATATTGTATTATTTTTTTCCCAAATTCATCACTTTTTCAATCATTCATGACCTTTTTTGGCAATTAATGACCATGTATACATCCTGAACTTGCCTACTTACATTAGTTAATGAAAAATATTCCCTGGAATTTCATCTTTTTCTTTCTATTTTTTTTTTTTTGATTGGTTGTCAATTGCACTGTGATCAGGGGTGGACTCAGCCGCAGGTGCACCCTCATGGACGATAGGATACGCGCCTCCGTATGTGAAAGGACTCGCACCTTCCTGTAATCCAAGGTATGCACCCTTGAGAGAACCCTGTCCGCCCCTGACTGGTGACCACTTGCTAGCCACGAATGCACTTAAGACTCCGGTTTCAAGTCATTAATAGACGGGCCAACCAGTCTAACAACATTAAATTTGATAATGTCTGAATGTGAAGGGAAGCACGCTGTGGTGTACAAATCAAATTCATTGTTGAAATCCTCTTTCACATTCTGCTCTTGATATAAAGGTGCAACTGTTGAAATCAGTTTCTTCAGTTCATTCTTAATTTCTTTGCCAGGAGATTCCTGAAAAATCTGGAAGTCCTTTACGTTTACTGTTGTATCGAAGTGAAATCTTTTGCATAATTCGTTCGCTGTATTGCTTGGCGGAAAAGTTACGTTTTTGAATGCATGATGTTGAATGATGTTGCCACATCGAGTTGGCAACACTCCAATGTTGTTTATTGCACGCTAGTTCCAGACGAGGAGAGACCTTGTTCTCTCGAAACGTGCGTCGAACCATCTTTTAAACTTACAACTACGATAAAAAACGTTGTTATTTTTCCATTATTGTTATATTTGCGTAGTGTTCGTCACTTTTCCAGTCTTACATTAACGTCATTAACAATCCGTTTTTGTCAATAGTTGTAAATCAATCAATAAGCCACACTGATATTTATTTATTCTAAATATATCTTGCTTCTTATTTAATTTCACTTTTTCATTTGATAATTTATAACATTTATTAAAATATTTTAATCAGATTCTCAAAGAACTTTAAAAGACGCCAAAATAAAAAAATAGTTAAGAATTATTACCCTCCCCTTGTGTGTACAACAAGCGAAATTGATAGCAATCTAATATTCAAATTCAACTTTTAAATAATGACGTTTTTATAAATTGTGAATAAATTTTTCTGAAAAATAATTCAACTTTTTTTTTACAGTTTGGGGATTAACTTTCAGCAAAACATTGGCGGTTTTATTGAGTGACGCACACACCAAAAATAAGGTAAGAAAAGTTCAACCTTTCGTTTCATGGTTGGAACATCCCTTATTTTTTCATTGGGCAATATATAGGGATTTCCGATTATGGTAACCATTTGCAAATTTGCTCGGAATGGCGTAAGGTTTTGGAAAATATACAGTCAGTACGGTGTGTTTTGAACACTCTGTATACATACATGATCGTTATTTTATCCGGCATTGTAATTTATAAAACATTTCATCATATTTTTTTCAAATATATCCTTTTTGATGTATCAATATATATATATATATATATATATCCACTGCTGGATGAAGGTCTCTCCAGATGTTTTCAACACAAGAATATCCTGAGCAATTCTCTTCCACGTCACACCAACCTGTTTTCTTATTTCATCCACACATATAGTTTGAGGGCATTTTCTAGGTCTTCGGTGGCCTCTTGGAATCCAGTTCAGAATTTCCGTTGTCCGTCGTTGATCAGTTCTTCTTGCAATACGCCCAGCCCGTCGCCATTTCAGACCTTTTACTTTAACAATGCTGTTTTCCACTCTAGTCTGCTTTCTCACCCAAGTGTGTCTTTTTCGACCTTTGATAGTTATTCCAAGCATGCACCTCTCCATACTCCTTTGCGTTGTCTGTAACTTCCGTATTGCTCCAACTGTTAGACTCCGTGTCTCTGATCCATAAGAGAGGACTGTTAATACACACTGGTTGAAGAATTTTCTTTTTAGACACGAAGGCAATTTCCCCCTCAGAATAAAACCGTTTATTCCCAGTGCACTCCAGCCAAGCTTAATACGTCTTTTGAGTTCTTTCATAATGTTGCCGTCCATTGAAATCAGTTGGCCAAGGTAAATATATGAATCAGTAATTTCTAGCTCTATGTTGTCAACTTGTAATTTTGTTTTTTCTACGAAATTATTTAACATGATCTTAGTTTTTTGTAGGTTCATCGTGAGACCCAACTTCTTTACTTCTAGTTGAGAGCTTCTGTACCATGTCATGGAGTTCTGTTGGGTTCGTTGAAAATAACAATGTCATCAGCAAACCGCCGATGATTTAAATATTAACAATTTATTTTTATTCCCCTGTTATTCCAATTTATTTGCTGAAAAATCATCTGTAAAGCTGAAGTAAAAAGTTTTGGAGAGATGGTATCTCCCTGCCTCACACCTTTACCAATTTTGATAGTTTTGGTATCTTTATGTAACCGAAATTTTGCACTTGCATTTTTATACACACATTTCACCATGTCAATGTACACATCCTCGACGTCTGCTGATCTTAAAGAGTTGATGACTGCTGACGTTTTAATAGAGTCAAAGGCCTTCTCATAGTCAATAAATGCCACACACAATGGAAGTTCATATTCATGTGTTCTTTCAATTAATTCTCTTAATACTTGAATATGGTCCACTGTACTGAATCCACTTCGAAATCCAGCTTGTTCTCTTGGTTGAGCTGCATCTAATTTTTTCTGCAGGCGATGTGTTAGCACTTTTGTGAAGATTTTATAAATAGCAGGTAACAAGCTAATTGGTCGGTAATTTTTTAAATCCTCTTTATCACCTTTTTTATGCAAAAGAATTACTGTTGCAGAATCCCATTGGTTTGGTATGTTACCACTGTTAAGACATTTGGTAAAGAATTTTGCGAGTATGTCTTCTACATGTTCTCCAGCTTCTTTTAAGATATCTAATGTAATGCCATCATCGCCAGGGGATCTTCCTTTCTTCATACTTTTTATTGCAAATGCTACTTCTTCTTTTAAGATTTTAGGAGCTGTTCCTTCGACTATCTCAGAGTCTTCGTTTAATCCACTGTTTCCCTCATACAGCTTTCTGTAGAATTCTTCAACTGAACTTCAATATATATACACACACACATACTCTATAACAAAAAAAAATCGACGCATCAAGGAGGAGTTGTCCGATTGCGATAAAAATTGGTGGATGTGAAGAACATACATAGAAAAAGAAACGATTAAAATTTCAGAACAATTGAATGATTTATTGCAGAGTTTGACCGTTACAAAGGGAGGAAGTCAATAAGGCGTTGGTCCACCTCTGGCCTGGATGCAAGCTGTCACCCGGCGTGGCATAGACTGATAAAGATCCCGGATGGTGTCCTGCGGAATTTCTTGCCAAATTGTCTCCAACTGTCGGGCTAAATCGTCAACATTCCTGGATGGTTGCAATCGCCTTCCCATAGCGTCCCAAATGTGCTCTATGGGAGAGAGATCAGGAGATCTAGCTTGCCAAGGAAGTGTTGGGCAAGCTTGAAGACAATTCATAGCAACACGTGCCGTGTGCGGCCGGGCATTGTCTTGTTGAAACGTAAGTCCAGGGTGTCGCAAAAGGAACGGTAACACAACCGGTCGTAGAATGTCGTCTACGTACCGCTGTGCTGTAAGTGTGCCAGAAATGACCACCAAAGGGGTCCGGCTATCAAAGGAGATGGCACCCCAGACCATAACGCCCTGTTGTGGGCATGTGTGGCGTGCGATAGTAAGGGCAGGATCCCCACGCTGCCCTGGACGTCTCCAGACACGTCTGCGGTTGTCGTCAGGACACAGTTGGAAACGGGACTCGTCACTAAAGACTATACGTCCCCAGTCAGCGCAGTTCCAAGTTGATCGAGCCCGGCACCACTGTAATCGGACTTGACGGTGTAAAGGCGTGAGAGGTAAGCGGCGTAACGGTCAGCGCGAGCGTAAATTCCGCTCTCTCAGTCGTCTGCAGAGGGTCATGTTGGACACATGTGTGCGGTCCACACTTTTGATAGTTGATAACGACGAATCCGGTGCTGTGACAGCTGCTCTGACAATCGCTCTGTCTTCCCGTTCTGTTGTGGCCCTAGGTCGACCGCTGCCGTCCCGACGCTGACATCTGCCGTTGTTGACCCACTCTTGCCAGCACCGTCCAATCGCCGCATCGCTTCGACCCACATGTCCAGCGATTCTTCGATTCGTCCAACCAGCCTCTTTCAATCCGATAGCACGACCTCTTTCAAACTCTGACATATGCTCGTAATGAGCACGAATCTTTCGGCGAGGCATTGTTACAGTCGACGTAAGATATCCGCAGTCAAAATGCAACAGAAATTTTGACCACATATTGAGAATCGCTCCTTATATACACCTGCTGAATGCGCAGTTCCGATGCGCTGGAGTTCCCGCTATTCATTCATTGGACACCAAATTTTAATCATTTGCATGTTCGGTCAAAATGTCTTTGCATACGAAATTTCATTACAATCGGACAACTCTTTCTTGGTGCATCGATTTTTTTGTTATAGAGTGTATATATATATGTGTGTGTGTGTGTGTGTGTGTGTGTGTGTGTGTGTGTGTGTGTGTGTGTGTGTGTGTGTGTGATTATATGCACAGTTTTTTACTACTAGGAGTCATGGTCCTTTCTTCGACTCCTTGTATGTACTACAAATATCCATATTGCTTTATACTTAAATTTTTTACACGATATACTCGTTCAAATATATACTTTTCTTTATCAACATCTGCATCAATTGTCATTGAAAATATTTAGATATTTATCTGTCAAACATTTACGTTTTTGAAAGCAGCACAAAAAAAACCGCTACTTATCTGTATATTGAATATATTATATCTAACATACTCATCTATTTCTGGATGCGAGACAAAAAAACCAATGCGCCAACCTTAAAAAGCAATGCAATTTAAATGCAAAATTTAAATGCAACCAATCTTAAAAAGACAAAATATTGTAAGCTACTAGTCAGAATATTGTTTTCTTCCGATGATTTTGTGAATGTCGCTTTTCATTGTTGATAAAAATCATGTCATTTCGTCGCTACACAGGACTTATTCTTTTACTCTCTGCACAGCCATATCAAGTTATTCTTCATTGAGCCAATTTATTAAGGTTCAAAGCGCCAGAGGAATTTCCTGACATACCAATCGGAGACGAACCAGCTAATATATTCAACTTTCACTTTATAGGTTGTCGAGACAACTCGTGATGAAATTGCTATCACTTCGACAACAGGAGGAAATACGTCACAAATTTTGAATCAAACGAATTAATGAGCTCTTGTCAGTACCATCATGACCTCTAGTTGTGTCATTTCGACCCAAAGTTTTCCACCATTGCATTATTCTTCATGAATAATCTCCTCGTTTGATTAGATTAAAGAAATATAGGATATATATACGTTGTTTCGTAAAATATTTATAAATTCTTAAGTTGTAAATTAATACGTGAGAGAAAATTGGAATTCTTAAAATATATCTAAATAATTTATATATTACTAACTACAATGGAAAGACAAATTTGATTACCTCGAAATTTCCTTCCATCAAGCGGTTGAGCACATTTCAATCTTGCACAATTATATGCGGAATATAAATTAGATACTTCTGAAAAATCTTTAACATTTCGCAAAAATAATACAAAGCCTGAATATTAATAATATTTAGGATCAAATCGCTCATAGATGTTACTTTTCCAACACAACGTTCATCCATTCCAACTGTTGTGAACAGATAGTCTCTTGCATATGGAATAAGCAGCATCGAGTCCCGTTTCTGGTAAAAGATTGACGCAAACAAAATGACTCCTTTTTTTTGTTCCTTGCCATTTGTTTGACCATATAATAAGGAAAGAACCTTTTTAAAAGAACGTTATGTATGCGCATAAAACGAGAAATTTTTAATCACACGATGAACATTTCAACCAGGCTTAGCTGGTCTTCAGGAAGTTGTAAACAAACCTGTGTGTTGCCACTTCTGGAAAGCGTTGTCACCCAGCCGGGGCGTCTGTTGATGTGGATGCATGAAAGGTGGCCGTAGAGGGAAGAAGGGTAGACCAAGCTCGGCTAAAAAACGGTGTACTACTTTGATCATTCACATCGTTAGATTTTAAAGATTTTATGTGGAAAGCTTCTAAAAAGTCAAGTTCAAGTGGTGATTTTGGCTGGGAAATGATGGTAGGCTCTAGGAAATTAAATTTATGACCATTTTTCCAGCAGTGCACAGCTATGGATAACTTTTGAAACTCCGCCCTTTCAATATACCTTTGTTGTGTTTTTAACCTATGTTTTAACTTGACCTAACCTATGTTTCACTAGACGTCAAGTCAATGTTTACGAACTTCCCTGTTTTCGATTGCCTAAAACGGCTGAATGAATTTCTCTACTCATAGCCCGAAATTGATGAACTCATCGCCTTAACTACAATTTGCATGACCCACACGAACTTCATTTGTGGAGTGAAATACTACCGGCAAACTGAAGGGATGGCAATGGGAAACCCGCACTCTCCCATTTCATGCAATTTTTACATGCAACGTTTTGAACCGGGTGTTTTTAAAAAATAAATTTTAAATTCTGGACAATGTATAAGGATGATATTTTCATCTTGTGGGAGGGACAAACCCGACAGCATCCAGACGATGCTTCAAACCTTAAATTCACTGAATCCAAACATCGAATTCTCCTTTGAAACTGAAAACAACAGCTCTCTCGCCTTTCTGCATGTATTGGTCAAGAGAACGGAGAATTAATTCACCACAGCGGTTTACCGCAAACCACCTTTCGTCCCGTGACCTCCCCTTGCTAAATCATGCCATCCGGTCAAACAGAAAATGGCGGCCTTCTGTATATTTGTGTACCGCGCGTTAAAGATCTGCTCAACACTAAAAGCTCTTTCCAAAGAACTAAAATTTTTAAAATCCATTTCATTAAATAGGGGCTACAGTTGCAATATTATTTACCTTGCGAAATTTAATAAAGCCTATTCTTCTACAAATTTGCAACGAATTCTTTTGTGGAATGGTTCACCAACCATAACTTTACCCTTCTAGCCGAAACTCGGGTACGCTATAAAAACAATTTAAAAAAGGCTAATTTCCGTGTCGTCTTCTATCCTTCCAACAAAATTCCTAAATCCACCCTTAAAGATAAGTTTTATGTCACCCAAAGCTGGGGAATATATCAAATTTTTTGTGAAGGCGGATGTTCGTATATCAGACAAACAAAGAGAGCCTTAAAACGTAGGTTAAAAGAACACCAAAGATATATTGAAAGGGCGGAGTTACAAAAGTCATCCATAGCTGTTCACTGCTGGAAAAATGGTCATAAATTTAATTTCCTAGAGCCTACCACCATTTATCCGCCAAAATCTCCACTTGAACTTGATTTTTAGAAGCTTTCCACATAAAAGTTTAAATACTAACATTGTGAATGATCAAAGCAGTACACCGTTTTTTAGCCGCGCTTGGTCTACCCTTCTACCCTCTACGCCCACCTTTCATGCATCCACGTCAACAGGCTCCCCGACTAGGTAACAATGCTTCCAAAAAGTGTTAACATATGGGTTTGTTCACAACTTCCTGAAGAAGATCAGCTAAACCTGTTTGAAATGTACATCATGTGATTAAAAAAATTTCGTTTTATACGCATATATAACGTTGTTTTAAAAAAGTTCTTTCATTTAATTTGCGTAATTTCGACTGAATACATTCATATAAGAAGGGTTTTTTGCAATTCGTTCAATCACATCACGAATCCATTTTCTTCTAATGTTTTTTTTTTCTTTTCATTTTTGCTCTTCTCTTAGTAATTTCATCATAATTTCAGAATTATTCCTAAAAACGTGTTTTGTAGATTTAAGTTTTGTTGTATAGGAGATTTCAGTGGCAAAATTCCTTGCATTTTATTTTTATGTTGTTTGTTTCTAAGCGGAATATTGCGGCTTCATGTCTAATTATGTTTATGGCAGTTTCCAGTAACTATCCTCCTTACATTGTCTTTTTACGTTATTTATTGGTTGATAATTGCGTTGTAAACATGTTTGTTGTTATGTAAAAATGCATTTTTTTTTTAAATTTCGTTTAGTTAGCTAACATGGATGTAAAAGGTAAGAGTGGTAATTAGAATCTTGGTATTATAGAATGCTGCAGTGGTTAAGTGGAGTCAGTTACGCGTGCTATCATTAACACGGGATCATTGACGTCTCCGTTGTGCCAGGCCAGAGCAACATGGAATGCCACAGATTGGTAACGTGTGGTGTTTAGCGATGAGTGTCGCTTCATTTTGGGGACCGATGATCACCGTGTCCGGGTTTGAAGGACCCCTGGACAACGCCACAATTCCAATCTTGTATCGAGCGACACAGCAGCCGCACTACGGGCATTATGGTCTGGGCAACCATAGCCAATGTCAGCTGATCCTCTCTAGTAGTGGGATACCTTTGAACTCGATGCCAGCTGTACGTCGATGAGAATCTGCAGACCCATGTTCTTATCAGTCCTAGGTGCGATTTTCAGCACGACATCGTTCGGCCGCACACAGCTGGTTGTTCAGGTCTGCCATGCTTTATCTGGGATACTGCTATACCGCAGACCTTCATCGAGCATATGTGGACCAGTTGCAACAACAGCTACCTCGTTGCCGCAGTGATTTGTAAAGTAACATCCAGCAGGTGTGGACGTATAACTCAGTACAAAATCAGGCGTCAGTCCCACACTATGCCGCACCATATTGCTGCTTGTATTGCAACATAAGACGGCGTGACGAGCTAATGACGATGAGAAGACTGTATACCGTAGATTCCTCTGATTATTCTGCTGCTCTGTTTTTTTATCATGTATATAACTTGTCTGTATCCCAGAATTAAAATTTCAGGTTCATCCTATGCTTTCTTTCTTGGTGAGCAACTTTCATTATCCGTAAGTATATTTAGAAGCCTCCTACAGAGCGATATTTTAATTATCTTGCTTTTTTATTTCGATCCTTTGGTTGGTGTACATCATAAAAGAATTATCCATATTTAAACTATAGGAAGGCACAAAATTTAAGAAAGGATGTAGTAAGTAAAGTAACGGATGATCTAAATTTATCATTCTGCTAATGCAATACTTTCTGGATAATTATACGTATGAAATTCAGGATTAATATTTCTATTAATAGTGTGCATTCTGTATGATATTAGGCTAGTACAAATAAAATGTTTTCCAAAATATCGGAATTTCCTCGCTCAATAATTTCATTTGCTCCGGTATACATGTATATACAAGTTAATCTTTCGGAAATCAATCAATAAAACGCCACGAGTTACAACTTGGAAACTTCAGTCTAGATGTTATTCGATTTAGAAAGTCATGATAAAATGGTAAAATATTGGTAAAATATATGAAAGCCGATACCATATTTACAGAAAGATTCACGTGGCAAAATAAATTATGTTTGGCATTAAAATTAGTAGAATAATAACATGTTTTATAAGTTGAATAGACAATGGGTGAAACTGCAAAAGTGGTCGTTAAACGCTCTCGGCCATACCAAATGCATGCAAGCCAAATGCATATGTATGCCTCCATATGCGAATCACTAAAACTATAGAATAGAGACTCATGTTTTAAGAATAAAAATATGTTGAAGAAATTAAGGCGCGATAGATTAAAGATACAAATCGAACATCGAAGTAATCATAGATAATTGTAAAGTGTTTAAAAATATCTATGACTATATATATATGTGTCTAAGTAATTGTCGGAAATTTTAAATCATGCAATATCAAGTATGAGAAATGCAAGTTTGAAAATCTGGATTTAGTTAATTAATATGGTAAACAACTTATTGGATTTGCTGCAATATATAATTCCAGTAGCCCAAAATTGCTTTTTTCAAACTATTACAAAAGAAATGACTCTGCAAAAGGTGTTCATGAAAAAATCTTTGTCGATAGTATCGAGATACGCTAAATATCTGAAAATAATGATTATAACATTATGGTGTGTCTGAAAGATTTTATATAAAAGAAAATTATTGAATGTGTAAAGGTAGCATTTTCTGGAAACATTTGAAATTACACTAATATGCAAGGCTTTGTTTTGAAATGGCAATGTTTTATGATGCTTTCCTTACTTCGACTATAGAATTCTAGCTAGTCATAAAACATGACACAAATCTAATCAATTACAGGCCATTTCCGATCAAACAGAAATTACCGAGTAGCCGATCGAACAGAAGTTATCAATCAATCAATTGACATATTCATCAAATTTTATTAAAGCAAATTCCCCAAATACAGCAAAGCAGTTCGCATCAATAGTCATGTGATTTCTAACACGAATTTCTTCTAAGCAATATCGTGTTATCATAAAGTGAAGTGCCTCCAAGAGGAAAGAGGCTGAAACCATTAAATAAATTCTCTTAGAACTTTCAAAAAGTAATAATATTTAAACAAATATTACGATTAGTTAAAAGTTAAGCAAACTTCCTAACCTGGGCTTTCAAGCCCTTAGGCAATCGAATAAATACGAAGAGTTCGGCAGTAGGGGTTAAGCCGTCCAGTACACTCAGGCAGACCAGCTCACAACAGATACCTAAAATTACACTACGTATCTTCCTATGTTAAAATTGGTTACATGTATCTAAAAATCCCTTACTCTGTATTCTTATTCTCAACGTACAAGGCTATACACTTAAAGGTTAGTCAAAATAACTCAGGAAATTTAATATACAAAATCAGTACAATTTCCTATAACACCAGTTAACATTCATATTACTATCCTAACTCAGGACATATTAACGAACTTAATTTAATTATTTAATTTTATTTTATTAAAAATTATATTAAAATATAAAATTTTATTTAATTTAATTAACGGACTTAAAAAACTAAGAAGCCCATAAAATATAGTTCATCAGAAATTCCACACTAGCAAAGTTAAATAAACAAAGTAGTTATCATTGCAAACTCAGTCACAGTTAGTCCGAACTTCGGTATTGATCCACTCCGTCGAACAGTTCAGCCAGCACACGTACAGCTTGTTTAGGCAATCAACCACTATGAGGCAACACAAGTACCTACCAATCCTCCGCTATGAGAGACAAGTAAAGATACGTCGTGTAGGCTCCTGACGACTTCCTTCATCGAACAATCAGGAGGAACAACGGTCTTGCTCTACAGAACGAAGTTCGGCAGATTCATTTCTAAAGAGGCAGCTTATAGTTGGCATACAACGAACTGCCGCGAGGTAAGTCGTACACACCTTGGAAGAAATCAGGCAATAACCTTTTGCGGAGTACATTTAAACTAACTACAATTGACATGCTACTAAACAGTTAAGTTCTTACGGAGTTCCGACATATTCAACATAACCAGGGCTGTCCTAGACCACGACTGGGATCAGTCAGCCGAAGCGATGCAACACACAAGCTAAGCACGTCAGTAAGGACTCACATGTCGACTGACAGCGGTTTTATACAATATCATAACGTTTACTACGTAGGACTTCCTAGGAGGGCGAGTACCTCAGATCTATTTTCATTCTATAGAAATGCATTTAAAGTACTCAGTTGGATACTTATTTAAGAAGTAATGGCAAATTGTCATCACATTTACCCCTTCCCCACCTTAGTTTCCTACTTTCATAAACATTGGGAAGGAGAACAACTATTTTTTATTTCAACGTCGCCAGTCCCTCACTCCAGATGCTTGTCGATAGCTAATCCTCTATACGTCTCGCAACCTTCTACTCTGTATATTGGCATTCACCGTATCAGTTATATCAGCATTACCAGTCGAAATTTCCCCAAGGCCCTTCTACTTCTTCATCCAAACTAATCCCACTTTCCGGATCACGTTGTAAATAAGGTTTAAAGTTCACTACATGATGTTTACCTATATTCCTCTCTGTTTCAAGATCTCGCAATCCATAGGTACTTTTCACTTATTAAATAAGGACCTTTCCAACTTAGTAATAGTTTTGCAGTAATGCCTTCTCCTGCCGACGACAGGTAATGAGATCTTAATAACACAGTATTTCCTATTTCAAAGGGTTTTTTTGCATCTATTTTGGTTGTAATGATACCTTTGCCTACGTTGAGCCGTTTTTGTGGCTTCCAACGCCGTCTTCCATAATACCTGAAGCGCCTGAGCCTTTTCCCCAAATATCACCTTCGACCATTTGGTCAAACGGCAAAGCAAGTTCTCTCCCCAAAAATAGTTTAGTGGGTGTTTGCCCCGTAGTTTCTGATTGTGAAGTTCGCAAGGCCATTGACAAGAAAGCTAAACCACTATCCCAATTAGTATGTTTTAATCTAACATGCGTCGTAAGAATTTATTTTATATTCTTATTTACTCTTTCTGTTGAATTTGTTTGGAGTTGGTAGGGGGTCGTAAGTTTCCTCGTGATCTTCATAATTTGATAAATGTTCTGCATCGGTTCAGAAACAAACTGTGAACCATTATCCGAAAGTATTTTCTTTGGAAGCCCATAACGAGAACAGAACTCAAAAACTAATTTCCGTGCTATTATAAGGGTTGTCGCTTTTTTCAACGGAAACACTTCGGTCTATTTTGAAAAGTAATCTACAATAGCGAGTAGATAAACGTTAACTTTTGTCGACGTTGGGAACGGTGCCATTAAGTCACCCCCAACATTTCACTAGGGGCGTCCACCTCTGTGCTTTTCATGGGCCCTCCCGGCTTTTTATTACCGGACTTACTTTTTTGATACATGTCACATGTAGCGACATATTTACCAACTTCGGTCCTTAATCCGGGCCAGTATACCCTTTGACGGCAGCGTTCGTAATTTTTTTTCTTTCCCTGACATCCAGCTATGTGGTGATCATGTAATTCCATTAACACTTTCCTTCGCAAAACCTCAGGAACTATTACTGCTTTAAACCCATTCTTGCGCCGTTAAAGCTCGTTATCCAAAAAGTAATCCACACTTTTTCTTTCCAATTTTCTTTTATCCTGAGAATCTAAAACTTCCCCTATTTATAACCATTCTATTAAAGCTTTCCATTCCACATCCTGCTCTTGCCCTCTTTTTAATTCTTGGCGGTTAATCAACTCTTCCAGTTCCCATTGAGAGGTTAATCTATCATTACCAGCTATATGCAATATATACGTATAACTTGTCCATAGTGGATTCCAACTCCTCTTCCAACAAATTATCTATTGTATACAGATTTCTAGACTAGGCATTAGGGACTCCCATTTGTAGCGGATATTCCTGAAGCAATAAAGCCCATCGCTGTAACATTCCCTTCCATTCTGAACCACGCAGCAAGGACGTTAATGCACTGGTCTGTAATAACCTCAATCCCCCCCCCACTTCAAAATAAACCTGAAATTTCCTTAAGGCCCATACAACAGCTAACCCTTCACGGTCTGTGGTGGAATACTTTCGTTCGGGTTTCCGTAAAAATCTACAGGCGTAAACAAGGACATGTTCCCGGCTTGGTTCTACTACTTGGTGAAGGACGGCTCCTAAGCCTCTTCCCGAAGTATCAGTATAGATTTTTCAAAGGTATTCCCTTATTCTATGTCCTAATACCAAAGGAATCGTAATCCTTTCCTCCAATTGTTTAACAGCTCGTTGGCAGTGGTCTGACCACTTAAATTTTCCACCAATCGAAGTATATAGGGTTTGAGTGATTTCAGCGTATCGAGGTGTAATATAAACTGAGCATGCCAGTTACACATTCCCAAAATACTAATTGTTTTTTGTACGGGGAGTCGGAAAATCAAGAATTGCCTGAACCTTATCCTCCTGAACCTTCCAACCCTGAGGGGGTTCTTTGCAACCACAGGAAGTCCACTTCAGTTCAAGCAATTACACACTTTTCTGGATTTAATGTTAAGCCAGCATCACTAAGAGCCCTTAGGACTCGTTTTAAATCTATTGCATGTTGTTCCCAAGTTTTCGAAAAAATTACAATATCATCGAGGTAACACATACAATAATTATTTAATAAACTGGACAAAACAAGAGTCATCTGCTGGAACCTCGAGGGAGCTCCACATAACTCATAACATTAAATTGATACATTCCCGAAGTTGTGGTAAGCGCCATTTTAGGTCTATCCTCAATGGCCACGCGCACTTTCCAGTACCCACTAGCCAGATCCAACGTAGAAGTAAAACCGGAATTTCATATAGTCTGAATTATCTCAGACAAAGTCGGTAAGCGGAATCTTTTCCGATTAGTATTTTTAATTTTCGATAGTCCATACAAAATCTCCACTTCCCATTTTCCTGTTTTACTAGCAAAACTGGGAACGATCAGGGTGAGGCAGTGGGTTCAATGATATCGGAGCTTAACATTTCTTTCACCCGTTCTTCAATTATGACCTTTTTTTCCATAGTTTTCCTATATGGCGCAAGATAGGCCGGAGCATCATTACCAGTGTCAATACGATGTTCCACTACATCTTTGTCCTGGTTTTCCATAGAACAACGATGGAAACTTTTCCAATACTTCTTTTAATTCTACTTTTTGACTTTCTGATACTGCGGCTTTCTGGGTTAATTCATCTCGTAACTCAATTTGCACCTGACTTTTAAGGGTTTTGGTTCTAATCGAATTTCTAAATTCTTAAAGTCAATAACAGCCCGTAGCCTATACAGCATGTTAGTACCTAACAAAACAGGACTGTAAAGGCCTATTATATTTAAGTGCCACACTAAACCCCTACACCGACATTCAATGTTGGCAGCTATGATTCCCTTAGTCCATATTTCTACTGTATTAGCAGAGGTCGACTTACGGCACTCTATTAATTTTAACCTTTCCTTCCGGGCTTAACTGTTCAGCCAATGAGTTACTAACTACTTCTATATCGGCTCCCGTATCAATTTTGGCCTCAACATAGAGTCCGGACATTCCGTATGGTCCTCAAGCGTAAATAATCTCGGTATTTACTTCTTACCTACTCGAGTAAGATTTCAGCGTCCTTGTATTCGGAAGCCCAATCACGATATAAATCTGAGGTTTCCATTGTGAAAGCAGTCACAGGCCCTTTTCTATAAATTCGTAGAAACAACTGAGAAATGTCTGTTCGATTCCTAAACCGGGGATACATTTCTCCAAAGGCTTTCAATGCTCCTGAGGTGTGGTGCGCGATGGAAGCACTGGATTTTGAGATTATGCTTTACCTCTGCTGTTATGTATGAATCTGAACTGAACTTTTTTGTATATTACCTTCAGGTAGGCACCGTGATTTTCTAACTTAATTTAAATTACAAATTTATTGTATTCTACACATTGAAAGTGATTGATTTATCGGACATGCATCCAAGAGTATATAAACCGAAGGCATCCACCCCTTCACCTATCCTGCCAGAGGATGAAAAATCACTCATTGTCCAACGAGTTATCGGACTTTAAGTTACAATGGTCCAGTAAACTAGAGCAACTCAAAAAAACGTTATTGGAAAGGATTGATACTAAAATAGAGACTGCAGCGAAGGGAGACCTTGACGATGTTGCTCTAAATCGTATACGCGAGGAGATTGGACTGGAAGTGCTTACAGCTATTGAAAAAGAAGATTCCGTGCTGAAGTCAAATTCATCTTTTCTTGAAAAAAGGATAAAGGATATCGAAAATCAACAAACTCTGTTGAAATGGGACTTCGGTGGCCATTCTCAATACATTCGCAGGCCTTGTTTACTATTACTAATTCACGGTATTCCTGAGTCAGACGGAATTGATCTACTGATTTCTGCTATTGATATATTAAACGAAAAATTGAAATCTACTTTAATGTCAACAGACATTTCCGCCTCCCGCAGATTGGAACGTATTCGAAACTTTGGATCTGGTGAACAGCGTCCGAGGCCAATCATCTTGAAGTTTCTCAGAATGGCACAAAGGGATTTTGTGTTCAAAAACAAGAGACTTTTAAAGAGTACCTGTTTCGTAATCATTGAAAATCTAACTCCTTTGAGAAGAAAAATCTTCGACAGCTTGAGAAGGAGCGGTACATTATGTTGAAACTATTATGGAGCAATACACTACGTAAATGGTAATGGACTGAAAGAAAATCTTAAGTTCCCTAATGACTTTAAAGACTTCCAAAGTGGCATGTAGGATACTTCTTTTTATTGATTGGTATCTTCCCGCATGTAACATTCACTGAAACATGGATTATCATTTTTTTTTTTTACTTTTTCTTTCATTCTAAGTTACTTATGGACTTGATCACAATTATGTATTTATGTATTGTGTTTTACAAAAATTTGCTTCCTATGTCCTATCCTCTTCGGACTAGTCACATAGCTTTATCAACTATTAATAGTAACTATTTACACTTTTAAGTAATCTCCTTAAAAATTAATCTTTATTTCATTATTATTTGATTAACTTATTTTCCCTGAGCTATTTTTTTAGTGTTATTTTCTTTTCCTACGCTTCGAACATTTGCATTGCACTTTATATGGTAGGCCTATCTTTGTGCCATAAAAATTTGACTACGTTTAATTTACTCATGGTCAATGTTAAAATTAATTGTTAGTGCTCATTATGTCGTATCCTTCTAAATCAATGTGGATATATTATCAGTTACTTGTAAACATTTATTCATTGCACAATGATTTCTTCAAAATAGTTTTCTTCACTTGTCCCTGTGTTATTCACTTGTCCCATGCTTCGAGCATTTGTATTGCACTTTGTATGGCAGGCCTATTTTTGTGCCATAAAAATTTGACTATAATTTGCTCATGGGCGTGTGTCAATGCACTGATTGTTAGCGCTCATTATGTCGTATCCTTCTAAATCAATGTGGATATATTATCAGCTACTTGTAAACATTTATTCACCGCATAATGATTTATTCAAAATAGTTGTTTTTAATTTGTCCCTAATTTACCACCTGATTTTACAAACTTTACCTTGTTCTTTGTAAACCATTCGCAAAATATCTGCTAATTCTACTTACTAGATCTTCTAAATTTTTCTCTTTTTTTTTGTTAGAATTGGTGTTATTTCATTAATTTTGAACGACTTCTACTTTCCTTTAAGCCTTTAATATAGGGAGCGATTGGTAGTATTATAATGGATGGGGCTACTGTAGTTTTTTTTTTCCCCGTGTTGGCCTGTGTTGGTTTTTGTTAGTTTGGGGCGGGGGATATTGGAATGGCCGGGGCAATGAACTTAACAGGAATATGGCGCTCGGGGGCTCCCATATCGGTATCACTTCGCTGTATTACGTTGTTTTTACTGCGCTCAGTTTGACAGGCCAATCCTTGCGCCACATGGATCTTAGCTGGTGATTAACACGATTGCTGTCTTTATTTCATACACATTCTTATTCTATTATACTTTGTAATTTTGCTTACAATATAACATCCATCTTAATCCGCTCTGAGAGTATCAAATTATTCTATACTGCATACTAATTTTTCCGAGTAGATAGGTTAATCAGGAAAAAAGAAATAAACAATCGTTTCTTTAAACTCATTATATTAATATTGCATGCTGCTCTTCCCACCGAATTTTAGTCCTAAACTGTAAATGGCACTGCAATACTTGCGCCATAAGGATGTGGAATGGTGTTTGTTTTGCTAATAGTTTATTCCTTTCACGCGCTCATGCATTGTTATATTATCTAAATAACCTTTCTTCTCCTCACCATATTTGCTTTTCTGCTCTTGCACTATGTGAATGGGGTTTGCTTAGCTCTCAGTTCCTATCCTTTTCCAGTGCTCATTTGATATTATTTTATTTAATATACTGTATGCCCTCACGTTCATATTCTCTTAAGTCTGAATGCACCATTTATTATTCTCAAAATATATTAAATTATAAGTGTTTTCCTTAAATTGTGTCTATATCATTATTCAACATGGATGTATATTCAATTACTATCATATTTATATGTTTAATCATTATCTTATGCTTACTTAAATGCAGACACATATGCGAAAACATGACATTCAATTCATAATCTTGCTAAACAATACAATTCAAATCTATACTTTTGCATAGAATTCATTGATAATTTGTACAGCACTTAACGAGAACGCGGATATTGGTATAATTTAATCTCTTTTGTATAATTTGTGCCATTCAAATAATCTCGTCTCATGGAGAAGAATGGCCCTTGCTGTCTTTGCGCCACATTAACGCAACCAACCAACCTCATTCAATTTTACAATTTTATTTGATTACTATCTTATTAGTAATCGACCTGCCCCTGTATTTCTTCTCGTATTTTTTTTTCCTACTCAGTACGATACCTGGCACACCGATTAAATATCATTAATTATAATTTATCACTCACTGGTGGTCTTTTCTATCTTAAAGGAAGGTACAACTGGGCATATGCACTTAAACACATAACTAACCTACATTTATAGTGATTAATTTATTAGGATTTTCAAAATAAAGCATCCGTGTTGTCTACTACTTCAGTAGTATATGTGATTTTAACAAGATGACGTATGGATATGTTTGTGTCTGAATGCTTATCATAACATTGTGTTTAAGACTGAAATTATGTTCATATACTTCTATATATCTTTGGATGTACTACTATATATCTTTGGATGTAATTTAAATTTTTAATTCATAGCTATGTTCATATTCAATATCAGTTAGCCTTTTAGTATGCAAGTATTAAGATACAATAATTATATTTAACCCTATGTTTGCTTCTACAGAGTTTTAAAGTTAACCCAATATTTTTTTTTCTTATATTATTATGCCTCTCTAATATATGAGCCAGGCAGGGTTGATTCTTCACTCTAAGTGTTTGAATTGGGCCGCAGCTCCTGATTTTTAGCCTGTCACAAACATACTCATTTTCTTTCTGCTCTCTTTTTTATTGACCATTTTCATGTGCAACGTTGTTGACTTCCAAAATCTTGATATTAATTCGAACTATTATACTCCAGATACTTTATAATGCATAGATGATACAGATAATAAACTACTTGTTCTCCACATGAATGGCCGTAGTCTTATGAATTGATTGCCTTTAAAAAAACTTACTACACATAGTTGATCATAATGTAGATATAATCTCAATCACAGAGACTTGGTTACCCCAGTAATACCATCTTCCTTTATCCGACTATCAACAAATTTCAGTTGGAAGAGAGCTGACCAGAGGAGGAGTCTCTGTAGATGTACACAATTCTCATGATATTTTAACCCATCCCCAGTGGACCGGCATATTTCCTGCTATAGAAATTATAATTTTCTCAGTATACAATACCTGCATAGCTACTATCCACAGACCACCATCTGGAAATATAACTGAATTTTTGGATTACTTACAAAACTTACTATCACATATAACAAGTTTATGGCTTAACTTACTAACATTGTGTGATCTAAATATTGATACTAAACCCAACATCAGTACATCTTATCATCATACAGATTCCAATGCTTTGAAAGAGAAAGACTTAATACTTTCATTTGGATTTGACTTTTTTATTAACAGCCCCGCGCAGTATAGCGCAGATGCTCTTGCGCCATAAAAAGCCAAATAATCAATCAACAGCCCAACTAGTATAACAGACTATTCCCGAACCATCACCGATCATTGTATTACAAATATAAGCGATCCACATTGTGGAATTTTATTACACCATATAAGTGACACAGTTCTCTTTTTTAGTGTTTCACAAAAAATTGAGAAAAATTCCAAACACATTTCTTATATTAGAAACTTCTCTGAACATAATCTAATCGAATTCAAAAATAGATTACTGAAGATTGGACAAACATACTTTCATCTAATATTGCTGCTTCGGCTTACGGTTATTTTATTGGCAAATTTATAGAACACTATTAATACTCACTGCCATTAAAAAGGATTTCCCGTAGCAAGCGAATTAGAAAACCCTGGATTACAAACGCCATCCTCAGAGAGAGAAAAATAAAGAACAGTCTATTTCACAAATTCTTAAAAAAGAAATCTACTAACAACTACAATTCCTTCAAGACTTTCCGCAATGCTCTAAACAAAAAAAAAACTAGTCAAAAAATCGTATCTGTACAATTTCTGTGAATCCTCTGATAGTAGTATAACATGGTCAAAAATCAATGAATTAATGGGAAGACAGAGATCGCGTGGTAATTCAGAAATTAAAATAACTTCAAACTGTACATTAACAGATACTAAGCAAATTTATGACATCTTTAATGATTACTTTGTTAATTACCCCTATTCATTATCTAACACTAGTCCGAATAACGATTTAATTATAGCCACCACGACTATAAAATTTCAAACTCATATCTTCATGAAATAAGATACATTGAAACATATAATGCTATTAGGAGTCTAAATATCAACAAAGGACCAGGACCTGATAACATTTATCCCATCGCTGTCAAATATGTTGCCAATGTAATATTCCTTTCACCCATATTTCAAATCTTATCTTCAATCACGGTGATATCCCCATAGATTTTAAAACTTCTCAAATTATCCTAATATTCAAAAAAGTCATAAATCTGATATTTCCAACTATCAACCTATTTCAAACCTCATTGTTTTTACGAAATTATTTTAGAAAGTACTACACAATAGATTACACAAATTTTTTGAGACCAACAATATAATTCATGACAATCAATTCGGCTTGAGGAAAAATAGATCAACTGAATACGCTCTTTTGACAGCTACTGACTTAATTTATACATCTTTAGATCAAAAGGAGACTGTTACGGAAGTATTTTTTGACTTGTTCAAGGCATTTGACACAATAAATCATGATAAACTAATACAAAAGCTCTTTAATTCTGGAATTAGTTGTAACCAAAATGATTTGCTTAGAAACTATCTGACCAACAGAATACAATATGTTAAGATTAATACTTGCTGTTCGAACACCATGCCACCTCTATTTGGAATCCCTCAGGGCTTCATTTTGGGACCTTTGTTATTCATTTTTTACATCAACGATTTGTTCTTTACTCCAACACAATCATAAATTATGTGTTTTGCTGATGACACAAGACTTTTTACCGAAATAAGGATTGTAATGAACTTTTTGTTCTGGTTCAAAATGATATCAAACACTTTACCACATTTTTTACTATTAATCACCTTACATTAAATACTAACAAAACTAAATGTCTTCTGTTTACAAATTCTAAAAACGTACAAAACAATTCGCAACGTTCTTTAAATATCGGAAATGACTCTGTGCAACTGTCCAATGAAACTAAATTTTTATGTATTACACTACAGTCCAGCCTAAAATGGGATCATCAAATAGACAATATTTGTTCTGTTGTTGGCAGAAATATAGGGATTATGTGTAGGATCAGTTATTTTCTCCCAATTAACAAACTCATTGACATGTAATACTCTTTTCTCATCTACACTACTGTTATCTAATATGGAGATTCACCACAAAAATAACATTCGTAAATTTCAAATACTTCAAAATAAATTTTTTAACTTATTAAATTTTAAACATACCTCACAACTCTCTAAAACTGAGATAATTCATAAGCATAATATTTTACCAATAAACAAATCATTAAGCTATAAGCTTTCTCCATTAATGTTCAATAACACACAAATTCCTTCTTTATTGACATTCACTCACCTCATCATCGTTATCCAACATCGTCTAGAGAAAATTATAGACTTCACCACACGAGGACCAGTCTGGCTAGGAAAAAATTGGGATATGCTGGTCCAAAAATATGGAACTCTGTTCCACGAACAACAAAATTCATTACTTCATACTCAAAATTAAAAAATAATGCATAGTAATTTTTTTTACTACAGAATAATTTTATATCTTCTCTTCAATTTTCCTGCTTAATTCCACAAATATGTTTGTTCATGTACTTACATGAAAATTTACTCTGTGTCACTGTTGGAGCTTTGTACCCATTCATTACATTTGTTCTATGTGTGATTATATTTAACATGTCACTTTATGTTATTACTTTATAAAACTTACTCTCGGGCAGTGTGGGCTTTGTTAGACCCTCGTCTTTACCCATTACTTCCCGGGTGGTTATCACTATGATTTTATTATGTTATCAATGATATTTCAATATTTGTCCCACCATAAATATCACTTCTTGTTATATTATTGTCATTTACTAACCACCCGAAATAAAGTTGATAACAAAAAAAACCTGACCAAAAGCCTCCCAGACCCCACCTGCTATTGGTTCACTTGGTATTGGCCCAACACCTTCCACCACTATCTAGCATCTTGACAAATTTAGAACAGCCAAGGACACCAAATATTCTTCTTGTACCCTATATAACTTCCCACGTTCGAATACGTGCTCCAAAAAGTCCTCAACATCACCGGTCCAGTCAAATGTTAAAGTAATGTTAGGAAAGTTTACACAACGAACCCATTCTGGTCTGCTTTCAACCTGAGTACTGTGCGTCATGGCTTCCCGAGGTAACCCCATTTCCAACTCAAGCAGTGTGTTTCACAAACGCAAGGTATCTAAGGAACGGCCCTTCGCTAAACCTGACTCGAGATCTAGTTTCGTTTATTCCTAAATCAAAATTGTTCATTTTAAGGAGTGATTATGTTTATTATTTCAAATTAAATTAAGTTTAAACCTCATTCATACTTTTATGGCGCAAGGTTACTAAGAATTTATGATGTAATTTGCCAAAGATTGAGATTGTGCTACGATTGATCACTAAGGCGACAATTACGGCGGCCCCACGTTGGGCGCCAAATTGTATATAATGCTTTCCTTACTTCGACTATAGCATTCTATCAAGTCACAAAACATTACATAAATCTAATTATTTACAGATAATTTCCGATCAAATAGAAATCACCGAGTCGCCGATCAAACACAAATTATCAATCAATCAATTGTCATATTCATCAACTTTTATTAAACAAATTCCCTAAATACAGCAAGGCAATTCTCATCAATAGTCATGTTGTTTCTAACAATAGTATCTTCTAAGCAATATCGGGTTATCTTAAACCGAAGTCCCTCCAACAGGAAAGAGGCTAAAACGATTAATAAATTCTCTAGAACTTTCATAAAGTAATAATATCTTAACAAATATTACGATTAGGAGTTAAGTTAACTTCTTAACCTGGGTTTTCAAGCCTATAGCCAATTGAATAAGTACCAGGAGTTCAGCAGTAGGGGTTTAGACGTCCAGTAGACTCAGGAAGACCAATTTAAAACAGATACCTAAAATTACACTACGTATCTTCCTAGGTTAAAATTAGTTACACGTATCTAAGAACCCTTACTTTATATTTTTATTCTCAACGTGCAAGGCTACACAATTTAAGGTTAGTCAAAATAACTCAGAGAATACATATATAAATTCAGTACAATTTTCTATATCATAAGTTAACATTTATATTACTATCCTAACTTAGGATATATTACTTAAAAACTAAGAATCCTATAAAACATAGTTCATCAGAAAACCCGCATTAACAAAGTTAAATAAACAAAATACTTATCATTGCAAACGCAACCACAGTTAGTCCGAACTTCAGTATTGATCCACTCCATCGAACAGTTCAGCCGGCACACGTACAGCTTGTTTAAGCAGATAACCACTATGAGGCGCACAAGTAGCTACCAATCCTCCGCTATGAGAGACAAGTAAAGATACGTCGTGTAGACTCCTGAAGACTTCCTTCATCGAACAATCAAGAGGGACAGCAGTCTTACTCTACAGAACAAAGCTCGACAGATCATTTCTAAAAAGGCAGCTTACAGTCGGCATACGACGAACTGCCGTGAGGTAAGTCGTACACACCTCGGAAGAAATCCAGCGACAACCTTTCTCAGAGTACATTTAGATTAACTACAATTGACATGCTACTAAACAGTTAAGTTCATACGGAGTTCTAGCATGTCCTAGACCACGACTGGAACCAGCCAGACGAAACGAAGCGAAACACCTCAGTAAGAAAGCACTCACATGTCGACTGATAGCGGCTTTATTCCCTTATATACATTACATCAATATCATCACCTTTGCTACGTAGGACTTCCCAGGAGTACAAAGTACCTCAGATCTATTTACGTTCTATAGAAATGCATTCAAAGTGCTCAGTTGGATACCTATTTAACAAGTAATGGCAAATTACCATTACAGTCTGTCGAGCGAATTTTTTGTGCAGATTACGAAATTGACCTTGAAAAATCCGTGTCACGTCAGGTTTTTTCGCAAATCACGAAAACGTGGAAATGTGAAAAAAAAAAAGTTTAATTTTTAATGACACTGATATATCACAACGTTTGTAACGTGTGAAAATGTTCTCTGGCAGAAAAGTAAGCGTGTGTAACGAATAGAGAAACACAAACACGTATTTCAAAGCAAACATACTTAACATTAACCACTGTGCTCCTCTTGAAACTTCATCTGTTTTTGGTTTGTTTTTTTTTGAATTTCTTCGGTGTTCTGCCATACCGTCTCTTTTCAGAATCCAACGATAGTCGGCCATCACATGTACAGTCCACTTACATAGTTATCTCTTTTCCATCACTTTAATATCCTTGTAGAAGCGCTCTCCATGTTCTTCCATAAAATCACCAAGATTGTCAAGAAAGTAATTTAGATGAGCATGAAGAAAATGAACTCCGAACCTGACCTTGCAACCTAGCTGTTTGTAGAATTCCAGCATCGCGTTGACGAAAGTAATTTAATTTCCAGCCTTCGTGTATCCCAAAAAGTTGTGCACAAAATTCCTGAATTCAGTTCATGCTCACAATTTACACTAAATCAGTTTTCTCGAATATGGTGGCCGCCATTAATTTCGTATTTGTGGGCCTATAAAAATGCCAGTTTTGATTTTTTCCGATGCAGTCGGTGGAAACTTAAAATCAAGGTACTGAAAGCATTTACTGTCCATGCTTAAAGCTGCCATGAATTGCTTCATTAAACCTAGTTTATTGTGTAACGTTGGCAAAAGCATTTTCGAAGGATTAGCCAATGGAATTGAAACAATGTTTTTTCGCCAGGTATGAAGGTACTTCTAACTGGCCACTGCTTCCGAACCCAAAGTTTCTTCCTTGCTCTAGAGTCCCATTCACACAAAAAGCCCGGAAATTCCATGTAGCCTGCTTGTTGACCGAGCAATATTCCGATCACCATGAAATCCCCGCACAAAGATCATTCATGAGGCTTGTATTGCACATGTTTCAGCAGAAATTTAAGGTTGTTATACGTTTCGTAAAGTTCCGGATTTTTTTCTTTCTTTCGGAGCAGCTATAATTTTTATTCTTAAACTGTTTGTTTTTTCAATGAAAAATCACTGTTTGAGAAATATTTGCTTAGAAACGTTTTTAAAAATTTACTTTCAGAAATAATTTCTACATAAGTGGATTAATGCATATATCTGGACATAGGGAAAAAAGATGAATGCCATTTACTATATTAAATGAAATTAGATTTCCGTTTGCTTCATCACGGCACTACAAATGGTACTACATCCAGCATTGTGTCACTTACTCTTGTCGTTGCAGGTCGGGTTCATTCGGGTTGATATTAAATGTTTTGGGCTGGAATTTATCTCTTGCGGGTTGGGCTCGGATTGACACGATTTTTCAAAAAGTCTACAATATTATGTATAATTTAAAACTGCACACTAATCCAGGAAATGCGGCTTTGCCATTTTTTTCTCTTCAAGTTTGATGTATGAAGTTGAAAAAATTTCCAGCATTTTTTGATCGTTTTCATGCCTGGACATTATTCATTTTCGTTAATCTGCGATATATTTATGTGCATCTGTTTATTACACATGCATTCCGTGCCGCCAGAGAATATTTGCATATGTTGCAATGTATATATGACATTAAAAAATTACCTTATTTTTACATTTTCGTGATTTGTGAAAAAAAACTGATGTCATACGGATTTTTCAAGGTCAGTTTCATAATCTGCAGTGAAAATCCCTTCCGACACACCTATTTATTTCGAAGCAATGGAAAAAGCGAAAAAAATGCAGATCGGTGTTTTAATAAAATTCATTCGTATAAAATGCATATAATTTTCAATTATATTGAAATTTTTTTCGTCAGAATTTAGACTGACTTTGAAATTCTCATTGGAAAAATTAAAAGAAGTAACTGTTAGTATGTACAAAAATTATCGTATGGTTATAGAGAAATGAGAGATAAACACTGAAGTAAAACTATGAAAGTTATGTGTATGAAAAGTTGAAGTTCTAAAAGTGGTGAAAACCTCTCATGAGAAAAAAAGGCGGACGGGAGTTTAATGTTTTCTTAAATTAAAAGAAAACGAGAGAAAATAAGTAGAAGCAAAACGAGAAATAAATTTGGAAGGGTTTTCAAATGGAAAACCCCTGTTCGTCTATCAAGTAAGGAAAGAAGCAAAAACACATGTATCAGATACAAATGAATAAAATACGGCGGTAGATTAAGGAATAGTGGAGAAGGTTATCTAAGGACATATATATGGGGGCTGGGGGGAAAATTTGCACAAGTTCTTAATTTTAATTAAGTAGTTGTTTGTAATAATACAGGGTGTTTATAATTAAAGTTCCACTTTGAAATGGCCATAAAATGAAAACTACTGGACCAAATGTTACCAAACTTGGTAATAGCTTACAAGTGGTCATGGGATTTTATTTTCTGTCAAAAAAAAAAATGTTCAAAAATCACCACCACCGGGAATGGCACTGTAATCAATATTGTTAAACGAAATAAAAAAAATGAAGACATTGGTTTAAAACGTTTTTAATCGTTTCTAAAACGAAACTCTTTGTGGGGTTATGCAAATTGTTTATGGTGATAACATAAACAATTTGGCGGAATTGAAAGATGCGATACACCGACATGTCCGCAACATTCCTCCTGATATGCTAAGAGCTGCTGTTGAGAACGCAGTAATGCGATTTAACTTGCTTTCAGAAAATGGTGGACGCCACATTCAACATGCTTTGTAACACGTTTTAGAAACGATTAAAAACGTTTTAAAACGATGTCTTCATGTCTTATTTCGTTTAACAATATTGCATACAGTGCCATTTCCGCTGGTGGTGATTTTTAAACTTTTATTTCTATTTTTATTTTATTTATTTACTTTTTTTACGGCAAACCAAAATTCCATGACCTCCTATGAGCCATTACCAAGTTTGATAATATTTGGTCTAGTAATTTTTATTTTATGGCCATTTCAAAGTGGAACTTTAATTATAAAGACCCTGTACATTAACATCTGTACATACTACAGGAGTGAGAGAATGGTGCTAAAAATGCATGCGTATCATATTTTGATTTATGAAAATTACCACTGTTACAAGTTTGCAATATTGATATTGTTTAAAAAAGTGTAGTTGTATTTCATATATGAATAATTTTTCATTTCCACTTCGTTAGTGATGCACATGAATGAAGAATATATATTAATGCACTTATATAATTTATAAACTTGATATTGGAATTCTTAAGGAAGAAAAGGGTCATCATATATTTTATCAATTGTGAATGGTACATTTGTATTATTATTATAATTATTATTGTACCTCTTTTTTAATTATATATATTGTTAGTAGTTTAAATATTATTCAATGATTATTTTTTAGAACAGTAATAAACCGAGAAGTACTTTCACATATTTAACATGCTTTACCAGTTCAATAAAGAGTTGCCTCTTTGGCGGTATAAAATTCAAATATTTCTTTTTTCTTTTTGTATATCAAAAGAAAGTTTTTCTGACTATAAATTCTTCTATAAGCTAATGATTTAAATATCCCTCCACCCATTCGAATTGTAGCAAAATAATCCTGGTCATTCTGTAGCTATTAGCAAGCCACATATAAACAAATTTGATGGTACGATTGCGTATTGCCGTGAAGGTAACGTCCCGAAGACATTTAACCCTTGCAAATCCTTCTATCGTGGTACCTATAATAGTCAGGAATTCCGAATTTTATGGACATCAACTTCATTCCTTGCTCACTCGCACCATTGGAGCGGAAAGTTATCGGTAGAACAAGGGTCGGGAACATTGTTTGCTCTAGAGTAAACAACGTTGTGATTTCAATTACGACAGCAAGGTTCCGATCACGCCCAATGCATCCTCTCACACCTTTATTTAGATCTTCGGGGACCATCTCACAATTCAGCAATGCTTTGTATAATGCTCAAAGGGGTTGTGTGTCCTCATGACATATAAATATAATATGTACTAACATAATATGACATACATGATATAAAACATATTAATGTTGCAATAGAAAAACCGCAAATTACATTCAACTTCTAATTAAAGATTACGTCTACCACCAGTAAAGCAGCAATTCAAAATGACAACCATCCTACTAAGAAAACACAAATATATTCTTTTCTTGGTAAGATTATAACGTTTTCATATATTGAGCAAATAATTTCGTTGGCATCAAAGAGTGTGAAGTTCTTAACTTCATCAATTATTAAATTTATACCGACTATATGAAAACTTATATCATCATTAGGCCTATTTAGACTACCTAATCATTTAAAATATAAATTCCAATTTTGGAAGCTATACGACTTAAATTTGAAATAAATTTCGAAGATTATTTTCATTATGAAACTGTTTAAATAAGCTGCATTGCTATTTAATAAACGTTCATGGAAAAGGACATCAAATTTATCATATTTTAATAACAAAGTTCCGCACATATAATTGGCTTACAAAAATTATGACATAAAATGAGAAGGTACATAAAAACTGAATAAACTTCAAATATATTCAGTCAGATTAGTAAATTTTAAATGCAAAACAAATAAGTAAGTTGATTAATAAAACACAATACTGTCGAAGTTAGAAATTACACAATTTAATGTCGTGACAGCTGTTTCAGTAGCTTCTTGATACTTTTTTCAAACAAAATATACAAACCAAAAAAACTGTTGATTGGTAATGCTTGTCAAGGTTGCCACTATACGAGTTACAAGTTATGCTTCGGAGAAAAATAACCGGTTTTTAGTGGGATAGGAGAAACGTCTCTGGATACAACGCCGATCCACGAGACGGCGGAAATTTTCAGAAAAGCAATCATAATTAAACTGATGAGGATTTTAAATACGGTTAATGGGGGAACAGTTTTTTGTAGCATTCTGGGAAAAATATGCTTTCACTAGGATCGTTGATAGCTCCATTGCCCATTTGAAATATGTGGAACGATTCGAAGAAATTAAGGTCAGTTAAAAAGTAAACGCGTTCAATTATTCGGGCATCTTGGAAGGAGAAACGATGGTTTTGATTCCAACAGTGCTGGGTGATAGAAGATTTAAGCAATTCTTGTTTTCGTACATAATTTTCGTGTTTCTTGACCCTAAATCGCAGTGCCTTTCGTGTCTGGCCCACATAACATTTTTCGCAGTCATGACAAACAATCTTGTAAATACCGGAGTTGTTAAAATCCGGAATGGGATCTTTAAGCTAGGAAATTCCAATTTTGTTGATGGGGATGAAGAGAACCCGGAAACTAAAAACCCGTAGGATGGAAGCGATGTTGGATGCTACCCCAGGTTCAAACGGGATGTACACTGTCTCTTTTTGAGGCGAGGAGTCCTGCGAAACCGTCGAAGATTGTAAGATGCATTTATTTTTGAGTTTGTTGACCGTGTGGTCGATAACAGAAGTAATGAATCCACGGTGAATGGCATAGATTATTTAAATCTTCTATCACCCAGCACTATTGGAATCAAAACCATCGTTTCTCCTTCCAAGATGCCCGAATTATTGAATGCGTTCACTTTTTAACTGACCTTAATTTCTTCGAATCGTTCCACATATTTCAAATGGGCAATGGAGCTATCAACGATCTGAGTGAAAGCATATTTTTTGCGGAATGCTACAAAAAACTGTTGCCCCATTAACTGTATTTAAAATCCTCATCAGTTTAATTTTGACTACTTTTCTGAACATTTCCACTGTCTCGGTGATCAGCGTTGTATCCAGAGATGTTTCTCCTATCCCAGTGAAAAACGGTTATTTTTCTCCGAAGCATTACTTGTAACTCGTATAATGAAAACCGTGACCATCATTACCAATCAACAGTTTGTTTGGTTTGTAAATGTATTTCGTTTGAAAAAAGTATGAAGAAGCTATTGAAAAAGCTGTCACTAGATTAAATTATGTAATTTCTAACTGCGACAGTGTTGTGCTTTTATTTATCTACTATTTTTGTGCTGTGTATCGCATCAATCGTAAGGTAAGTAAGTGTTACGCAGATGTCACTATTACGTTGTTGTTAATTGATTTGATATAATATGAGTTTTATGTAAAAGTAGTTATTATATTTAATGCACTTCTAGTTATTACATAAATAGTCTTCAAACAATTTTTATTTCATGAACTACTTACTTCAAACTTTAAATTGTATACGGCAACAGTTATTTACATACTCACACGAAAAGACGGATTTGGGGGGGGGGAGATGTGTCCATCGTCCCTCCTTGAATTAATATTTAACATTTAAAAGACACGGGTAAAGGTCAATGAGGTACCATTTCCAAAAGTCATCATAAATTGTAGTCATTTTTCATATCTTACCGAAGAACTAATAGCTTCAGACTTTTCTGAAGATACAATTCCTTTCGAGCAAAAGGTAATGATGGACAAAACATTTGAAGAAAAAGAATAAAATAATTGTAACTCAAAGCGTTTAAATTTTAATTTTGAGGAAATGGTCAAATCTGCACAAAATGAATTACAGTAAAACTTCTCTAAGATGGAAACTCACGGGACCGGAAAAAATTCCGTAGTATGCAGGTTTCCGTCTTATGTAGGTTACATGCAAAACAAATACATACATAGTTAAATTCAGTGGTGAGAGATGACTGGATATGCTAATTGTTTTTATTTGTCTCATCTTGCGAACTTTATAACTAAATTTATTTTTCTTGTGATATAAATATTTATTTTATCACTGCATTTTATATTTATTAATTTTAATTTTTGCCTTATTTTGTTAGTAATTACGATCAATATGGTATGAATTTCCACGTTAACTGTACATGCCTATTCCATACAAAAAGTATATTACATAAGCTTAAATTGTAACGACAAAATATATAATTGCCCTTATTCCCCAATTTTCAATCAGTCCATTTTATATCAGGATTAAAATGAGAAATGTGCTGACGTATCAACAATATGCAATTCTTTGATACGTCAACTGTGTTACACAAAATTTTTTATGGTTATTTGCTTGCAATTTTGTTTTAAAACACACGTTTCAATTTCGCATATTAAATAATTCATCATGATCATTAATTTTGAATTTTTTAGTTGAAGACAAAGTTTTGTACGTACCATAAGTATACTAGGGCACGCTGTCGGATCCAAGAGGGGGCGAGGGGGCAATCGCCTCCCGCCCCCTGAGCTGAAATTATATCATGGAAAATGAAATGAAATGTTTCGGACATTTGGTTATAAAGAAGAATTGGAAACAAATGGCTCCCCCACCATTGAAAGATTTCTTAATCCGCCTTTGCTATGGCCTAGGTATAACTCGTACCTTAACGTATTTTCTAGATGCCAAAAAAATAGACTGATTCATGAATATTTTATGAGTTCACAGAGTGATTGAGAAGAATTTTCCAATACAAATGGGAACTTAGAGTGCCACTCTGATATAGACCTCACAATGGATGACCATTTGTATTATACAGTTCTGTGAGTTTATCCATGAATTGATAAAGTCTACATGAATGACTTTTCGTTCTGGTTAATAATGAACGTTTTTATTTAAGTGGGGGGTGGTGTGCAAAATGGTGGTCGGGTAAGGGAATTCTGTATCGATAATGTGTAAAATGCCTTTTGTTCGTCATCCCCCACTTTGCTATTTGCATTGTATTACAACCCTCTTTCCTTTTTCTGCTGAGAAAATTTTCTTCCTACTAACGATTTTCCGCTTTATGAAGGTTTTTCTCTTTGCGGGGACTAAATAGTGCTTTCCGCTTCCGCGTTAGACAGTTTCCGTAGCTAATGTTAACTACCATTGACTTTTGAAGGGACCGCAAAGAAATTCCGTTTTGAGCAAGTTTCCGCTTTATGTAGGTTCCGCCTAAGACAGTTTTCACTGTATTTGTGTCAAAAAGCACATCTTCTTTTTTTTAAGTGGTTTAAAATATCGCCCGATGTTATTGACCATATTCCTGTTATCTAGAATTCTCTTCATGATTATCAACATGGTTTTACAGTAGTCAGAAATCTTACAGTTGTCAATGTTACCGCGGAAAGAGGTGTTGGCTTAAACGGAATGATACAACAATTTCATAATTGACGACGAGGAGCAAAAGCAATACCTATGCTCAGTCGTAAATATTCGGTTGGAGAAAATTAATTAAAATAATAATAATACATTGGCAGGTAATGTGTTGCATAGCAGGCATTGCTGTCACAAATCCATATAGATAAGAATTGCCTGGTTGACACATGGAACTTTACAGCCTGAAACTGAAGGTTTCATGATTGCCATACAGGACCAAGTTATCCGGACAAAAATCTACATAAAATACATCCTGAAGAAAATCTTGGACAACGATAAATGCCTCAAATACCACTTAACCACAAAAACAATTAAGAATGTAAAACCAGGCTGTAAAATATTAACATGCACGGACTACAAGCATGGTTATGACCAGGGGGTAAATATAATTCACCCAAAATTAGCTATCAGAACGGTTTAATCAAAACTAAACCACCCTACTGCAAGTATGTACCAGAAAGTATTTTGGAAAATGAAGCACATAAGTTGTGCTGGGATAGAGCAATAATAACTGACAACACAACACTACACAACCGATAATATATAATCTTCGTTAATAAAACTAACCAACTGTAAGAATTATAGATATAGCAATCCCAAACACAAACAACATACCACGCATGCAACAACACTCACCAAATACCAAGACCTCAGCTATTAATCAAAGATATGTGGTGTATGAAAAGAATTGACACCGTACCTCTCATTTTATCAGCACAGATATAATACCAACCACACTGCACAGAAGTCTGGGAACACTTGAAATCGACACCAACGCCTACATTGAGTTACAAAAGGCCACAATTTTAAACACATATCGAACAATTAGGAAATTACTAAAAACAACATCTG
>QLNU02015360.1:77566319-77581024 GCA_006491805.2 Dysdera silvatica
ATATATAAATGAAAATACATTTCATGTCGTTAAATTCTTTATTTAAAATAATGAATAAAGATTGACAGTAAATCGAAAGACGGATAAACGGAGTTTTTCTATGTAAAAAAAAAAAAAGCAATTAAAAATAAATCAAAGTTTACATAATTTTAAACTACACCTCGAAGACGTCAACAGTAACAGTTTGAAATATCCATTTTGATTGGATTGCGACTCAGGCTAACTCTCAATGCCGTACCAGCCAACGTCAGTCACCTTAGTTTATGTTTAGTCTTCGATGCGATCGCGCAGTCTTCGCGCGACTGTTTTTACATCCTACTTTATGTTATATTTCAAGACTGGAAATGTTTGAAATGAATGATATATGAAGGTTTATGTTTAAAAAATGTAAGCCCGCTACATCGGCATCAAGTGATTCTAATACCAGTAAAGAATGCCGGGGAACAAGAAAAAAAATCACCTAATGCAACTACTGAATGTTCACGTTCAAGAGGTCAGGCTCCAAGATCGATGTGTTTTATGACAGAAAATATTTATTCAACCGGTACGAGCGTTTCTAATGGTTTGAATATTGGTATGTATGTACAATTAAATGTATATATAAATGACGAACGTCGCTCAAAATTACTAAAGAATCATTGGTCCCCTACTGAAGCTTACAGTTTTAAGGGAGACACGTAAATCAAAACGAGCATTTCGCACTAATTGGCTGAAAACTTATCCATGGCTTGCTTATTCGTCTGTTGCTAAGGGCATTTTTTGTCGTGTTTGTGTACTTTTTCGCGCTCAAGTTCATCGTGGTCTCCAAGGAGCATTTATAATTTTCCCATCTACGAAGTATAAAAATTTCATCAGTAGCCCAATCTCATGCTGCGAGCACTTGGCATCGGGAAGCAATTCATTCGTCGCAAAATTTTTTAAAAATAATGGATAAAAAGAAGAACCAAATGTACTACAAAAAAACGATTTTGCTTTCCATTGAAGTCGTAGAAAATAGGGTAAAACTTCGATCTGTTGTATCTACGATATTGTTTTGCGCACAACATGATCTTCCACTTCGCGGGAAAAACGGGGCAGGGTCAGTTTTTACAGATTTACTACACTTTCGGCTGGAATCTGGAGATAAAATCTTGACAGATCACTTGGAATGCGGCAAGAAAAATGCTTTATACATATCACATCAAACTCAAAATGAATTAATTAAATTTTGTCCTGAAGTGCTCCAAGAAAAAATAATAACAGAAGTAGGCTCGTGTGTCTTTTCCGTCCTCGCTGATGAAACTGCTGATATCAGTGGTACAGAACAATTGTCAGTTGGAGTTCGTTACTTGCGTTGCGATCAAGGGAATCATGCTATAATTTGCGAGGAATTTATTGGTTTCATACCTCTGAATCCATTGAATTCGGAATTTATTGCAAATTCTATAATGCTGTATCTAAAATATTGTAACTTAGATCTGAGCAAACTGATTATCCAAGGATATGATGGGTGTGCAACAATGGCCGGACATGTGAATGGTGTACAAAAGTTAATCAGTGATAAATATCCGGTGGTTCTATTTTTCATTGTGCTAGTCACATATTAAATCTTGTAATTAATGATACAAATAATGTGAGTGAAATTAGAAATGTGACTGGAACTACTAAGTAGATAACAAAATTTTTTAGAGAAAGTACATTAAGGAGAAAATCTTTTCCGAATATCCATCTATTTTGTGAAACGCGCTGGTCTGCTAAATACAAAAGTATTCGCGTATTTTCAGAAAGCTTTTATGCTATTGTAAATTCTTTAGAACTGTTTCAAACTGCAACAAATTCGAAGATGAAAATCAACGCCAATCATCTATGTATAGCAGCAACAACACCAACCTACATTGTAGTACTTCAAATAATCGCCGTCTATTCCTCTAAACTAGAGCCCATTTGCAACCAGCTTCAACAAGTATACATGAACGTAAAGGCAGTAAACGAGCATATAATTAAATTAATTGACGTACTAAAATCCCACCGGAATTATGCATCAGCAGAATTTTCTTCTATATTTATTAAAGCTCAAGAAATAGCCGAAAAACTTGGCATTGAGATATAGATCCCCACGTAAAGTTGCTCAGCAGACTCAAAGATCTGACCATCAGTCTTAACATACAGAAGAATTTTTCAGGAAGTCAATATATATACCATATTTAAATTCAATGATTTCTTCTTTTTGTAATCGTTTTTCAATCACTCATGATAAAGCACTTTTGCTTTTGCAACTGAATCCCGATTCCATGAAAAAGTGGTGCAAAGAACGGTTTATTAAAATTATAGAAGAAATTGAATATTTCTATGGAGGTCATCTAAGAAATTTCCGTTCCGAGGCCATCACATGGTTTGAGATGTGGATAACAATGACATCTGCACAGACTACTTCTCTTGAGTATATAGATCTAATTGAACATTTGAACATGCCCAAACTTTTACCCCGCTGTAGCAGAAGCAATAAAGATCGGTCTCACGCTTCCGGCTACTACTTGCAGTATTGAAGGGTCTTTTAGCACATTACGGAGAGTGAAAACATGGAATCGGTCTTCAATGGCTGACGATCGTCTATCAGGACTATGGATGTTGAACATCCATAGGAAAAAAGTGAGTGAAGATTCTGAATTCAACGAAAAAGTTATAAACAAATTTGGGCAGAAACTTAGGCGCCTTTCAACTATTATTTAAGCCTTAAAATTATAAATCGTTAATTTCATTATATAGCCTATTTTTTTTTGCATTTTTTTTTTTTTTTAATTTCACATTAATTTGCCATTTCATGTAATTTGTAAAAACAATAAATAATAATGTCTATTTGATTTTTTTCCTTTGCAAGCTAGGGGGTTCAAACACCCCTGCACCCCTCTGCCGGCGCCTATGTGTATGACGTGTGATTTATACTTAAGAAATGAAAATTAATCTCTCAGTTTTAACGTCGATTATCTAATTTTAAGCTTATTTAATTTCTTTGAGAAATTTATTCATAACTTTAATGTGGCATTCATTATTTTAATTGCTATTAAATATTCGTCGAATAATTTCTACACATTTCTATATGAAACCCGACAATGAAGCAACTATGGCATTTTATTCATCCATTTCTTTTTTCACATTCCACGTTTATATAACAAATAATATGTTTCTGTGAGAAGTTAGGGTCTTCCTGAGCTTATGTTATGAAAGCGAATCTAAAATTGCAATTTGTCCGGATGAAGGACCATCGCAATTTCTGGAGTCATAATCCACAGACAGATGGCGCCACATAAAAAAATTTCTGTTATGATGTTTCTGACAGCTGCTTTCATTATAACTTATTCGAAATATTTCGTACCTAGATGAAGGGATATAATGCCGATGATGGATGATACAGTAAGCGTTTCAAGAATTGTTTCCTCAAAATCTTTGACAAAACTATCTAACATATTTCCTTGCCATTTCATGGCTTTTCAGTTTTGAAACATGTTCTTTTTTTTTCTCCTCTTCTTTCTTGTCATGATTTATTGCACTAATAATAACGTCATTTTCACTCTGGAGTCCCGTGTTCAGAAAGAAAGTCTTTACCAAGATGGCTTTCAAAGTCTCTAGAAATGAAACCCTTCAAAATTGAAACCACTGTAACAGCCCATAATAACATACCAAAAACAAAAATACTAGCGTCAACAAACTAGATTTCTCTCAATTTTCTAAGTTTACAATATTGTTTATTACCAATATCGTATTTACAATAGAGCGCTGTGATTTTGATAATGATTTACTTTTCCATAAGAACAGGGCACGAAACTAATTATCTAAAATATTCTTCACATATTTCCAACTTTAAACACTTACTTTTAAAATATATATTTTTAAACTGTACTATTTACTTTTATCATATTGGCTTTTGTAGAAGTTAGCCTCCTAAAAAGGTTTTTCAACTTTCTATATAAAGTTGAAGCAAAAAAATTAAAATACCATTTGTCTACATGAGCCAATATGACTTAATCTGTGATTTTTGTAGAGAAGACCATTTATATTTGAAAGTTAACATCAATGGCGTACGCAGGAGAGTGTTGAAGGGGTTATAACCCCTCATTGCGATGTAATTTTGTACATATACATATGATATACAAAGTTGTAGCTCTCTAGTCCCCCCTTAGTAGTCTGAAGTCCTCCCATATATACTTTCTGCGCCCACTAATATTTGACATACATTTAAGTTTTACTGAGGAAGATAAGAACAGAAAATGGTAGACAAAGTATTTATCAAAGAGGAGAATATTAATTCAATTTCATCACTGTGTAAATTTAGATTATTTTTGATTAAATTATTCAAAAGAAATAGTAGCGTTATTCGTTATACTTCTAATACAAAATAAAAATGAATCGACCACATATTAAATTTTTATGTATACACAATATTATATTTACACATGACTTTAATCTAAAATTGATACAGGTGCTACATTAAAATGTTAACCATATTACATTAATTATAAAGTCATCTTCTATCCTTGTGCACGACCCTCGCCTTCTCTTATTTATTGATATGACACACAGTACTGCCAAATGTAGATAAACAATTATTTATGGACATGAAAATATTGCCGAATTAATAGCATATACGTATTCTAGTTAGAAATATTTTTATCGTACACTTACAACTAGTCGAAAAAATCAAAATTATTAATTTCCATTTACGTTACCGAGTGATTAAGGGGTTTCACTTTCGACTGATATCACGTCTTAATTTGAAACTTAACAGATAGGTGGGTAATACAATAATGATTATCACGTAAGTGGTAAACATAACACTACGTAAAGTACATTGTTTATTAATAATAACGTCGTGGAGCTTAATTTTTAAAATTACTTAGTTTAAATAGAAGCAAAAATTACACAAACTTTATTTGGTGCAGTTAATTTATAAAAAGTCATAATAAAATCTTTGCTAATAGCTAATTGGACGTTACCATCATCAGGGTACCTTTGGTTCTGTTTATGTCCGTGATGTTGGTCGGTGTTACAACCATGTTGGTTGGAAACCAGATTGGGTCGATGAAGAATTATGTGTATTCGTGATGGTGTCTCTAGCCGTGAGACACAGCAGGTTTTTCCAAGTGGACGAGATAGAGTTACTCAGGAGATGATCATTAACTGTAACGTTGATGTTTGATATGATACGAAATGATTCAAAAAAAGCTGAGAGCAAGTGTTGACTTTTTTATTAATCTGTGCATTTTAAAATAAGTACTTGTGTCTGAATTCCTATGAGTGTTTTGCTAAAGCCTATTTATGAAATTCCTGTTTTCTGGCATAAACTTCATGTCCTTTTTTCTAAGACGCAGTAATGTTCGTGTTTGGCCAATAAAAATTTGGCCACCTTGGCTGGAATGGAGTGCATGCCCCAACTATCAGAATCCGGGATGGTATCTTTAAATCTTTAAAATGAGAAAAATATATTTTGTTAATTGTTGTGAAGGTCTCACGGAAGTTGGATTTACGCATAGCAGCAGCGATCTTAGAAGACATTTTTGGAATATACGAAATACAAACAGCGTCTGGTCAATGTCTGTCATGGTGACAACACCCACCTATATCAATGACATAAACAAAAGTCACCGTGCTCTGTTGATGATAGACACGTGTTATCTAAATAGCTATTAGCAACCATTTTATCATAATTTTTTATAAATTAACCGCGCCAATATACAGTGGCGGACAAAAAAATTGCATCACTTGTGGAAAATTCGAAAGTTTGCAAGTAACGTGTTTTATGTTTTATGCACCTATGCTGTTATGAATGTAAAAGTAAACCTATAAGAATAAAATGCCATACAAGTAAGTTAATTTAAACGCCTAATTACCACCAATAGTTTCTGAAAGGGAAAAATGCAATATTTCTTCGAAATGCGTGAAACGTGGCACCGAGTAAATGAAACACATATGCAGTAGTTAATAATCGATTTTACATCAGTACAGTCCTGCTACATGACAGTTGATGTGATTACACGCGAAGAAACACTTCAATATTTTGTAGCTCCTCCGCGAGCTGCAATTACAGCTTTGAAGTGGTCCGTCATCGAAGAAATTAACTTCTGAACATAAATGTGGATCAGTTCATTCTACCAAATCCTTATATTGCTTTCCTGAGGTCTAATCTTGGTTTCTGGCAATTTTAGTACCCATTATCTGCCAACAAATTTCAAAGGAATTTAAAAAAAGACAATTCTCAGGACAATCCAAAACTCTGATACCAGCTTTTTTGGGAGACGACTGAACCTAAAAGGTTGAAATACGGACAATTACTTGTGTAATATGTTTTAGCTTTTGGATATCAAAACCTACAAATGGCATAACAAAACTATATAATAATAAGTTAGATTAAACTTACTGATTTCGCTGTATGAGAGGGTGCCGACTCTTGTTGAAAAATGCATTTTTGGCAACTTTATAATTATCCCTAACAACCGGCTTTAAATACTCCTCGAAGCTGTTAGTGCAAACTGATGCATTCACATTTCCTGTAATAAGTTCGAGTTGTCCAACCCCGTTGCTGAATATGCTTCCCCAGATCATTTGATTGACTGGAAACTTAACTCTTGACGATATGGAGTCTAGACGATATGCTTCACTTTTTCGTCACCTAATATCCAGCTTACTTTCCGAGCCACGCAAGTTGAATTTTGATTCATCTGAAAAGATGAAAATGTCCCACAGAGCTCTTGTCCATGAATGAAAGATGCTTTTCTGACCTAGCAAGCAACTTCTGTATCATTTTTTTGGTGAATAAGGACTTTTTCTTGGGTTTATAAGCATGCAGACCATATTCTGTAAAACATCGTTTAACTTTTAAATCCGTAGCACCTGTATGACGGTTACTGAGACACAACCATTTCAGAAATCTGTCTTCAAAAAGTGTAGTCACTCTCTCTTATGACCTGATCCGGCCCTTCTCTCGACGTCACCAGTTTTACGATTCAATTTAATCACCCTGCAAATTGTAGAATGATGGCATCCTATTTCTGTGGGTGATAATAAGCGTCGAAAGCCATTATTTGGTTAAAGGAATTGCCATACTTTTTTTCCATGGTATCAACTGAACGTACGAAGCTGTGCTTCCACAGCAGAAAAAACGAAAACAATTCCCTTTTGCGCTCTATGTATGGAAACTGGATGATACGATATTTCATAACATGATGCAATAGTCACATGCAATGATCTCACACTTTGCTTTGCTGCAACTAAATTAAGTTTAGGTAAACAATATAGAGTTTTAACATTACAAAGGGTTTATTTTGGGAAGTGATGAAATTTTTTTGTCCTCCACTGTAGTCTGTGTGATTTTTGTTTCTATGTGGCTAATGCAGTGTGTCGCCATTAGAGCTGTTACTTGCCTTACGTTTATAATGAAAGTTACTTTCCTTTTATTCTGACTAAATCTAATCAATACTATGTTATTGATATAATGTATTTGTTAAATAATTATGTAATTTAAAAATTTATTGTTTGTTTTTTGGTTTTACGGCTCAAAGACTACAGTGGTCATGCTGCGCCGGAATTTAAAAATTTAACAATACGTTTAAATTTTTTCCTGAATTCAGTAACTAAAATGTTAATAGGTATTTTTTAACGCCCACCACATTTGATTATCTAACCATTTCGGTGTCCGACAGTTTACACCGACAGATAAAGGACTATATTTTTCAGTGATTTTTAAATAGGGGCACCATGACAGGTGACGGCTATTCCCCCACGATATAAACTCATGTTTGTAAAAATTGCAACACCATGAAGGAATCACTTGATTGAGCTGAAACTTTCAGGAAATGCAAATTAGGGTATGCTATTCAAATGATTAGAATTTCAGAGTCATCACGCATGCGTGGGCTGAGCAGCGCCCTCTGAACTGCTGATGGATCCGTATAAATAGAGGGCTGTAGCGGGGCGTGTATGGTTATCTGCTAGTGGTAAACGTTACATGAGACGTCACTATGCCTCTACGACGAAAGAGGGCGACATTTCAGCAAGTTACGGAGTTTGAACGGGGACGAATGATCGGCCTTCGTGAAGGAGGGTTTTCTTATCGTGCAATAGCAGCTCGTATGGGGCGTAACAGCAGCACAGTGATGCGAGTGTGGAAGCAGTGGGTTCAAGAGAACCAGACAACTCGGAAATCCAGAAGTGGACGCCGAAAGGTGACGTCAGCACGGGATGATAGACACCTGGTCCGCATGGCGGTGACGGACCGTTTTGCTTCATCTGGACAGTTGGCAGAACGTTGGTGCACTGCTACAGGTGTATCATTGTGTGCTTCATCAATTCGTCGGCGTCTACTGCACCGTGGACTGCGTGCAAGAGTTCCTTTATACAGGATCCTCCTGACGCAAAACCATCGGCGCCTGCGGCTACAATGGGCTCATGGACATAGAGACTGGCGTGCTGATTGGCAACAAGTGGTGTTTTCTGATGAATCCCGCTTTAATTTGGGGTACAGTGATGGCCGCATCCGTGTTAGACGCTATACCGGTGAACGCCACCTTCCGGAGTGCGTTATCCAACGTCATAGTGGACGAACCCCCAGCGTTATGGTCTGGGGTTCGATTGCGTATCATCGACGATCTCAGCTGCTACGAATTGTGGGTAATCTTAACAGCAACCGGTACATCAATGAAGTTTTAGAGCCTGAAGTTGTTCCCTTCCTTCAAGGCATTCCCGGAGCTGTATTTCAACAGGACAATGCCCGCCCACATATTGCCAGGAATGTTCAAGACTTCTTTTCATCACAACAGATACAGCTTCTTCCTTGGCCTGCCTATTCGCCGGATATGTCGCCGATTGAACATGTGTGGGATTTCGTTGGTCGGCGTCTCGCTCGTGATCCTCGTCCCATAGCTACTACAGATGAACTTTGGGGTCGCATACAAGCAATCTGGAATGCTCTTCCTCAGGCACACATTCAACATCTGTTTGATTCCATGCCACGTCGTATAGCATCACTTATTGCAGCGCGTGGTGGCTTCACCAAATACTGATTTTCGACATGTAATATTGTTTTTTGCTTTGTAATTTTAATCGTTTATTTGTATCAACACAGGTCGTTTGTACATTAAATTTCATTCAATTCGGACGAGTCCTTCATGGTGTTGCAATTTTTACAAACACGAGTATATTTACGTCAAGGGGCGGACTGTGACCTAAGCCCACGGGCCTCCGGGCCGGTTTGCCCTCATGGGCGGAGAAAATAGTCAAATATTTTTAGCCAGCCTACTGAATCAATGGACTGGCGCTTCAAAACCTCAGGCAGGATACAAACATAGAAGATCTGATGGCGGTGAAAATGACTACAAAACTACCGTAGTTGGGGGCGGTTAATAGACATAATGATCACATATCAGTCGAAATATATAAACGCTCTTTACATTCCGACTAAACGAACGCAAAAAATGTGTTGAACAAGTCAAAATACAAAAATGTTCCATTTTGCTTCACTGCTGGGAGAATGATTATCATATTAACTTTTTGAACCTTTTATTATTTTCCACACTCGATTCCTCTTAGATTTAGACATTTTGAACATATATGTGAACATAATAACTTTTTCAATGATCACAGATCTACTTCTTGTTTCAAAAGTGCCTTGAAACTCACTCTAATAAATTTCACTCATTAATATTTCACTTCCTTTTCAATTTTTTCTTCCTTTCTGTTTTCCCCAAATTATTTTCTTTGACCATACAACCAACAGTAGCATGTTTACTTGGAGCCCGTTATAGTAGATTTCTGACTTAGGAAAGCAATGGCTGTCCGAAACACGTCGGTGCGCTTTACCAAACTTCGTATACTACGCTCCACAACGTTGTTACTGGATATTTAATGATAACTATCTAGGTGGGAAAGCTATTATTATAAATATATAGGTGAAATGCTTACTTTACCTTATTGCATCAACACTATTCGCATCTAAAGATGGTCATTCTAGGCACTTACGACTACATAACCATTTTAAAATAGTCTTTGTTGACTTTTTTTTCTATCCTTGTCTTTTTCTTTGAATCGTGCTAAGAAATGGAAGGTGACTTAAGGAGGTAGCACTTTACAATGTTTTTGTTTTCCTAGCTGATCCATTCGAAAGAAACAGGTTCCTTAAATACTGGAACGTTGAATAAATTGGCTTTATCTTCACAATTATTAATGGGTTACTAGAAAAGGGAAAGAATTTTATGTATGCATTTCAACATCTGGTGACAATATATATCGTCATACAACATATCACAGATTGAATAAAATGTTCTTTTCCATCATCATCATCATTATTTTAATTATAGTGCAAATTCCCATAGTCCATGTTGTGTTTGGTTGCTTTCTTCCATTTATTTTTCAAATACTATCGAAAAGTCTTAGATAATTAAAGGGGAATATCTCATTTTTTTGTCTCTTCGTATAATATGGCCTGTCTCAAAAAGTCGCCAAAGTTTACGGAAATAGTTGCGAAACAGGATTTAGAAATTAATTTATTTGGAAAAAGCACATTTTAAACGAATGAGTCAATAGATAATGTGTTTGTTTAAAAAACAAAGGCATAAGTGGAGAATTTATGAAGAAAAAGCTTCTAATTTTGCTTTATTATAAGCAATTAACGAAACTTCCAATGCTCAATTAATCCAAAATTGAAATTGAATGCTATTTCAATTTTCATTTAATAAGGTATTTGTAGTTTTGATTGGGGAAATGCTATTCTAAACTGTCTGCCGTCCGACCATATTTCGAACAACTGCTTTACAAACGGTAATGCGTGTAGTGAAATGTTGGGAAATAAAACGACTAAAGCCGTTGTTGAAACGTAATTATATTAGCCCGCTAAGTGAAATTAGTTGCCCATTACTGGCTAAATCAATTTTCCAGCAATTTTCCTTCCAGAGCCACTAAAGTCATTCTTCCAAATAATAATTCCTACAATCTCGTTTTTAAAAACAAATATTCCAGATGCGAGTAATTAGGTTCTGAATAATTTGCTCAATGAGCTTTAGAAGCAGGAGTGTATTCGTTCTTTAATGCATTACGTACAATAATGATGATAATATATATATACACTTAAGTGCCAAAAAAAAACTGGTACAGGCGTGCGTATGCAAATAACGGAGCTTTGCAACCAATCAGCGTAACGCGATGCTGTCGGCAGCGCCTATATAAGACAAGAGATGTCTGGCAAAGCTGTTAGATCGGTTCTTGCCGCTACAATGGCAGGTTATCAAGATTTAAGTGATTTTGAACGTGGCGTTATAGTCGGCACAAGAGAGATGGGACATAGCATCTCCGAGATAGCGACAAAATTTGGATTTTCGCGTACGACCATTTCACGGGTATACCGTGAATATCAGGAATCCGGTAAAACATCAAATCTCCGACAGCGGTGCTGCCGGAAAAAGACCTTGAAAGAACGGGACATTCGACGACTGACGAGAATCGTTAAACGAGATAGACGTGCAACACTTCCTCAAATTGCCGCGGATTTCAATGCTGGGGCATCAACAAGTGTCAGCGTGCGAACTGTTCAACGAACCATCATTGATATGGGCTTTCGGAGCCGAAGGCCCACTCGTGTACCATTGTTGACTGCACGGCACAAAGCTTTACGCCTCGTCTGAGCCCACCAACACCACCACTGGACTGTTGATGACTGGAAACACGTTGCCTGGTCTGACGAGTCTCGTTTCCAATTGCATCAGGCGGATGGACGTGTACGGGTATGGAGACAACCTCATGAATCCATGGACCCTACATGTCAACAGGGGACTGTTCAAGCTGGTGGAGCTTCTGTGATGATATGGGGCGTGCGCAGTTAGGGTGATATGGGACCCCTGATACGTCTAGAGACAACTCTGACAGGTACGTAAGCATCATGTCCGATCACCTACACCCATTCATGTCCATTGTGCATTCCGACGGACTTGGACAATTTCAGCATGATAATGCGACACCCCACACATCGAGAGTTGCTACCGAGTGGCTCCAGGAACACTCTTCTGACTTTAGACACTTCCATTGGCCACCTAAATCGCCAGACATGAACATTATCGAGCATATCTGGGATGCCTTGCAACGTGCTGTTCAGAAGAGATCTCTACCTCCTTGCACTCCTATGGATTTGTGGACTGCCCTGCAGGATTCCTGGTGTGAATTGTCTCCAAAATACCTTCAGACATTATTCGAGTCCATGCCACGTCGTGTTGCGACACTTCTGTGTGCATGCGTGGGGTTGGGGGCTACACGATATTAGGTAGGTGTACCAATTTTTCTGGCACTTCAGTGTATATATATATACAGGGTGGTGATCCAAATTAAACAGGAAGTGTTTAGACCTCTCTGTAGGGAAAACTACTTGGCCAATTTCACCTAAATTTCGTACACATGCTCTCCAGAGTATGCGGTTTTGATTTCTGAAAGAAAAAAAATGAGTTCATATTTCGGCCGCTAGATGGGGGAATGGTGCTGCGGAGCAGGCAATTTATTAATATTAACAACGAAAAAGTGTTTTAACATGCAATAACCTTTAGCGCAATCACATGAAATTAACTACAATCTTTGCTCTAGAAATTGCAATCGATGCACAATACATTCCACGGCAGAACGTAACTCATTCGCTTGGAGGTGGGATACATGTTGCGAAATTCTGTCTTTTAAGACTGCTAAGTTCGGAACATTGCCTTTATAAACGCAGCTCTTTAAATATCCCCACAGCCAAAAGTCACAAGGGTTAAGATCGGGTGACCGAGGCGGCCAAGATGTTGAAAATGACCTGCTAATCACTCTGTCATCCGAAAAGTTTTGCCGTAATAATGTTTGAACAGGCAACGCGATGTGTGGAGGGTTCACCATCTTGCATGAAGATTGTAGTGTCAAGACAATTTCTCTGTTGAAGCAAAGGAATGACAAAGTTCCAGAGCATAAATGCATACCTAGAGCCAGTAACAGAACATGTCATTGGCCCCGAGGCCGTATTTTCTTCAAAGAAGTAAGGACCAATGACGAAAGATGAGGTGAAGCCACACCACACTGTCACTTTTGGAGCATGCAACGGAATTTGTTGATGAACGTGGGGATTTGTGTCAGACCAAATACGGCAGTTACATGTGTTTACAGCGCCATTCAAGTGGAAATGGGCCTCATCACTCCACAGTATCTGCCAAGGCCATTCATCATCCACTGTCATCCGAGCAATGAACATCAAAGCAAATGTTTTCCGCACGTCATTATCACCAGAAAGCAATTGCTGAGTGTGGGCTATCTTATACGGATAAAACTTCAGGACATTTCTCATAACTCTCCACACTGTCGTATATGGCATGTCCAATTCCCGTGATATCGCACGTGCACTACTGCTACCATGTGACCTTGCTGTTCCCTACTCCACTACTGCAGTTGCAATTTCTTCAAATGCTGCATTTGTGGTGGTTTGCGGCCTCGTCCTGATTTAATGGCGAATGTTCCGCTCTTTTCGGAATGCAAGATTATTTTTCGAAGATTTGTAATTGTGAGAGGGCCTCTGCGTAAACCTTTTACCTGTCGAAATGCTTTAAGTGCCGCAGAAGCATTGTTATTTCGTTGATAAAAGAGCTTAACAAGTAACGCGCGATCTGGTAAAGTAAGTTTCATGACGGAGTCCTCGTATGGTGGAAAAATGCTTCACGACTCCTTATATAGGCAGAGGATGTTGCGCATGTTAAGTAATATGTAAATTGTTTGCTCCGCAGCGCCATTTCCTCCTCTAGCGGCCGAAATATGAACTCAATTTTTTCTTTCAGAAATCGAAACCGCATACTCAGGGGAGCATGTGTATGAAATTTGGGTGAAATTGACAGAGTAGTTTTCTCTACAGAGAGGTCTAAACACCTCCTGTTTAATTTGGATCACCCGGTATATATATGTATATATATATATATATATAAATGGAATTGAATTAAAATAAATATTTAAATATTTTCAAATAAAGCTATATATGCATCAATGGATGCTGCCCATCAGCTGCAAGTGAATGCATTGATGAGAGATATAGGTACATACAGATATATTGAAACATTAATTTTATTATAAAAAATGTATTTAGGAAAACAAAGGAAAATAGGCAAATATGGCGAAAAGGTATTTTTAGTACAGAAATCCAATGTAAAAATAGTAAAAAAAAAGCAAAGATGTTATAACAGAAATAGCAAAAAGCGATATTAACAAGCCTATTAAATAAGATCAAATAATAATGAAAACAACATTATGGGATTTAAGTTTCAGGAAATATTAATAATGATAAGTAAAACAATATTCAACATACCAGAGCTGAGACGTAAAACAACACATAGAGCAACGAGTATTTTCGCTGAAAAGCATTATCACATGGAGCAACGAAAACCTTCTTGGATTGATTCAGAAAGCAAATATGGATTGAAGTCCGGTTGATTTATATTCAAGCGAATCGAGTTGATTGAGGATGAGACACTATTAAATTGAATGTTTTTTAGGAAATTCATGTGAAGAGGCTGTCGCGGTCGGACGTGATTAGCATATTACGAACTAACTGGTAATGAATAGATAAGGAACTGTATCAGAACGCAAGAGAATACGGCAATGCAATAGTATAGAGCCTGTGAGGTTATTGTGTATGGCGCAAGAGCAAGGGCTATAGCAGCTACGATACGCATGCTTATTATTTTATC
>QLNU02015360.1:77581124-77598222 GCA_006491805.2 Dysdera silvatica
AACATCTTTACATACGGAGAAAGAGAGCGTTGTTTCCTGTCCTCATTCGTCTAGCGGTCCAAGACACTCCGGGCTAAACGGAGGGACCCTGGTTCGAATCCAGGATGGGGAAAGCGTCTCTTTTTCTCCAAAACGAATAAAGCTCTAGTTTGAGCTATAATCTATACGTGGGTGGCAGAAATTATTGTATAATATAATATTATCAGCAATAAATTGCTAATTCAACTAAGAGTTCAGTAACTGTTTAGAAAAAGTATTCTGTTTCTCGTCATTCGAATTAAAATTATAAATAAAATCAATTATGAGCTTAAAAATTGTGTTTGGAATTTAACTTCTCTTATTATGAATAACATAAATTTGACAAAACTAGGTGCATATGCCATCAACATTACATTAGAACAGTGGTCGCCAAAGCCTGTTAGAGGGTCTAAATCACTAAGATGTCGATTAGGGCGTCACGCCGAAAGAAAATAAAGAAAATCTAGGCTTTTGGAAGTTCGAAAATAGTAGTAACCACGTAAAAATGAAAAATAAACTATTGTGCGCTGGTTATACGTGTTGGTGAAGCATATCCTTTGAACTGTCCATTTTGAGAGTGGACACGTCTGGTAGTTTAAGCTATTTCGGAGAATAACGACAAAAAGAAATTAATTGGAATTTCATTCTTCATTAGAGATTTTTTGAGCCCGCGAAAGGCATTTTCTGTTTCAGATGAATTGTTGAAAATTTTTTTAATACGAAGAATTTGTGTAATGAAAATATTTCTATGTATTTTTAGTCTTATGTTAGAAAAGAAATTAGTGAGTGAATTGACATCAAAGTTAAATTCATTTCTTTTATCATGTAAGCTCAGAACGTTTGAGTTACAATCAAAAGAGATGTCAAGAAAACAGATTTTACCATTGGAACTAGTTTCTCATGCACAATTTTCATATACTTCCTTATTTTACTTGTGTATATATATATGGCCTGCAAAAGGGTTGCTGGTATCTAACTGGAAGGAGACCCACACGCTGAACGTATGTGACGATGTGTGGAACCGGCCAGGCCAGTAACCTAGTGTCCTACCCCGCCTTCAAGTGGTGCAGGCTGAGCTTTCTATTTATGTGGCAAATTAATATTTGCTACACGGATAGAAAGGCGGAAGGGGAGGGCTAATTCACCAACCCGTCTAGCCAGCGTGGTGAAATTATGGCTAATTCCTCCATTATGTTGACACACCAGAAACCATGGCCCCTAGTCTCCAGGTGCTGGAGTGCTCCTGATCAAGGCAGCGGTCAGTGTGGCATGAAAGCAGGGGGTGCTAAGAATCACTGGAATGGCCCAGGCTGCCGTTTGTTATTGACCTTGGCTACGTTTAATGGACGATCCCTTGCTTCTGAAGCAAAACTTCAGGAATTGGAAGAAGAACTTGACAAGATCAAATGGGACATTGTAGGACTCAGTGAAGTTAGAAGAAAAGGTGAAGAGTTGGTGGAACTTAAAAGTGGACATTTGTTTTATTATAGAGGAACGGAAACTGGAAGAACAAGTGGTGTTGGCTTCTTAATCAACAAAAGAATTAAAGACTACCTTCTTGAAGTCGAAAGCACGTCAGATCGAGCAGCGAGGCTCGTTGTTCAACTAACCCAGCGATACCAACTTCAAATAGTACAGGTATATGCACCAACATCAAGCCATACCGACGAAGAGGTTGAAGAATTTTATGAAGAAATCAAAGAGTTACACACCAAAGGGAAACAACATATCAAGCTCATCATGGGGGATTTCAATGCAAGAATTGGACAACAGGAACAAGGAGAGACATCGGTTGGTAAATACGGATATGGGGAAAGGAATGAACGTGGCGATCAACTCATCGAATTTGCAGAAGCTGAAAATCTTAGCATCATGAATTCATTTTTTAAGAAGAAACCGCAAAGAAAATGGACATGGAAACACCCAAATGGGGGAACTAGTGAAATTGACTATATCCTGGCAAACAAGAAATCAATTATTGAAGATTGCAGCGTACTGAACAGATTTAATACTGGAAGTGATCATCGAATGGTGAGATGTAAAGTGCACTTAAATACTAAATTAGAACGACAGAAGCTCATTAGGAAACAAGTAAGTAAGAGGGTGGATTTAAAGAAATTAAAAGAAAATACCGAGGCATTCAAGTTGGAATTAAAAAATCGCTTTTCTGCACTGGAAGGACTTATTGAAGAAGTTGACATCTCAGAAGCAAATGAAAACATTGTTAAGACAATAGTTGAAACTGCTGGGGAAATTGGTGGTGTAACCTGTAAAAAGCACAATAGCAAATTATCTGAGAAGACGAAACAGCTCATGAAAAGGCGAAGAGATATGAAGGTGGACAATCGAAATACCAGTTCCAGGATTGAGTACATAGAACTTTGTAAAACTCTGCGCAAAAGCATGAAAGAAGACATAAGAAAATTCAACTGTGAGCTAGTAAGGAAAGCCATTGAAAATAACAAGAGCCTTAGGGTTGTTAAAGGAAGTTTATCTGTTGGGAAGAAACACATCATTGCATTAAAAGGAGAGGATGGCACCGTAACAAGAAATAGGGAAGAAATACTTAGAAGAGTTGAAGAATTCTACAAAAATCTATACGAAAGTAACAGTGGATTAAACGAAGACATTGAAATAGTCGAAGGAACAGCTCCTAAAATCTTAAAAGAAGAAGTTTCATTTGCAATAAAAAATATGAAGAAAGGAAGAGCCCCTGGTGATGATGGTATTACATTAGATATCCTAAAAGAAGCTGGAGAATATGTAGAAGACATACTTGCAAAATTCTTTACCAAATGTCTTAACAGCGGTAACATACCAAACCAATGGGATTCTGCAACAGTAATTCTTTTGCATAAAAAAGGTGATAAAGAGGATTTGAAAAATTACCGACCAATTAGCTTGTTACCTGCTATTTATAAAATCTTCACAAAAGTGCTAACACATCGCCTGCAGAAAAAATTAGATGCAGCTCAACCAAGAGAACAAGCTGGATTTCGAAGTGGATTCAGTACAGTGGACCATATTCAAGTATTAAGAGAATTAATTGAAAGAACACATGAATATGAACTTCCATTGTGTGTTGCATTTATTGACTATGAGAAGGCCTTTGACTCTATTAAAACATCAGCAGTCATCAACTCTTTAAGATCAACAGACATTGAGGATGTGTACATTGACATGGTGAAACGTGTGTATAAAAATGCAAGTGCAAAATTTCGGTTACATAAAGATACCAAAACTATCAAACTTGGCAAAGGGGTGAGGCAGGGAGATACCATTTCTCCAAAACTTTTTACTTCAGCTTTACAGATGATTTTTCAGCTGATAAATTGGAATAACAAGGGAATAAAAATAAATGGTGAATATTTAAATCATTTGCGGTTTGCTGATGACATTGTTATTTTTTCAACGAACCCATCAGAACTCCAAGACATGGTACAGGAGCTCTCAACTAGAAGTAAAGAAGTTGGACTCAAGATGAACCTACAAAAAACTAAGATCATGTTCAATAATTTCGTAGAGGAAACAAAAATACAAGTTGACAACATTGAGCTAGAAATTGCTGATTCATATATTTACCTTGGCCAGCTGATTTCAATGGATGGCAACATTATGAAAGAACTCAACAGACGTATTAAACTTGGCTGGAGTGCATTTGGAAGAAACAGTTTTATCCTGAAGGGGAAATTGCCTTTGTGTCTAAAAAGAAAGGTCTTCAACCAGTGTGTATTGCCAGTCCTCTCTTATGGATCAGAGACATGGAGTCTAACAGTTGGAGCAATACGAAAGTTACAGACAACGCAAAGGAGCATGGAGAGGTGCATGCTTGGAATAACTAGGAGAGATCGAAAAAGAAACACTTGGGTGAGAGAGCAAACTAGAGTAGAGGACATCATTGTTAAAGTAAAAGGGCTGAAATGGCGATGGGCTGGGCATATTGCAAGAAGAACTGATCAACGATGGACAACAGAAATTCTGAACTGGATTCCAAGAGACCACCGAAGACCTAGAAAACGTCCTCAAACTAGATGGGTGGATGAAATAAGAAAACAGGTTGGGGTGACGTGGAAGCGAATTGCTCAGGATAGACTTGTGTGGAAAGCATTTGGAGAGACCTTCATCCAGCAGTGGATAGATAATGGTTGAATATGATGATGATGATATATATATATATATATTTTCTTTCCATCCGAACCGAAAATATCGGCATTACTTTCGCCAGAAAGTATAATTTTCTCATAAAACTGCAGAGTTGTTGACAAAAGCCTTAGCAATCTTATGCCATTTCTGCTATTTCTTTCATTGATATAAATTTTTTCTTGAATGTTCTAACTTCAATGCGTGCATTCTGGGGAACGCTGAATAATTTGAGAACTTACTATGGTCAAAGATGTTCAAACGACATCAGTAGCCACTTCTTGAACACTTGGGTAGGGATGTTTCGATATTTGCTTGATAATGCTCCTCACCTACCTCGAATTTAGCTTATTTGGATGACCAGAGGTTGATTTAATTTTCACAGCATTAAACTTTCTTTTCTTTTTTTTTATTACCCAGCGGACGCTTGAGAATTTCAATTATAAATGTTTCCGCACCATCTAATTCAACCGTCTGTCCGTTTTGTCGTTAGCACGTAGATATTTCCCGCTAATCGAAAAAGTTATCTCCCTGTATGTCAATTGCACATCACTGCATATTAATCCATGTCGCTGAAATCCTAAAAACAGCGTTGAGAAATGAAGCGCAATCCTACTTGGATATCTGTATTCTTCCGCTAGGATCTCGCTGAATATCAATCCATAAAGCACTCATATCCCATTTCTGATACACGTTCTATTGAACACTGAGAGCCGCATTCTTCGACGACGAACGGAATGCAACTAGCTAAAATTCCACTTTATAAACAAAAAATTGTATCCAGCTTACAGTTTATAAAAAGCAAGTTCTCATGCGATGTCATCAAAATTGCATCAATGTAAAAAATAAAGTAACAATAGTGTGTGTTTTTCCCACCCACATGCGTGAGATACTAAAGTAATCAAAATTACTTTTATTGTTATTAAGTATACTTACTCATTGAGTGCTTTTTCTCTCTTGAAAGTCATTTACTTGGAATTAATAAAATTACATACTAAATTTAATTTAAAATGGTAAATCCATCTGAGAGATGCATTTACTTTACCATCTACTGGCTAAAATTAAATTAGCGCCATGAAAGATTTTACATTCGCGCTCGAAGTAACATTATTTAGTATTTCATTTAAATCCATTCAAACTATCTTCACTAGATAACTCACAAGCTTCAGTTGATTCTCAAATGGATTCACGAACTCTGGCTCCTTTCTGCTCCATTCGCTTCTTGGAATTCTGCCGTAAAATCGCGAGTTTTGTGCAAAAGTTGGAATATATTTCAAAGGACTTACTAAATTTCGAGAAAGCCGCTGAATTTAATTTCGCTACTGTTGCACAATCTTCAAGAATTCAGGAATCTCCAGATCCTAAATTACATTCAAAATGTTCACTATCGCAAAATAAACATATCAAGGAAAACCAAGCACCTTGAACTTTTTGCATTGCTTCTATCTGGAAAATTTCACTGTTAATAAATATATGCCCATTGAACTATCGTGTCGTTATTGTTATATTAACAAATATAAAATTATGAACTGAAGTTCAGTTATAGTTCTTTTGTTAATACCTCATTAGTCAGTATCCATAAAATGGGTGTTCTCCATTTAATTCAGTAGTATCAGGTAATAAATGACGCGAGCTTATTAAAATTCTACCTATATCTCTACATTCTACTGAGTTCGTGGAAAAGTAGATATTTGACGTCAGCACGTAAGTTATTTTATGTATAAATATCCTTCAGATACAGCTAGTGTAATTTTTGCCATTTTTAACTCAGTCATGAAAATATTACTATAAATTATTATTTCTGCTTTCCACAAAATAGAATTATTCTGTATGGAGATATGTATAAGAAAACAAGCGAATGAATTACCTTTTTTCTTAAATCTGTTCCTTTGCCCAATATAAAAAACATATCCGCGGATATCTATTGGAAAGAGAGAAAATTATGACATCATCACTTTTTTCTTGATTTATATACCTTCCATACATATATTAATCAATCTAGTGTCTGATTAACAATCTCATGTGCCCTAGGTTAAAAGGAGAGAATAGGCCCTTAAAGAATGGCCTCAGCAATATTTAATCAACAAATCATGAATTTATCTTTGAAATTTGTTATTTGTAATATCCAGGTTTATAAATAATGAAATTCAGATATTTGTAAATAAACCAGATTAAAATAAATATTAAACTTGAATAATATCAAACCCGATCATGGTCCCTGTGAAGAGGCTTCAAACTCGCGGGACCTCAGGCCCAGGCCTATTTGACCTGTACATAAATCTGGCACTGAATCTACCAGCTCTTTTATTTTATTTACTTATTTTTGTTACTTCAACTAATTATATCCAATTCATGATAGCAGGTGCTGTTGGGAATTGGCATCAGTTTTTATGTTCGCAACCATTTGTCAGAACCTACAGTATTTATCTTCTACTGCCTAGATAGATCAACTAATAAATTGTAAATCATTAATACCGCCTGTAAGTAACTGTATCCGTCTGATTAAAATTTTTCATTCCGGGACCAACAATTGTTCCAAAAATCGTTGTAGGTCTCCGAGTTACACGACTTTGCTGTCCTTGCGCCATAAAGACACAACAAACAAACAAACAAAGTGTTAGTCGTAGAACTTTGGTACATTGCCAACTGAAGGGCCAAAGAGGTTTTACCATGACTTAGCCTAAGAACCGTTTCTAGGTGATTTCCCGCCCTAGGCGAGAACTGAAAAATGTCGCCCCTACTTTTTTACTACCATTACTCTTTCGACTAGATCTCCCTCTCTACCACCACCAACATCCAGCGGTAGAACAATGTAAATCTTCTATTATACTTTTAATCATTAAACCCGTTAATTATATTTATATTTTAGACTTACATTAGTTATTTTGTAATGTTAGGGTATTGTGAATAGTAAAACAATTGCTACATGTTATAATGGTTTAATTTCAATATTTTATATTATATTATTTCTCAACCGTAACTGCAATGATGCAGGTGCAACGTAAACAAACCGTCTTCCACCAAAAGTCACCCGATGAAAGGTAAATACACATCTTTATAAAAAACTAATAGGATATTTGTAAATCGAAGTTCAAACTTGTGCTTCATGAGAAAAATTGGAGAAAACTGTTGTAAACTACTGTTTTTATGGACATAAACAATGTACATCAAAGTAAACCAGTGTTACCTGAAAGAATATTAGCTAGAAACAACAATTGCCATTCAAAAAATAATAGCTAGATCTGACTAAAAATAGCCAAAAGTCAACTAAAAAAGCTATAATTTATAGCAAAATAGCTAAAAATAGCATAAAGAAGGAGTAATGAACAACAGGAGAAGACAGGAAGTGAATGAAACTGTTACTTTTGTTCATTATATCTTCGACAAGAATCTTTATAAAATGATATTTTTCTAGTTACACGTACATCAAAATCCAATCCATGGGCATCATTTTTAATTATTCATAAACCTATTATCATCATCATCAAGGCTGATCCAAATCTTCCTGATGTCAACATTCTTTTCTTCTCTGAAAATCCTCTCTCTATCGAAGTTTGTCCATGAGAAAAGTTCAGTATTGCTTTTACTAAAGTTGTTTGAAAGAGATATCTAGAATTTCCAGTGTTGTTGTGAAATAACTCAAAGACTTGATTCCAAAAAAGCCTATGGAGGTTTCATTAGGGCAACCCCACTTCTCAAGAATATCCGAATCACATGCATAAAACTGCCATTCATCCGTAAGTTTGTCAACACAGTTTTCTGACATTACTTGGGGCAAACAGTTTGCTAGACTTCTAACTGATGGCGAAGTATTTGTTAGTGTTTCTTTGCGACTTATATGATGCAATACTTGCCCACCTTGTAAGAGTTTATTTTTGAAAGGCAAGCTTTCCTATAAATATAATGTATCAAGAATATAAAATTCCTTAACATGAGACAGAAATTCAGATTTGTGCTCAGCGGATAGTGATATTAGAGCTTTTCTAGCACAATTCCCAACATCAATACTTTTTGCATTTAGTGCCTCCTTTCTGATATCAATTTCAAGCAATTGCTCTCAAGTTTTATCTTTAATAGCAGTTTAGTTTATAAAGTGGCTCATAACCTTTTTCATTAACTTACTTAGTTCATTATACAAGATGTACATCAATGTCCGTTTATTCTGAAGAAGTTTCAGGAATTCTTCAAAAATTGATCCAACACATCAAACATTTTAAATATGTTAGTATCAATAGAGACTAATATTCTTACAATGCATTGAAAGCGATCAAGTTTCATCACTGTATTACATTACTTTGGAATTTCTTCCAAGAAATAAGATTTTATACCTAGCAACAATTCTATAATTCTCCGGCATACAATGACAACAATTAACCACCGATTTCTTACATTCTTACGAATTTTAACATATTCATTAGCAAAGTTTTTCATAACTTTTTTTTTCAAATCTTCTTGACCTGAAAGGTATTTTGAAAACCATGAATATATAATTTCGATAAAATCTGTAATATTTCCAAGTTCCAAATGAATCTATCTTTAGGTATTTGCCAAAAGCGTTATGCATTATATGCAAGTTGCAATTCCCAAAGTTAATTAATATAAATTCATTGAACCATTTGACTTTTCTGTCTATGATCTTAAAAGTAGCTTTATTTACATTTGAACTATCTGATCCCAAAATAATAAGATTCTTTAAATCAATTTCACATGACTGTTTAGTAGATTTTATACTGGATGATATGTTCAGAGCTGTAGAGTGTCCTAGTAAGTCATTCCCAATGTATATATTGGGTATACATACGGTATGCCGTTCAGAAATACATTTCTTATTTTCATTCCAATATCTGACATGCACATCTAATTGTCTTAAGTTTTGTTCACTTAATGTCTCATCATACACGAGTGTGAAAAAATTGCTTACTCCTTTATAATTTGTTTAAAAAATATGGACCCAAGTCCATGAGTTACAGCATAATACATTTTTAAGAACATATACCCTTGGATATGGAGGAGTATGGAAATATTTCTGTGAAAACACTTTTAATGTTATCATACGATACATGTATGAATAATTACTCACTGCTACATGAATAATCCATTTATTTCAGATCGACAAATTCGCTCTTCTTCTATTTTACTCCACGTTGGTCTATTAGATGAGCTGCTCTGGTTTGCATCAAAACACACACTTTTACGACAATCGCTATTTACTTTTCCTATCAACGCACACTGCACATGGTCTTTGTTATGGATATCTAAATTGTTATGTTTTTCAGTGCTAGCATGTTGTAGGAGTTGAATTTTATCGCTGTTGCCGATCGCGAGAGATCTTTGGCATAGCACACAATAAGCAGAAAAATCAACATTTCCTTTCGTGCACCAATCATCAATAACAGTTCCATGTTTGTCCAGCATTAAACAATCGTCGCGAAATTTCGTTCGCCGCTTCGGCATTGTCACAAACAATCGAAACTTCGCAGCCTACAGTAACTTCTGCAACGCATCATAAACAAGCATATGATCATGAACATTTAATCTCTGCAGAGTTGCCAATTCCGGCGATTGAGATATTTCATTTCTTTTTAAAATAATGGGGCTTCATGCTTCACGGGATTTTAGAGAAATTCTAGTAGCGCACTCTAGTGCGGACGAAACCCTATGCTCAAAGCTGACAGTTAATGACATGAATATACTTTGCTACTATAGGGGTGCCACCGTTTACTTCGAAAGACATTATTACACATCCATTGACTTCAACGGGGCTGCAATCTCTCGTTATTTTACTTTGTGTTTATTGGAAGCAAACACTCAAATTAAATTTCAAGAACACTGTAAAAAAATTGTAGTAGATTTATAGAAAATAAATCATAAAAGTAAAGATTTTATTACATTTAATTTAAAAATGTAGGATTTATGTTCAAAGCATTGAATAAGTGTGAAATATAGGAAAAAATAGGACATTTTTCGCGATACTTCTAAAAATGTAGAAAATATAGTAAATGTAGGACGTTTTTGACCCCTGAAGTAACTCCTTGGCCACAAACATTATTTTCAAATTATTAATGAGACAGACTTTAAGAAAGCGTGTGCGTTGCTAATGTGTGGAGTTTTGGAATTTACGTTAAGCCATCTATCACATTCCATATACATCGTTGTACAGCTATGGAAAAATACTGAAAACGCAGAATTGTTTGGGCTTTTAAGGCCCAAAGCCCTCAAATGTCGGGCTGCGCCGGAATCTACAGTTTTCTGAGGAATCCCAAACCTTGCTAAACATAGGTGTAGGCAGAAAGTTCATAAAGGGGGTTATAGGCTCAATGGGGGGTTACAGAGCTACAACTCATATATTCCTATGTTAAATATACAAAATTTCATTGCGATGGGGTTACAACCCCCAAAACCACCCCCTGGTTAAGTCTATGCTGCTACCCCAAATCTGACTTCGGTGGGCAGAAAAACGGCTAGTGCTTTACGATGCCGTTGGAAGTCGAACCCGAGTTAGTGTCATGAGAGACAAATGAGTTATCACTTGGCCATTGTAGGACAGAAGACCGTACATTTCTCCATGGGATCCGAACCTCTTATTACCTCGGAAACCAACTCCTGAGCTATAGTGAACAGTTACTCGGTCACTACATTTTTGGCACCATTGAGAGGATCGGAACCTAATTAGCGCGACACAATATGTGAACGCGTTACTAGTGGTCCAACGCGGTACCGAAATCATAGAAAACGATATCCTAAATCATAAGTTATATTCCATTTCTTGAATCAATATTCAAATAGTGGATATCCTGATCATGATATTCTTAATAAGGAATATTGCAATACTTGTTGATTCCGTCAAGGCTTCTTTAATAAATTCTATCATTTCCCATGAATTTCATCATATATCCTGAAGTCGCGTTCTCACATACAGCAGTGGCGCAAATTTTGTGAGTTTATTACTATTTTTTTATAAATTTGTTCCGCAGTTGGTCGGACTGCAATTTCTCGCAAGTGTGATCAAGTAAAGAAAGACGTGGGAACAAAACATGCGGAAAAATAGAAATTCGTCTTCCCCGGCTTTGTTTTTTAGTCCATAAAAGTGACAACGTGACAGGACAACCGGCACCATGAGATCAGAAAAATTTCCTTCGTGGAGGAAGAGATAAAAGTCGGCTGCTCCAATTGATGATTCGAAACAAATCCTTTTATCTGCAACGTTGGACAAAAGAAACCTGAAAATGGCAAGGGAGAAAAAACGACGAGATGAATCAAAATAACACTGTTCTATCTGGTGACTTTCACCAAGAAATCGATTTGAAATATTATTTTATTTTTCGAAAGTGAAAGGGATCTTTCTTAATATTCTTTGCATGTCCTCAGTCCAAATATATACACCCTTGTCGGTTTCAAGATTGGAGGGTGAATTTCTTAAAGTATGACTATCAGTTAAAAATTTGGTTTCTCAGCTATCACACACAATGAGGGATTTTCCACATGTAACATGGTAACTTACTTCCAAATTTAGAAAATACGTGAAGCAGGCGAACCAAAATATTTCTTAAGTATTGTGCCCTGTACTTGCGATTTTTAATATTAAAAAATCGTATGTAGTTTCGTTCCTTTCCGGCCACGGAAAGACGGAGACCGTGATGATGTGAAAACTGCTGTCCGTATAGCGGAGAGAGACTTGCTTGTGCCCATAGTGGATACCGATGAAATGACTTGTGGTTAGTCATTTAAAACGGCAATGTAAGTATTATATATGTGTAATCTTGATCACAGCAAGTATCTTACAGACATTCTGCTGTAAAGCGACGAATCTTGTATAGAAATGAACCACTTAAAAAAAACATGGCACAACAAACTCAGATGACACCATTGAACATTTTAAGGGCAAAGCGTATTGCTAACAACTAAGATAATTTCATTTTAACGGACTTAAGTTTGGTCTAAAATGCCAATGTCAATTTCAAGTTCAATAAATTCATTTTGTCGTTATACACACGTGTCAATTGGACGATCGGAAGACGGCTTCGCATGATGCCTATAACTGAAAGCAATCGTCTTTGTACGTTTCCACTATGTAAGCGAATTTTCTGGATAATAGGAAATGGTCGAATGGAAAGAGACCGATTAGCCTTAATAATACATGAAGCATCCAAGCGGCGAAAACACCTTTTTTCATAAGAAATGATAGTTCAACTGCTATATATCACCCGTCGTGCTGCCTTCACTCCTCTTTTATCATCATTTCCCTCCTCTCTATATTCTTATACGTTATTAACCTATAATACAGGATTGCCTGCTCGGATTTCTGCAATATTTATTGAATTAATTTCCGATAATTTTTTTATTGATTTCTTCCAAAATTACTCATTTCTTGATAAACGCAGGAAAAGTTTAAATATAATTCAATTTTTTTCATGAAGCATGCAAAATTTGACTTCGTCAAAATTGACTAGTAGTCCGAATATATATATATATATATGCCTGGTCGATTATATATTCAGATCTGGACAAATCAGGTCACTATTGGAGACTAGATTTTTGCAGCTGTCTAGTAGGGAATCATTTTTTCCTGTTAGAAACTTAAGCTTACCTATTGGGCATGCGAGTACCATTATTATCTGGCGAATATGTTATTACCTACAATTTGTCGTGTCCTGTTAACTTGTATCGTGGGGTGATGTCAGGCGCATATATGTTGCCAATATGGAGAAACAACTGACAACATACCACTTTTAGCTGACAGTAAAAACTACTATACAACAATATGGTTAAACTAATCATTAACGATGGGTTTATAACAATTTCTGCCACCCACGCTTAAGCTGAAACTAGAGCTTTATGAATAGGAGAAACAGAGACGTCGCCCTTGGCCGGAGTCGAACCAAGAACCCATCGTATGACCCGTTGTGCCGCTACCTGCTCGTCATAGGGAGGAGAAACCGCTTTAATTGGAAACCTTTTTAACTGTTTTTTAGTAAGAACCCTCTGATCGGAAGACTTGCTTTTGCTGACAGACAATTGTGCCACAATCAAGGTTAATATAATCAACGAAGTGTACTCGCTAGACAATAACGGCTTTTAAAGAACCTTTAAAAAACATAACTCTTTTAATACTCCGCCTTAAATAATGAATATATAACAGCTTATAATGAAGTGACTACACACACACCCTAGGTTTCGGGAAAAAATTCTTTTTAAAGTCTAAATTAAAATTATTATTTATAGTATTCTTGTTTTTAATTTATGATTTGTTAAACGTATTGAGAATAATAACGCTTACTAGGAAACATTTCCAACTGTTAGTTCTGAAATTCGTTAAGAGTGATATCGTTGAAAAGCTCTTGCCATGAGGATCAGGAAAAGTAAAGGAACTACCAGTCGGAATCCAACCGGTTAGGAGATATGCACCTATTTCTCTTCCGTAACTTCATGCATAAAGAAGTAAGCAAGCGGGAAGATTCTGTTCATTTATGCACATCCTCTCTTGTGGAACATAGTATCCGTGATTACCCTTTTTTTATTAACAATAACTAACTCAATGGCCTTGTCCTATGGCACAAAAAGGGGGCATGGTTAGAGCCTTAGGAGGCAATTACCTTAGACACTCAACCATGGAGAATTTTAGCAGTATCTGCGGCTCGCGTTCCAGGCGCGCTGGTTGAAGGGAGGTGGGATGCACCCCTATAACATGCGAATTCGGGCCCAGTTGATGAGACTTAATACTGTAATAAATCTGCAACGCGAGTCACAGGTACTTCACCGAAATTCTCCGTGGTTGAGCGCCAACAGAAACTGCCTTCTTAGGCCTTGCCTATGCCCTGTTTTTGTCTCACAGGACCAGGCGAGGAGTTAGTTCCTATTAATTGGAAAAGGTCAAGCCCAATGTTATATTTCACAACGAAAAATATGCATGAATGAACAGAATCCTCCCTCTTATTTACTTCTTTATGCATGACTTCACGGAAGAGAAATGGCGTCCATACGGGGACCGGTTGAATTCGGACGGGTAGTTCCTACACTTTTCTTGGGCCTCATATTAACAGCTTTCTAACGATACCACTCTTAGCGAAATTTAGAACTAACAGTTCGGGAATTTCCGTAGTTCGTATTACTACTGTAAAGTCTGGTTGGCGGCAGCCAGGTAGTGGTACAGAAATATGGCTTTTCCATTTCAAATAGAGGTTTAACAGGTAAAAGTCTTATTTTTGGCAAAGGTTGGCGACCTAAATTAAATATATAATTATAGCGACACTTAACAAAAGTCATTTTATTTTATATATATATATATATATATCATCATCATCATCATATTCAACCATTATCTATCCACTGCTGGATGAAGGTCTCTCCAAATGCTTTCCACACAAGTCTATCCTGGGCCATTCGTTTCCACGTCACCCCAACCTCTTTTCTTATTTCATCCACCCATCTAGTTTGAGGACGTTTTCTAGGTCTTCGGTGGTCTCTTGGAATCCAGTTCAGAATTTCTGTTGTCCATCGTTGATCAGTTCTTCTTGCAATATGCCCAGCCCATCGCCATTTCAGTCCTTTTACTTTAACGATGGTGCCCTCTACTCTAGTTTTCTCTCTCACCCAAGTGTTTCTTTTTCGATCTCTCCTAGTTATTCCAAGCATGCACCTCTCCATGCTCCTTTGCGTTGTCTGTAACTTTCGTATTGCTCCAACTGTTAGACTCCATGTCTCTGATCCATAAGAGAGGACTGGCAATACACACTGGTTGAAGACTTTTCTTTTTAGACATAAAGGCAATTTCCCCTTCAGGATAAAACTGTTTCTTCCAAATGCACTCCAGCCAAGTTTAATACGTCTGTTGAGTTCTTTCATAATGTTGCCATCCATTGAAATCAGCTGGCCAAGGTAAATATATGAATCAGCAATTTCTAGCTCAGTGTTGTCAACTTGTATTTTTGTTTCCTCTACAAAATTATTGAACATGATCTTAGTTTTTTGTAGGTTCATCTTGAGTCCAACTTCTTCACTTCTAGTTGCGAGCTCTTGTACCATGTCTTGGAGTTCCAATGGGTCCGTTGAAAAAATACCAATGTCATCAGCAAACCGCAGATGATTTAAATATTCACCATTTATTTTTATTCCCTTGTTATTCCAATTTATCAGCTGAAAAATCATCTGTAAAGCTGAAGTAAAAAGTTTTGGAGAAATGGTATCTCCTGCCTCACACTTTTGCCAAGATTGGTAGTTTTGGTATCTTTATGTAACCGAAATTTTGCACTTGCATTTTTATACACACGTTTCACCATGTCAATGTACACATCTTCAATGTCTGTTGATCTTAAAGAGTTGATGACTGCTGATGTTTTTATAGAGTCAAAGGCCTTCTAATAGTCAATAAATGCAACACACAATGGAAGTTCATATTCATGTGTTCTTTCAATTAATTCTCTTAATACTTGAATATGGTCCACTGTACTGAATCCACTTCGAAATCCAGCTTGTTCTCTTGGTTGAGCTGCATCTAATTTTTTCTGCAGGCGATGTGTTAGAACTTTTGTGAAGATTTTATAAATAGCAGGTAACAAGCTAATTGGTCGGTAATTTTTCAAATCCTCTTTATCACCTTTTTTATGCAAAAGAATTACTGTTGCAGAATCCCTTTGGTTTGGTATGTTAACACTGTTAAGACATTTGGTAAAAAATTTTGCAAGTATGTCTTCTTCGTGTTCTCCAGCTTCTTTTAAGATATCTAATGTAATACCATCATCACCAGGGGCTCTTCCTTTCTTCATATTTTTTATTGCAAATGAAACTTCTTCTTTTAAGATTTTAGGAGCTATTCCTTCGACTATTGCGGCGTCTTCGTTTAATCCACTGTTACTTTCATATAGTTTTTTGTAGAATTCTTCAACTCTTCTAAGTATTTCTTCCCTATTTCTTGTTACGGTGCCATCCTCTCCTTTTAATGCAATGATGTGTTTCTTCCCAATAGACAAACTTCCTTTAATAACCCTAAGGCTCTTGTTATTTTCAACGGCTTTCCTTACTAGCTCACATTTGAATTTTCTTATGTCTCCTTTCATGCTTTTGCACAGAGTTTTACAAAGTTCTATGTACTCAATCCTGGAACTGGTATTTCGATTGTCGACCTTCACATCTCTTCGCCTTTTCATGAGCTGTTTCGTCTTCTCAGATAATTTGCTATTGTGCTTTTTACAGGTTACACCACCAATTTCCCCAGCAGTTTCAACTATTGTCTTAACAATGTTTTCATTTGCTTCTGAGATATCACTTTCATCAATAAGTCCTTCCAGTGCAGAAAAGCGATTTTTTAATTTCAACTTGAATGCCTCGGTATTTACTTTCAGTTTCATTAGATCCACCCTCTTACTTACATGTTTCCTAATGAGCTTCTGTCGTTCTAATTTAGTATTTAAGTGCACTTTACATATCACCATTCGATGATCACTTCCAGTATTAAATCTGTTCAGTACACTGCGATCTTCAATCATTGATTTCTTGTTTGCAAAGATAAAGTCAATTTCGCTGGCTCCTCCATTGGGGTGTTTCAATGTCCATTTTCTTTGCGGTTTCTTCTTAAAAAATGAATTCATGATGCTAGGTTTTCAGCTTCTGCAAATTCGATGAGTTGATCGCCACGTTCATTCCTTTCCCCATATCCGTATTTACCAACTGATGTCTCTCATTGTTCCCGTTGTCCAATTCTTGCATTAAAATCCCCCATGATGAGCTTGATATGTTGTTTCCTTTTGGTGTATAACTCTTTGATTTCTTCATAGAATTCCTCAACCTCTTCGTCGGTAGGGCTTGATGTTGGTACATATACCTGTATTATTTGAAATTGGTATCGCTGGGTTAATTCAACAACGAGCCTCGCTGCTCGATCTGATGTACTTTCAACTTCCAGAAGACAGTTTTTATTTCTTTTGTTGATTAGAAGCCAACACCA
>QLNU02015360.1:77598322-77609979 GCA_006491805.2 Dysdera silvatica
CAAGGTTGTGGTTGCTTTTCAGTGTGACAAACCAACAGAAAAAACACTCTTAATCTCCAGACCTCAATCTCATCGAGATATTGCGACATTTTGAACTTGCAAATGAGGAAAAACACAATTTTCAGCAAAACAACACTTACGCAAACGCTCAGAAATGAACGGTTAAAAATCGATGCAAAAGCAACTAAAAAATTAGTGAAATCACTAATTTTTTAGAACACTAATTTTTTTTAAAACAGATTTCACCCAGGCTATTGTAAACTCTAACTGAAACTAAAGGAGTACATACTAACAGTAAGTACCAATAGCAGTTTTTAATTTTGAAAATCTCTTGTTTTTGCTTTTGCTGTTAGGTGTACAAATATTTCTTTGACATGAAAAATTTGTGTTTTTATTTATTTATAAATTTGCTTCTTGCGAGTATAAAAAAAATACACATGTACGGATGTTTATTTTAAAAATAATCTAATGATTAAAAATATTTCGTCATATTTGCTTTTCACGCCTATATATCCACCGTAACGTTGTTGTGCAAATACTTATTTTGGCCACTGTATATATAGGAGGTCTTCCCATCATAATCACTTAGTTTTCAAAGCCCGTTCATATGAACCCCACCTACATAATATTCTCAATTTTTCAGATGATTTTGTTACGTTTTATGGTGTGAGAAATTATTCCCCTATACAGTTTCACAAAGATTTTCATAGCACATTTCAAATTGTAAATAATTTTTGAATTTTAAACCATGTGACAAAATTCTTAAATAAGTTTGGAACTTACTTAATAATTTTGTCGCACAGTTCTAAACTGGAAAATCATTCCCTAGATAACCCAAATTTATCCCATTGAAATTAAAATTCATTCAACGACATCATTAAAGGATATGGTAATAACGGAATCTAATCTAATTTAAAATATTTTGACGACTGTATATCTCCACTTGTCTTTGAATATGATGGTCCCCAACGATCTGTGTAGCCAGTGGGTGATTGGTTACGGTGTCGGTTGATTCGAACCGTTGCGCAACTTGGCGCATATAAATCTATTGGCGATGATGACCGTTGTTGGTATCACCACGGTGTTGTCCTGAACGTTGCAATAAAAAAAGTTTAGACTGTATACATTCTCGATAATTCTTTAATTAGAAATAAACTATTTGATGCAATTTTGGTTCATACACAAGGCATTTAACCCTTAAATTCCATGACAAATAACCAAAGAAGAGAAAGACACTGAAAAAAGAAAACGCAAAACTGAACTAATAAAACCAGAACAAAAGCATCGTTTCTCCTAGTTTCATAGCACGAAACATCAATTCAGATGCTAAAACGATTTGACGTGTAATAATTAAAACTATAATTTTTTTTTTCTACGGCAATGAAGTTCAATTGTTATAATAATTTCACGTGACTTTCCCTTGACCTTAACAGCCAGTATAATTTAAAATTGTGGAGAAATGTACATTTGTGCTTATATATTTATACAATATTATATTCATACACAGTTATTTATATATGTCTATGCTTGTAAAGTAGATGGAGTTATGCAATACACTTAGATATTTAAATCTTCCGGCTTATGTCTTACGTCATTATCATTAAGTTGATGAAAAGAATGCAATCAACAAGATAGGATATATTCTAGTCTTTTCTTTATTATTACATGTTAATCTCTATTCAAATTTCACGAAAAAATTTTAAAACAAGACTTTGAATTTTATATTGCAACATATTTTGCTTCGAAATAGTATGCTCTCTGATTTGTTTAAAAGTCCTGATCTAAATAAACTCTTCAAATGATATAAAGAAATAAAGAATCTCACCAATTTCCGACGGCTTGTAACTTTTTTTAGAAATTTTTGATTTCATATCAATGATTTTTTTGCGTATGTGCTCGTAATGAAAAGTGAAAGAAAAATAGCATAATTTTGTTGAAATATGAGTACAAAATACATTTCCTGACTGTTATTTTTGTATCGATGGTAGTTACGAAAACTGAATTGAAACTAATTATCACAGTCCAGTATCTAGCAAATCCTCAAATTATGCATTTGCATAATTACCAAATAATTTTCTTCGCCCCGCATATTTTGATCCACGCATTTTTCATATATCCAACGGCAATATTTTCTCGCGCCTACGACAACCAGAGAACTGAACTGAGATTCAATCAATTAAAATTTGCATATAAAAAGTTTTGAAAATTAGTAGAACGTTAATATTTTTAATTTACTGACTTTTTTTTACCATTAACGGTCACTTCAGTAGAAGGTTTTTAAAAAGATGAATGAGATATGAACTATCGTCTTAAGATGTATGGTTACGGGGGTGTGTGCTGTAGAAAAATCTGCCTAAATTTAAGAAAATTACATAATAAACAGAGATTTGAAGTGAAATTTCTTAGAAGAAAAAATGAATGTAAAATGTTATTAAGAACGTTTGTTTCTTAGTTTATGAATAAAGTTTTCCATCTGTTAAAAATTCGAGTTAAGTATTTACGTACTACATAGAAAATTGCTTTATGTTTTACCGCTAACAGTAGATAGATCGCATTGTTTTTAGTTATTACACTCAAATTAGTGCTACAATTGTGAATTTTGAGAATTGTTAAAAATTGATACAAGAATGAACTTTTCTTCTTAAAAATGTGACAAAATATGCATCGCGTTCAGAAAAGTAAGATCTATTTTAGGCAATTTACGGTTTAGAAAGCGAATGAAGGTTGAAAAACACGTGGCATATGCGTGCACGGTGACCATTGTCCAATTGTTTTTGAACAAAGTTTGATAATTATGATTTAATTTTTGAATTGGAAATAAATTAAATTTTTGAATTAATTTGAATTTTATATTTATTTTCAAGAAGTCTTGTGTAATAATAATAATAATACTTTATTTATTCTTCTTGGAACAGTCGTTGTGACAATACATGACCACACAAAGAAAGGTCCTAAGTAAATATCTATGATGAATATAACAGGCTTGAGGACCTCAGACTGATTCAGCAGAATTCACCCAAACAATAAATTCGGCCATCAGGCTATTTCCACATATTTCAACACCCCTCACTCGTTACTAAAGATCACGCATATGTAATGCACTTCTTGTGTGAGTTGTTTTTATAATTTGTCTTTATTTGATTGGTTTTTTTAATTATCGATAAATTGTTAGACATTACTGACTATCCAGTATCTTTTAAGCTTTTTTTTTAAATTTTACTATATTATTTAACCGCTTTAGTTTATCTGGTATTCCATTCTAATATTTAGGTCCTATGTAATTTATGTTGCATCTTCCCAATTCTGTTCTTATTTTGGGTAATATTAATTCGTTATAGTTTCGATATCTACTTCTTTTTCGTTTAATTGAATTTTTATAAGATCTGTATGTTTATTTCTCTCATCCTTTCAAACATTTTAATTAGTATACAGTATTTATGAATCTGTTCAATTTGCAATATATTAGAATTTATTAAAAAATTCTTTAAGTCTATTCTATTGTCTCTATTAATCAGTTTGATTGATTTATTTTGCAAATTTTTTTTAATATCATTGTTAACAATGCCCAAATTATCCCAAACGCAGTTACAATATATTAGATAGCAATTAGTCAGAGGATTATAGAGTTCATTATTTATTTTTGGGGATAGATTTTTACTTATCCATTCTGGAATTCCTATATCTATATATTTGTTTTTTGTTATTTTGTTTATATGACCATTCCAATTTAATTTATTTGTAAGTTGAACTTCTAAGAAATAAATTTTATCCACTATTTCTATTTTCTTATTATTAACTGTTATAGATTTATTAATCATATCGTCATCTATTTTTTTATTTTTACCTGAAAAAATTATTAATTTTGATTTGTGTACATTTAATTTTAGTTGATTAATAGCAAACCATTTTTCATGTTTTTTTTTATTTCATTAATGCCTGTTTCCATTACCTTATTTAAATCCTTATTTGATGTCATTTCTAAAGTGAATTGAGTTATTAATTGGTAGAAAATACATTAAGGGCCAATCGCGTTGTGTTAAAATATAAGTTTCCTATTAATATTTCTGTTAAAAGGAAAATTATTTGCAATCCCAGGAAGGTAAAAGGAAATACAAGGAATAACCCCCCTTCCACACACACACAATCGATGAACTTGAGTCTTAAAATGGGACCCAAACTAATTGATTTCATGACTTAATTAAACATCAAAATTACTGCACGCATAACGAAAATAAACATAAAAGTAAGCAAATAAGCACAGGTGAAATTATTAATCTTAATTATTGCCCTATTAAACTAAATATATTATCAAGAGTTTACAATAACATGTTTTCTTCACACGTTCGCATTCCGAGTCAATATATGTATTTAAAAGTGTCACACTTGAGAAAGATGCGAAATGTGTGTTGCAGAATAATATAATTGCAGAGGCTGAAAGAAAAGGAAAATTTTAATATTGTTCAATATATTGTCCAAAATATCTTTTGATGATGGCTGGAGGGTGCGTGAAATGAATAGTTGAAGTTAGATAAAGTCAATGTGATGTTGGATAAAGTCAATTAAAAATGTGAAAGTCCACTTAGTAAAGTCTTTTGTAGAATGCCGGGAAAACATAGGATTGACATGGAGGCCCAGATCCACGCATGATTGTAGCAGCGACAACGAATAGACCGTTAATAGACAGGACCTGGTTCCTCAGGCATTGTAATGGTAAAGGAACGAAGCCCCTTGTAGGACTACGGCACCTCATTCCTGACTAAATGGAGCAGTACCAGTATTCAACGTTGATGTCTCATCAGGCGGAGGCCTCCCTACACACGGTGATGGCAGAAGCTAGAAACGGAAAGCCATATGTAATTTTTGCAACAATTTCGTCTATTTTTTTGTTGTTTTTAATTTATTTTATTTAATTGAAAGGAAAATGTGTAGTGAGGGATGGTGGTCTCCTTTTAATTATTTATTAAAAATTATAATTTCAATTAGTGTTTTAAAAATAAAAAAATATTCACTTGCTATATAGAAAACTGCTTTATGTTTTGTTACGGATTATTTGAGATTGTTATGCAGTGATATCATTACTTTTTGTTCCCAGGATTTTAGAATTTTTTGTGAATGCAACATTTGCACACTTGATAGGTGTAATGTCTAGTCTTGAAAATAATCCATAGACTTTTGGATTATTCAATTGTGCCTGACCTTCGCAATTTTTACAGGATAGTTTTTTTTTTCTTTTTGGTTTTACGGCTCAAAGACTACAGTGGTCATGCTGCGCCGGGACCTACTGTTTTCCGAGGAATCCGAACCTCTTAAGGCCTAGGGAACCAAACCCCGGACTACAGTGAGCAGTGCGATCTTTATGAGATCTCTGAGTAAGCGTTCTTTGCACTGCTGGGAGTCGAACCCGGATTAGCGGCGCACTAGGAGAACGCGTTACCACACTGCGCCACCGCAGGGCCTTTACAGGATAGACAACTGTCAATGCAAGTGGAAATCAGTTTATCAAAAATTATATAGCCGTTAAAATCTTCGTTACATAATATGGAAATTGATTCCATAATTTTCTTTGTAGGTATAATCACTGAGTGCTTGTTAGTCGATAGGTTGTTTTTCAAGTACAGTGAAAATCGTTTATAACGACGCCGGTTATAACGACCAACCGCATATAACGACGGAATTTTTACAAGAAGTTTGGTTTGCTATTCTACTCCATACTAAATATATCGGTTATAACGACATCGTATATAACGACGAAACCTGCTATAACGACGGCGATTTTGTAGTCTACGTAGATTCTAACTAGGGAAATTCGTATCGGATATAACGACGCGACTTGACAGTCATAAAGCAGAACCACGTAGGTTAGTTATTAAAATTTAAAATTAGTTATCAAAATTTAAGCGTTATTCTAATCTTGTTTATTTACAAATGTCTGAGAAATTTTTATTACTGCTAAACCTGAATATTAAAGATAGTGAACTTAAAAAGTGATTTATTAATTGAATATCACGAGGGTCATATTCTTAAGGGGCCTATTCTATTTTTTCAGCGTAGAGCCCACAAAACTCTTAAACCGGCACTGTTCTGAAGTCATTAGTATAATATAATAAATACTATTTATTACATTTGTTTTCTACATTATATACTTTAGTCATATTTTCTACAATTTTTTCAATTTAAAAAACTAAGAAAGTACTATGTACTTAGTGTGGCTATAACATAATATAAACGGAAATTAAATTCATTATAATTAAGTATATTTTTATTTAATTTTGAAACCAAAAAGTTTAATACTTTCTACTATCAAAATAATTTATAAAACTCTTAGAGTGTATTATACTATAGGCTACAATGATTTTAAAAAGATATCGTTTATAACGACTATCGGTTATAACGACCGAATTTGCACAGTCCCTTGAAGGTCGTTATAACCGATTTCCACTGTATGAATTTTCTTTCACCAACGTTTTCTTGTTTATCACGTGTTGATTTCCCTGAAAACGACGTTTTCCCCCACATTTTACTGAAGCACGTTTTAATTATCAATTTCCATACCCAAAATATAGAAAATAATTCAGAAAAATATAATAAAATAGCAATTAGGATGAAATAACTACAAAACATACGATATTAGCCCGATGTAAATAAATTACCTTACACCGCCACCAGAGGAACAGAATGTAAACAAACTTAAAAGGTAAGTCAAGTTATTTCCTTCCTGAAACGGGGATTTCACAAACTCGGTTACAGTTATTTAATTTAATCATCAAAATAATCTTACTTTTGCGCAAATATTAACATATTTAAAAGAAATGCGAGCATGTTTGCATTCGATTGGCTGTTTAAATGCCCTTTTTGACTCTTCGATTTTGAAATGCGGTATTGTTTGTTAAATCACTGTTAGTATAATTATGGACGGATTTTGCCCCGGCTTGTTTTAAAATACTTCTAATGATGTATTTTTTTTTAGAATAGGCCTAATTAAAAAAATTATTTTTGCAATGTTTTAAAAGTCGTAGCTAACCTTAAAGAACGATCTATACAAAGTCATCTATAATTGATAGCTCTTATGAAATAAAATATAATATCTATATAAACCTTCAATCATGGGAACCGGCAGTGCCGGACCAAGGCAATGGGACCTATTTAGGACATTTTTGCGGGGCCTCTTGTATGATCGCTGCATACATAAATACATAAATATATACAAAACAGTTACCTTCCCGTAATTCGCGGCGCTAGATTTAGTTACACCGGCCAAATCGGTTTAAGACCGCCCTTGGGTACCAGATCCAACAGAAACGTATTTCGATAACCGCCGTTCTACGGTGTATATTTTCAAAGCTATTTTGTAAAAAAAGTTTATTACGATATTATTATTATATATTTTGTTATGGCGTAATATACAATAAATCATGTTTTGATTATAAACAATAATAAACACAATATTGTCTCAGTTAAACTATTTAACTATGTGTGAGAATATTATGTTTATTATAAAATAACGTAATATAGACAATATATTGTTTCTGTGCAGTCTATTGTGAATCACGTTCTGATGACCTTTGAATTTGCCTTGCGATGCCAAATCCTTTCCAAAGTCTTGAGATATAAGAGGCACTTTATTAATTTATGCGGAGTTCTAAGTAAGGCGGCCTTTTTAATTTCATGAATTATTACTTTAGCGATACCTAATGTACTGTGATGTTCAAGATTTCTTCGGATTGCACCCACTGCTCCTACTGCTGTGAGGATGACCTTTGCTTTCTCGTTGTATATAATGATTTTATTTCGATCAGTAAGTCCCCGTACCTCGCAATCGCGTAGATTTTTTTAAATTCCATCTACCATCACAGGGTATTGCCATATCTACGAGCAATATATTCTTTACAACTCTTGGTAAATCCTGTGGATTATGAGTGCGCAGGGGGTGTTAATGTGGGTTTACAACTCCCCTGCATACGCCAGTACTTGCGCAAAGAAACGCAAATTGGGAAATCGCTTTACGTCATCTGGTACGTCTTGCTTTTGAAATGTCATGGAGTTATGTTTTGTTTTTACTGTGAGATGTCGCCTTGCTTTATCAGTTATGTCTTGTTTACACGGTTACGTGTCGTCCTGCTTTGACAATTATGTCTTGTTTTCACGGTTATATGTCGCCTTTGCTGTAACAGCTATGTCTTATGTTCACGGTTATATGTCGCCTTTGCTGTAACAGCTATGTCTTATGTTCACGGTTATATGTTATTATCCTTTCACAGTTATATATCTTTTTTTACTTTCACAGCAAAACTACCAGCAATCTTTCTATTCTGCATTATCTGTGTCTTCCCTCTATTTGGTTATCTTTTGTAAATTGATGTACCTTAGTTGCTTAGTTACTTAGTTGCTTAGTTACTTAGTTGCTTAGTTACTTAGTTGCTTAGTTACTTACTTAGTTACTATGTTCAGAACCTTAGTTTCTGCCATGAAATATCGTGTAATATCTAGCGTTTTTTCTTTGTTAATACATTTTGATTATATATTTTTGAAAACTTTTGTCATAAATCAATTATCAGCCTAAAATTCACAATATTTATTCAAGTTCGACGGATTTTTACTCATCGCGTATTGGCATTTTCATATACCGACAAACAAATCTTTTTCACTTCACCGCACTCCTTATCATATTGTTCAATGTATATCAAAATATTCGATTTCGAAAGGATATAAAAATGTATGAGGGCTTTTGAAAACAAAGGCAAATATGACAGTAGCTTTCGGATGATATATACAAAAGACATCAGCTGCGACTTTGTTATTCTGAGAAAATCGAAACTTACCGATTTCGAGTTTTACAAAATCTAAATTCTCGTATAAGGTTTCATTTGAGTTACAATTAAACTACGTTTCATAAGCTCTGTACGCAATGCAATATGACATTATAATGATAACCATCAAGAGTCTATAAATATATTCGAACGAAAATTACTTAAAAGGCTGACGAACATCCCCTGGTTTATTACTAACATCTCTATATACAAACGGACAAAATCACATCACTAGAATAATTTGTATCACAACTCAAAATAACATCTTTAAAAGGATTGATACTCACCCTAATCCAACTATAATTTCTTCGATCCTGCCTACCAGTCGGTTCTTGCTGCTGTGGCCGAGGTCTTTTTAACAAGTAAGTCACCAAATGCATATCTGAGTTTATGCATGCAAAAAAAGTGCATATTTCACGTACATACAAAATAATGATTTACACAAAAGAAAGAACACTGTTAAAATAGTAAAACAAATCTTACTATTTTACCAGTATTTTATATTTGCATGTAAATTTCTTCCTTGGTACTTTATACATTTACTCCAAAAAATGTTTATCGTGACGTAATGTTTTTGGTTTATTAATTATTAATAAATATCATAAATATGCTTTTATATAACTTATGTATTTATGTACTGAAGTGTGATTTTATTGCTAATCATACTTAATATTAAGTATTTATGTTATATCTTATATTGTAGTCGTGTTTCAGTATATTGTATTTGTATTTTTAGTTCTAAGTAACTTACAATATTATAGGTATATTAACATTTCTAAGCTAGTATGAAGCTGAAGTTAAGTTATAATTTCTCATTTTATAATTTCTTAACAGATTATTATATGATGAGGGTAATGGTTCTAAGTTATATCGCAGGGTAAGTGTGTCGTTCCTTGCAATGCCCACACCACCAGAGTGACGTTTACAAGTAGTAAAATAAAAGAGCAATATTATGAGAGGATAAAATTATATACAAAATGTAAAATTATACACAAAAGGTAAAATTACTTATAAAAAATCAAAGGGCTTCAGTAACTATTTTAGGTCCTTAGGATTCCTAAAACAATATTAAAAAATTGTGAAAAGCAAAGGTTAAGGAGCACTATATCGCGTTCATATTAAAATCTTCACTCCCTACAACTGACATATAACCAATAACTATAGTTCGCTGTTAGGTATATATAAAGACCCATAATTGTTTAGAAGATAAAAGTTTTAAAATACGCTTTTGACAACTAAACATGTAAACTATTAACTCCTTTCAAAATTCTTGTCAGTAAAACTTCCTTTAGTTATATTCTACTTTAATATATTAAAACTGCATTCCGCACTGAAAATTTTGACGACGTATTAGTTTATTTATTTTTTGCTTGTATTTTAGTGCTGTCATGTATTTTTTGATATCCAAATAAAAACTGCATGTGTCCATAAGTATTTAGTTTTGATGTGAGTTTCAGGACATATTAAGCTAATCGTTATACGTCTCAGATGTCTTAAAATTTAAAAAAACGCTAAGGCAACGTGCATATCTTCGGTTTAATTTCAAGAAATTTTTTATCACATGCGTGAAGCACTTACTTTCGGAGCTCGGAGAAAAATATATTTGACACAAATTTTGAAAAAATAATTCGCACTCTGCCTTCTGTAGTTTCAAAATTAAAAAGCACTTATAATGAAAAAAATATATTTGCCAAATTAATATACTTCAGACTCGTAGGTCGAAAATTTGTTCGGATTTAAAAAATTAGAACCTTCGGCGACTACAGCATAACCGCTGCCATTACTGTTTTCCTTCCTAACGAGACAGAAAAATGGAAAGTTAGACCTAGCGCTCTAAAAAAGCTGCTTCTATCTAGGAAAAAAAGTACAAGAAACGAAAGTGAACCAGAAGCTCTTTTAGATCATTTTCAGAAAGTTCCACTACTTTCTTTGACATATTAAAGACTGGCGAATGATATCATAAAAAATGAACATTTTAATAATTCGATAGCGAGGATAGAGCTAAGTGTCGGTATTAAAACATACGAGATCTCGGCTACGGTGACTAAAATAGGGTGCTTTTTAATAACAGTTTATTTGTTAGCGAGGTGTATTTCATCCTAAACGAGATTAAATTAGAAAACTTGGAAGTCCAATACGCTGCAAATCACCATTATGGTTACCAGCTTGCAAAATCTTCTTGAGCACGCTTCCGTAGCCGTCAATTTTGCTACATCGATACAGGAGTGGAGCTTCAGTAAATTTCAGCGAGTGCTTTTCCCATCAAGATGTTTGCGAAGAAACGGTGCCCTTTTCACGCGAAACTTATTATTTATTCCATTATAAAATGATTTAAACTTGATATTGAGCTGCGTTTTTTAAAAGTGTTGCTTCTCTACTCGTCCATTATTTCAGCTTCACAAGGAATTGCATTTTTAGAGGATTAAGGACTTTTCGATGGACGTTAAGATAAATGGATTTTCCTTACTTAGACATGGTACGCAAAGTGGGAAAAGAAAAAGGCTATACGAACGTGATAGGAGATTGCACCACCTTTAGGTTCATTTTCAGAACGTCCAACTGTTGTTTGCATCAAAATAAATAGTTGGAATTAAGAACCATCGAAGCCATTATTAAACTTCAGCATAAATCTATTTTTAAAACAAAGAGAAATATAAAAGGGAACTTAAAATTATAAGAGCAATTAGGGACGTCTTAACACACTTTGTATCTCTGAGCTCGATCGTTTCCGTGGGCCCATTTTAGGCAAGCTTTAAATTTTGAATTTCTGCAATAACAAAAATATGATACATATGTACAACTAAAAGTTCTTTGCAAATTTTTTTGCTCAATTTGTAGCAAACGGGGGCT
>QLNU02015360.1:77610079-77638862 GCA_006491805.2 Dysdera silvatica
AAACATTGTTAAGACAATAGTTGAAACCGCTGGGGAAATTGGTAGTGTAACCTGTATTGGTGATGTAATATGTAAAAAGCAGAATAGCAAATTATCTGAGAAGACGAAACAACTCATGAAAAGGCGAAGACTTATGAAGGTGGACAATCAAAATACCAGTCGCAAGATCGAGTATGTAGAACTTTGCAAAACTTTGCGCAAAAACATGAAAGAAGATATAAGAAAATTCAATTGTGAGTTAGTAAGGAAGGCCATTGAAAGCAACAAGAGCCTTAGGGTTGTTAAAGGGAGTTTGTCTATTGGGAAGAAACACATCATTGCATTAAAAGGAGAGGATGGCACTGTAACAAGAAATAGGGAAGAAATACTTAGAAGAGTTGAAGAATTCTACAGAAAACTATATGAAGGAAACAGTGGACTAAACAAAGATACTGAAATAGTCGAAGGAACAGCTCCTAAAATCTTAAAAGAAGAAGTAGCATTTGCAATAAAAAGTATGAAGAAAGGAAGATCCCCTGGCGATGATGGCATTACATTAGATATCTTAAAAGAAGCTGGAGAACATGTAGAAGACATACTCGCAAAATTCTTTACCAAATGCCTCAACAGTGGTAACATACCAAACCAATGGGATTCTGCAACAGTAATTCTTTTGCATAAAAAAGGTGATAAAGAGGATTTAAAAAATTACCGACCAATTAGCTTGTTACCTGCTATTTATAAAATCTTCACAAAAGTGCTAACACATCGCCTGCAGAAAAAATTAGATGCAGCTCAACCAAGAGAACAAGCTGGATTTCGAAGTGGATTCAGTACAGTGGACCATATTCAAGTATTAAGAGAATTAATTGAAAGAACACATGAATATGAACTTCCATTGTGTGTGGCATTTATTGACTATGAGAAGGCCTTTGACTCTATTAAAACATCAGCAGTCATCAACTCTTTAAGATCAACAGACATCGAGGATGTGTACATTGACATGGTGAAACGTGTGTATAAAAATGCAAGTGCAAAATTTCGGTTACATAAAGATACCAAAACTATTAAAATTGGTAAAGGTGTGAGGCAGGGAGATACCATTTCTCCAAAACTTTTTACTTCAGCTTTACAGATGATTTTTCATCAAATAAATTGGAATAACAAGGGAATAAAAATAAATGGTGAATATTTAAATCATTTGCGGTTTGCTGAAGACATTGATATTTTTTCAATGAACCCATCAGACCTCCAAGACATGGTCCAGGAGCTCTCAAATAAAAGTAAAGAAGTTGGACTCAAGATGTACTTTCAAAAAGCTAAAATCATATTCAACAATTTTGTGAAGGAAACAAAAATACAAGTTGACATTGAGCTAGAAGTTGTTGATTCATATATTTACCTTGATCGACTGATTTAAATGGAAGGCAACTTTATGAAAGAGCTCGACAGACATGTTAAACTTGGTTGGAGTGTATTCGGACCAAACAGTTTTATCCTGAAGGGAAAATTACCTATGTGTCTAAAAAGAAAAGTCTTCAACCAGTGTATATTGCCAGTGCTCTCTTATGGATCAGAAACATGGAGTCTAAGAGTTGGCCCAATACGGAAGTTACAGGCTACCCCAAGGAACCTGGGGCGGTGCATGCTGGGAATAACTAGGAGGGATCGAAAAAGAAACACTTGAGTTAGAGAGCAAACCAAAGAAGAGGATATTATTGTTAAAGTAAAAAGACTGAAATGGCGATGGTCTTGGCATATCGCAAGAACTGATCAACGATAGACAACGCAAAATCTCAACTAGATTCCAAGGGACCACCTAATAGCTAGAAAACTTCCTGAAACTAGATGGTTGGATGAAAGAAGAAAAGAGTTTGTGGTGACGTGGAAACGAATGGCCCAGGATAGACTTAGGTGGAAAGCATTTGGAGAGACCTTCATTCAGCAGTGGATAGATAATGGTTGAATATGATGATGATGAGATGGATGGATGGATGGACTGATATACAGACACTATTATGTTGTTGATGATTATATGGAGGAAGAGAAATTGGGCCCCCTGTTTAAAAGTCTGTATTCGCCTCTTTTTCTAACAGTGATTTTAAAATAATGGAAGGGGTAGACTGTGTAGTCAGTGTACTGAGGTGTGATTAATTATTCGGAAAAGGCTCACTATATATCACTAGTAGTCAACTCCTGGAACCAGCTCGAGCTGATTCTGTGGTCACAGTATAAAACTCAAACGGTACGAAGCCGTCTTCAAAACTACAGACTAAGAGCTAAAAGACCTCTGCGATGTTAACCCTGATATTTACTATCGTCAAAGATGTGCTCGGGTTGAACATTACATGTCATGGAATGCAGAGTTACACCATGTTCTTTTCATAAACCAATCACATTTTGTTCTTTATTCTGGCACTTGACGAGGATACGTGTGCAAAAAATCAGCAACCCAAAATACCCTATCTGCAGTTCATCCACCCGTATAGAAGCAGTATGGTACCGGGCAGGGCAGAAATATGTTTAAATGTCACAAGGCACTATAAATACCACAGTGCACCGAAAAAAGATCCTTGTGGCCATAGTAAGGCTACTTTTCGCTGCTCTTAAATATGCGACCAACCACCGTGCCAATAGAAGATTTAAGCAGTTTTAAAATCAGGAGATTGAATTATTAAAGCTGCCTTTGAGACCACATGGACTTCAACCTATTGAAAACAATACGGGGATTTCTGTATAACCTGGTTCCATATTCTAGCACACTGGCAGATTCTCTCTGATGCTTTTGTTATTTATTATATGGATCTGCCTGTTACGTGCCAACAGCACTATTTCTGTGGTAAATGTTTAATGTTGTCTAGCCATCAACTCTGCTTGATCCTAAACTGAAACAAACACGCTCTTCGCACTTTTGATTTAAGCGGTGAGCTATCTAGCTTACCACTTCCCGCATTACACTTTTATAATAACTCGAATGACACGTGTTGTGATGTCACGATGCTGATTTAGATATCACGTAATTACCAATGCCAATGCCCATTCTTCACTAGTAACTAAACATGCATAGTAGTATGTTTACCCTTCAGAACCGCAAGATTTCTAATTTTTTGTGACCGTATATATATATATATATACATACACACTGCAAACTTTATTTGCGTATCTATATTGAAATACAAAAATTAAATATCTTATAACAATATATTCAACTGCTCGATGAATTATATATATTATATACAAACTTGTGTCTCAGAAATTAGGAAGCACAATAGCTTCGATCATGCATAAACACGGGTTATAAATTTTAGTTTCTGAGTTTTACCAAATTCAAAGCCGTTCACAAATTACAAAATACCATTTCGTAGCTAAAGAAAACTAATAACTACGTTATAAAATGAAACTGTTATAAAGATTATTGAAATCATTGTTAATACATATTATGTTATCAATCACATTTAAATAATGTTTAATTAAAATATGCATTTGTCGTATGCATGCTGTGATATACGTTCACTACATTTATTATTTAAGGAAACATAGTGGAGAAATTTTTGCACCTTCTTTGCCTACCAAAATAAGCATATTCATATGCAGTCATATCGACTTGAGTAAGAATACATCACTCTGTTAAAAAGTGAAGAGACACAAGAAATGGGGATCTGCAGCCATGATATAGTACACATGGAGTTTTTTATTTCTTGTTAAAAAAAAGTTTGTATTTTGCATCAAATCAAATTACTTTGAAATACCCACTCTTTCTAATCGAATTAGCAGAACGATGTTCCGACATAAAACAAGTCCTGGAACGCGAAGGGGAAAAAATCTAATACAATTTGCTTCCGGCAGAAATGGACGTAACGTAAGCGAGCTCATACAACAAGCTAACCAATTAATTTGTGGCCAATGTCTGACTCCAAATTTGGTCCCCCCCGCCAATCCAATAATGAATTTTTTTCTCCCTCTGTTTCCACTAAAGGAAATCAAAATTTATTAGCTGAATTGGGATGGTTATCTGGGTTTCTTGTGGAGATAATGCGAATGCCGCACTGTAAATTTCGAGAAATTGTCGTCAATAGAGACACAATGTAGGGGGAAAAAGAATCCTACTCTAGCGTTCAGAATGAGGACGTTAAAACTATTTTATTATGGCCAGGTTCAGGGAAATTCCTCTGACTGACTGAACGTGAAATTTACCCTCATGTGTCTTACATGGTGTAAGAAGCTTTGCGAGCAATAAAGAGGGCGCTGCAAGCTTACCGATAACTTAAATCGGCTGCCACTATTAAATTCAGTTGCCAAGTGTTTTCGACATTGATAGTAGTTTCCGGACAGATTTATACCCTTGCATTTAAGAACGGCAACAATAAATTTAATGGCAAAATGAAAACGCAAGAAAACCTTTGAGAACTACGCTCAATAACTGTTGTCTTGTAAGACTTTAAGTAAGAGGAGAGAACGTGTTGCGACACATTGGGAATAGGGTTTAATTTTAAGAATGAGTCCTATGTTCCTTCTCCTTCTATGACATTTAAAAATGGACAGAACAAACGTGAAGTTTCAATACAAGATTTCAAAACATGGGTCTAAGTAGTCATTGTAAATTGCCAGTTGTTAATAGAAGATTTAGACATTTGAAATTCTAAATCAGTATGTCGGCGAACATCTAATACATTTAACATATATAAAAAAATATAAAGTCACATACGTATTATTCAACATTTTAGTATGAAGGCATATTTTCATACATTGGAACTGATTTTTTGAAAATACATACTCAAAGCCATGTCCTAAGAATTGACACTCTACTACAGTAATTTCAAATCTTTTTATTCTCCAATCAAATGCCCGAAGTACATAAAATACCCTGCTCTGATGCAGTGGTAACGTTTTCACCTAACGTGCCTATATCCGGGTTCGATTCCCAGAAGTGCCAAAAATAAAAAATAAAAACATATAAATACAATGGAAAGTCCATATAACAAACTTCCGTATAGTAAAATTCATTATATAGCGAAGTTTTGGTAAATCCCCATGGTCATTACATATAAAATTATTTCTATATAACGAAATTGAAAAAGAAAGTCGAGTGGTCACGTTAACGACATCGGGTTCACCTAATACCGTGGGAATACAATACGATTTTAAAATACGTGGCAATCAAACAAAATGAGGCACGCCTAAGGGATTTTAAACTCCCTAATAAAGAGTTTTCCTAAGCACACAAACACCTGTGTCTGGTTGCCCCATACAGTGCAAAGCTGCTAGGCTAGAAACAGGCCCCAGTTGTCCTTGAATACACTGTATTGTTTGAATAGTAGTACTTGTCGCTCTTTTTACTATTATTTATCCAGATTACCAGAAATCCAGACCTTGCAAATTTCCCACAGGGGTGCTAACACTTTTATGATGAATCAACATCACCATTTGTTGTGCAGCAGGATATTAGAATTTTTTTGCACAAAAGCATGAATGTGTATGAAAGAAGCATTAAATACATTTTCATTTTAAGGTAAGGATTTTCCAACTCATTATTTATACGCATGTATATTTCACACTTGAAAACATCTATTTTTAAATGGTTGAATGTCATTTATGAGAAACAGTCGTTAACTGAAAAATAGGATTTTAATTGCGGTATCATATTGCCCTGTCCTGGTTCATGAATACATCGTTTCCACCTAGCAAATTTTCTATATAACGAAATTTTTTCATGGAGCCGTCCTTTTTGTTATATGGAGGTTCTACTGTATATATATATTGTATAATATGCGTTAATTGGGTATTGTTTACATTCTCAGATCGCCAATATTAAGAGTTTATTAACTTACACATCCATTAGGATTTGCTGCTGTCAAAATTGATCAGTGTCCCAAAGGTTTTTGACAATTGCGTTTATTGTATTACTGTTTACATTCATTGTATTGCATTTAATTTATTTAAGCTAATATTTTGTATAAAAATATGTGCTATGTTACTAATGTAATCATGTTCTTTATTTCATTGTCAAAATTTAATATTTTTAAAACATTTAAAATTATCTTCAAAAAATAAATTTTTACAGCTTAGTATAACGAATGCAATGTCAGCATTCTCAAATCTTACCACTGTTATGAACCAACAGCATTTAACCGCCTCTATCCATCGTATTCTTAGACCCCTATTATCCAGTTTCTTTTTGTGTTATTACATGGCTCTATAAGAAATTCACCCTATTGTGGCGTTCCAAAAATGGATTTGAATTCACATTGTAAATTTTTCTACTCATTCGTAGTTCAAAATCTGACACCCTAGCTATTATTGGTTTGTATGCGTCGGTATACCGTAAGCTATGGCGTGCGTAACACGGTATCAGCTATCCTGAAAAACAAATACCTTTTAACTATTTCAAAATTTTATCATCCATCTTCTGTGTTGTATACTTTTGATTCTATAGATTTTCACTTTATTTCGTTGAATACCTAGTTCTTCTCTTACTTTCACAATTTTGTTTCATGTGTAATAACGTTAAATATTTGGCAAATATTTCCGTCGTTTGCGGAGTTCGGTTTTTCTTTTGTAATAACTCAGGTTTCAGTTTTATACAGAGAAGAGGATGCCTCTATCGTTTCCCTTGTTTTCGTTAGAATGTCGTTCCTTACACTTTCATCGTTTGTTTTATTGTTTCATATAGGCATATGTTGAAATTCTTTAGATTTTGCTTTAATATGGACCATATATATGGGATAAATAAATATGTGTAGATATCGATATTAAATGGGTTATTCAAAATTTTATAAAATCATGTATACTAAATGCCCTGTATTGCAGTTTATCTGCAATGCACTTATTTTAGATAATTTTAAATACAGTGAGCAGTAAATAGGATAAGAAAATTAATTTTATTAACATTGCATTTCTTATATAATTAACAATATAATAACTGTAATTAACAGCCTATTGTCCTCGAATATAGTTTTCTATATAAATTACATTTTTAAGATTTGCTTAGAATACGGACATGCTTATGTAATATATCATTTAATAATATTTGTCAACTGTTTGGTCATATTTAAGTCAAAACAACAGCTATATGATCTACGCCTCAGTTCTTTTAAATGCCTTCATATTACATTTCCAAACAAAGGATATGCCATACCATGATGTAATGGTCAAAAATCGACCGAACTTTCATACATAGTTAGCCCAATTAGTGCAGAAGAAATTTGTCTGATTTAATTTGCATATACATAAAAGTCACTAGTAGCCTGAAATAAAGCATAGTCAATAAGGAATGGGACTTCGATTTTGGACTATACATTTCTGAACCGGACATTGGCATCGATCCCATAAGTGCCCGAAAAATTTTCTGTGATATCATATCATGTGGTATTGATCTGAGTCCATTGTTCATCCTCATTTCGTAGGGGTGGAAGAGTATTCAACCACCGTCTAATCGTGTCCACCAGATTCGATTGGCGAAAGATTGGGAAATCGGGTTGGTCACGCATATTCAGACCTTGCAAAATATGTAGGCTGATCCGAGCTGTACGGGTGTTATCCTATTGAAAAATGGCCTTTGGGACGCCTTGCATATATAATAGTGCCAAGGGCCGCAGCACCTCATACACAAAGCGGCGTATCGTTAAGGTACTCGTAATGCATAAGAGGTGAGCGGCTGTTGGCACTAATATCACCCCAAGCCATGATGTCACGTTAACTGGTTGTGTGGCACTCGGAAAAAGCGGAGCAATCCACCCGATGGCCACGTCATCTCCAGATTCTCATATGATGATCGTCATGAGTGAGACAGAAACGGGATTCGTCGCTGAATACTACACTGTTTTCTTCAGCACTCCACGGAGCTCTTGTGCGGCACTGATCTTCTTGATATCAGAGCATCCAAAACTCCCTGTATACTTCGTAAAATGTGGCGTCGTGGATTGTAGGTGTGCTAGGGTATTGCATCTGAGAAGAAGGTCTGTGCACTCTGCTGCCCATCTCCGAGATCTAGTTCCACTACAATATTACACATTTCCTTCTTGCGACCACTGTCTCCAAATGCAACTAACAGTTGTGGCACAATATCGCATGTAAGATATTATTATCCTTCTCAGGGATAACACAATTGCTAAGTAGTGGTCAACACAGAAAAGCCTCCGGGGCGAGATTTTTTTTTGGGAATACGTGAAAATTCCGACACCCACGTTTATTAGCTCAAGCTAGAGCTTTTCGTTTAGGAGAAAAAGAGACGCCGTCCCCATCCTGGATTCGAACCAGGGTCCCTCCGTTTAGCCCGGAGTGTCTTGGACCGCTAGACGAATGAGGACAGGAAACAACGCTCTCTTTTTATTCTCACGTTTAATATCGCATTTCTGCCGCGATACGGCACTAGGACCAACCGCCAATACACAAATTCAGGATGAAATCGCTGGTAGACTCCTCCGTTTGGTGAAGTTGCCTACAACAGCGTCTTAATTAAAGGAAATAACACTTTTTGTTCATTCTCCAAATACAGTAACAGCAAAACCACTCACTTCTTGCAGTCGTCACGAAGCCTTGAATGAAGACTACACGCGCTGACAGTCTATTTATATTACGAGCCTGGTTTTTGTAATTGGTCACAAATTTTAATGTTGTAAGATATTATTACCCTTCTCAGGGATAACACAATTGCCAAATAATGGTCAACACACAAAGCCACCGGGACGAGTTTTTTGTGAGTTTTTCGTGGAGAATTTATTATACGTAATAATTCTGACACTCACAATTTCAGCACAAACTCGAGTTTTTGTTTTAGAAGAGAAAGAGACACCATCCCCAACGCAGCGTCTAACTAGCGTCTTTCCATTAAGCCCGGAGTGCCTTAACCGCTAGGCCATCGAGGACAAGAACAAAGCTCCTTTTCTCCGTATATAAAAAAACTAATCAAAAACTCTAATTCGAATTAAAAACGTGGGTGTCGTAATTATTACATATAATAAATTCTTCACGAAAAGTCATAAAATACTCGCCCCAGTGGCCCTGTGTGTTGACCATTATTTAGCAATTGTGTTAGCCCTGAGAAGGTAATAATATCTTACAACCTTATGCACACGGAGAGAAGGAGCTTCGTTCCTGTCCTCGATGGCCTAGCGGTTAAGACATTCTGGGCTCAACGGAGAAACCCTAGTCCGACTCTAGGTCGTAAACGATGCCTCTTTTTCTCATAAAAAATGCTGTATCGAGATGAAAACGTAGGTGTCGGAATTATTACGTATACTAAATTTTAATCAGTTGCATGACTTGCACAAATGCATCCACTCTGTATGGCACTGCATCCACATATTAATGGTGTGACATTTTCTCTGTCAGACAGTGTATTTGCCTGTCAATTTCGTAACCATAGCATATTGGTGTTTACAGAATTTATTTCCGTTTGGAATTGTATTAATAAACCAGGGATTTTTAATATTGTATGAGCTCCCCACTCAAGCAGTTTTAAGCGCTAGGAAGGTTTTAAGTAATCCATATTATACACTGAGGAGAACAAATTTGGTAAAATAACCCACAACATGACACAAAAACTGTATTTTGAAAATGGCTTAGCCAATCTCTCCAGATAATATCACAAGAGGATAAACTGGAGTTTGCTTATTGCAAATACATTTCAGAGTGCTACTTTATTTAATAAATGGTTCATTCTCCGAAATATAATTTGAAATATCAGAATGTCGCCTTATTTCAATATGAATTATAATTCATCTTATCTAAATTTAAACTGTGACCATTGGTGTAGCTAGTCTGGACACCTGGGATGGCTATACAGCCCCAACATCAAAGCTATGCATAGAACAATTCATGTATAATTTTCGTTTCTCTAGGGAGGGGGGATTACGCCACCCTTAGCTATTCTGTAGCAGTACCATGCCTTTGATTCAGATGATTCATACGGGGAAAATATGCTGTGACGCAGACAATCCACGTAACGGACTAAATGTAATTTAGAATTCCAAATCAGAGAAAAATGGAGAGTAAATTCAATAAAAATATGCCAGTGTTAAGTTTAGACCCTTTTATAAATTGCTAATAATAAAGACGTAAAACAGAACAATTAGGGTGTAGGAACTCACGAATCAACGGTCATTGATACACCAACCCACATTTCCAAAAGGTTTAATCATGATTTAATGTTCACCATTTTGTTTCCCCGCACATACGCTTTTCCCATCCAGAATCCAGATGGACCGACTCATCAGCGGTTCGCTCTGTTCCCGGCGACGGAAAAGATATTAGCTGCAGGCGACGATTGAGTTTAGTGTACAACACGGTACGACGCAAAGATAACTTAACCTTATTTCGTCAAACTCCGTAACAGGTATTTTCTGCTCATAAGTACTCATGCTGGACATGGTGATTACGACCCTCCGAGTAAGATGTTACGAAACCGTGACTAGAACAACAAATCGTCGATTACTATTAAAGGGGTAACCAATGAACATTTGCGTATGAAAAGGGTGAACAGCCAATAAGAGTGATTGCGAGTGTAGAGACGATGAGGCGAACACCAATAAAAGACATTCTTTCGGTAGGACTCCTAGCGAGATGATCACGCTGCCCATGATGGACATTCATAATGTCTTATAATAATAATGTCAATTCTTAATCGTAACAATTTAAGTTATTTTGCTATGTGATTGTAAATAATTTGTGTAACGTAGAGACATGCTGTCTACATGGTTCATCTGTATCTTGGTATCCCTGACTTAATTTCGATAAGGTTCCAGGGTAACAATCCACGTGAGTTGACGCAGGAGCTAAAACCCTTCTGATATAACTTATAAGCTATCGGTGATATTATGGAGTCTATCACCGCTCCATCGTTCTTCAATCCGTCATAGAACGATAACCAAATCTATAAATGTAGAAACCGCAATTGGCGCGGAAAAACCCTACAAGGGTAAATCCGGGTTACATGCCACATGCGATATAGATTGCTCACCCCCTAGTTCTGAAACAGGCTGTGGGGTGACACTGCAAAAAATACCAAAGGTTCGCGATTTAGTATTTGAAGCGTGTTTGGTAAAAACATCGTGTTCCTGTGTAGGGTATATATATATATATATATATAAGGTGAGTTATAGAGTTTATTTTGAAATATTTTCGTGTGCTATCGTATTTTGTATATTACAGCTAAGACTTTAACGATGTCAGTGGATCCCCTGTTTGAGCGAAGCATAGTCTTAGTGTAGAGTGTTTTTATTGTTATTTCGCCATGTTTGAATTCAAGATCAGGAAAGCTTTGGGTGAGGCATCTATACCTTACAAATTGGTATACATGCCGCAGTTAAAATCAGGGACATATGCCGCGCGTATTCTTTCGGATGTTAATTTTAATTTTGAGAATTTTTTGTTATTTTGCGCCAAATGCCGTTAAATATAATCGCAAATCCTAGTCAAATGTCTCCAATTTAATTATAATTTTCTTTTCTTACAAATACATAAAAATATCATCAAAGTTTTCAAAAAATCCGCCAAATTCATAAAAAAGCTCTCCAAATTCGTTTTTTGCCACCATTATTGAGACTGGAAACATCGAAATAAACATACACTTGAGCCGAGAGCACAAGATCTTGCGAATCCACAGCCATCCACGAGTAAAGGTTTGCCTGAAAAGAATATTACAATTCCATCGAAATATTTGCATGCAATATCTCCAATTTCAAAACTAAATAAAGAAAAAAGGAAAGGCAATGAAGAAATAGGCACTTGTCTTAACCATTGCAGAAAACAGAAGACCGTTAAAAGAAAGATAGTAGAAGAAAGTTGGAAAAGAAAGAAATAGAAATAACGAAAGAAGGTGGTTAGATTATGAATCAAATAGTCATAGTACTAGTTCTGAAGTAGATGATGACACTGGGTTTGATTCCATTGCGATAGAGAAAGCCAGAGGTAATCCTAATGAGATGCGTAGAAAAAAGGAAAGTGAAGCTGGGTCATCACAAACTTTGGATGTGAATACATGCAATGAATATGAAGAAAATTATTATCACACAACTGAAGATGCGAATGGTTACGTTGTGCTATATGTAAGTAAGCGATGGCTTCATGCAGAATGTACGATTTTCGATGAGTTTTGTGCCGACTGTGGGAGAGAGAGAGAATAGATTAAAAAATTAGTCCAGCCTATTTGAAAAAAAAAGTAATTCATTTATGTCATTATTTTGTCCATGTTTGTTCCGATTCTGAAAATGAGTGCAAAATAAAAACAGCAGATGTTTTTTAAATTTATTCAATTTTTATGTTTTATAAAATCGCAATTTCAGTTATTCTATTTTTTCATAACATAGTTGTTGAAGAAACGTATTTGATAGGAAGTAAATTCATTTACTATACGAAGCGCGGCAAGCCTCATGGTGCGGCGTAACACCCGACATACTCGGCAGAGATGCCGCAACGAAGGGTGTTAAAAAATAAATTATAGCGGCTTATTGAATTTTTTGTAAATTATATTTTACTAATATATATGCTTCTTAAAAGTGTATCGATTATTATGACTAAGTAAATTTCATGTTTGTGCGCCATGGGTCTCAGAATATCGATTTTAAAAAAAGTGAGGCATGTGACTCGAATTTAAACTATGTTTGTTTGTTTGTTTGTTTGGCTTTTTTATGGCGCAAGAGCATCTGGGCTATACTGCGCCAAACATGGTAAAATCAAAGACTGTAGTAAAAACCAGTTCTTTTTAAAAATTTTAAAACATGCGTATGGTCAGCATGGTCATTTAAAATGTCAGACAGTGATGAAGAGTTAAAAGTAAGAGTGCGAGCAAGTCTATGATAGGGGCATTGAGTTAAAATGTGTAAAACATTGATGGGTTCATTGCACACTTGGCAAATAGGTGCTGGTTTTCCTTCCAACAGATGTCTATGGGTGAGATGGGAATGCCCAACGGACAGTCTAGCAAGGAGAACCTCGTTATGAAGAGATTAACGATTCATTATGAGGAGGGCCAGTTACCAATTGTATGTTTAATATTATGCAATTTGTTATTGGTTTGATGATCCCATTCTTCTTGCCACTTTTGATTCACACAGGTCTTGATAAACGATTTTGTAACAATTATACTGTTCAAAAGACATTATTAGCGCAAAATGACCATTGTTGTCCTTGCGCCATAAAAATACAACCAACCAAAATGAATCAAAAATAAATTTGTGGGACCACTATTTTGAATGAGCATTTCCCCTTACGGGGAAGGGCAATAGACGCATTTTACATTTCTCTGCCTCTTGACAACGATTATCATTTCGGGTAACAATGACGACACAATATAAAAAAGGAACCGCCTTAATAATGATATAATATAACTTAATGAACTCGTTTTTTTTACACGGAAAGAAAAGTGTAAGTCTGACACAGTGATCGATTTCCTTTTTCTACAGCCTGTCAGTTTTTCCTATACTCTTGAAAGGAGAGTGTTCCTAACATGAAAAGGAAATGTCAATCACACCGGTAAAAAGTGCAATAAGAGAAAGGAAACGGTGTATTAGTGAGGTCGAAGTGCATTTCATAGAAATGGCGTTTTGACGATAGAACGCCATCAATATGGCAAGATGTAATTTTTATACAACGCATAACGGTAAATTAACGGTAAGCAAAAGTTGTGTAACCACTTTTTTCCAAAGTTTACGTGATGTTCATTGTATTTTATGTATGTATATAATCCGAGCCTGATATAAATTAGAAGGTCAAATTATTCTGTATTTAACCTAGATATATTTTGTGTTATCTATGTCATTTAACAATAGAATTTCGGAAGGGGATATTTTGGCTGCATATGAAATTAATTACTACATCGCTTTTTTATTTCCCTATTTATTTTGATTTTTGTTTGATTTTCTAGAAGCCTTCGTCGAGCTTACATAAATAACTTTTGTCTTGTATATTTATTAATTACTCAAACTTTTTATTATTATTAATTATGTATTTATTTTAATAATGACTATTTATTTAAAAAAAATTGTATTAATTATATATAATAAGAACTACGGCTACTAGTCATTTTTACTGTTTCAAAATAACTTCATTTTTAAGGTCATTTTCTTGGCAATGTTTAATTTATTGAAAAGCCAGGTGTGGTAATGGTGGTCGGGTACATCCTAGAAGGGGATGCAAGTAGTGGGGAACCAGAAATATATCTTACTTGAGGTTTCTTTTCGTTGAAAATTATTGTCCTTTTATGAAGTATTTAACAAAAATCATACTTCATTCCGCTTCGAAGTGTTCAAATTTTCTGAACAATGTCTCAGAATAGTCAAGTAGCGAAGACGCGCTGCTAGAAAATATCTGACAAAAGCAGAGATTATGAAAGTATTGCAATATAACTGCTGACGATAATTTCAGATCAGAAATCGGTTTAGATGAGAAATTTCATCTAGAAACTGGTTTAGATGCGAATTTCCGTACAAAATTTGATTTTGATGATAAACTTCAAATAGAAGTCGGTTTATATGGGGAATTTTATAAAGAAACTGGTTTCAATGAGAATTTAATATGGAAATTGGTTTAGACGAAGAATCTCATACGGAGTTTGGTTTAAACTGGAAATTTCATATAGAAATTGGTTATAGTTTATTCGATAAAGGTAGGATTATTCTTGCTGCATCAAATCAATCCGTTTCATCATATGGTTATTATATTTTTTACGCAGTAGGAAATGAATGCAACATTTCGGAATTTAATTCCAAGAGTGAACAAAAAAATTCATAATCACCTGCACCTTGTAATAATTCTAAGAGGAAGAAATTAGCAGTACGTGTAACTGTACTAAGAACCGGAATTAGTTAATTGCGAGGAGGCGATTGTAGTTCAAAAAAAAGTTGAAGTTGAGTAAAAAAATGTGCTTTCAATGTGATGAAAATCAACGAAGATATGAAGAAAAAGCAAATTACTGTATAACGTGGAAAATAGAAAACCTTTAGGAAAGTGCTTCAGGAAGACATCTGCACCAAAACATGTTGCAAGGAAAAGCCGAAGTGACTTCCTATATAATAAGAAAAATAATTAAAAAAAACTCACGTAATGCATTGAGACACTTTATCCATGAAAAATATTGCTTCATATACAGAAATACAGTGTATATGAAATCTACAGAAGTCGCGGGGCGTCAACAGTAAGGAAATCAAAATTTTCACTTGACAAATTAGACGTTTTTGTTTCACTGCTTTATGCTCGTGACACACTTGTCTGATAAAGGACTCTCCATCTTGAGTTTATGGTCCAAATTTTGGGGCACGATATTTTTAATTGAAACAATGGCTCGGAACAGATTCTTGAAAATAATAAGGTATTTGCGCTTTACCTTGAAGTCGACTAGACCTTTAGGGTTATTAACTGATCATTTTGTATTCGTTTTGGAGGCCTTGAATATATTTATTGAGAAATTTTTACTATGTTACAAACTAGGAGTTAATATCACGATTAATGAAAAATTGTTTCCAATCTAGAGATAACGTTCATGAGCATGCCATACCTGACTCTTGAAATTGCATAAAAAACTCTCTTGATTGTGAATTTCTACAAATTGACCAAATATGGAGTAGACGTTGTGGATTAAATGCCAAAAAAATACTCAGCCAAGTCGGTAATCAATGAAGAAATTGCTCATTCCATGTAGACTGCAAAAATTGAATAATATGCGTAATGATTTTATGGTTTTTTCAATATAATTTATATCATTTTAAAAGCAATTAGACGAATTATTAAATATTAGTTACGTTTAGAATATATATTTGTGATGGGGGGCGGCTACTAATTAATACTTGATATCGCAAATCTATTTCTGACTCAATTTTTCAATTGCATGAACTTTCCCTTAGCTAATGTGATATAATGGATGCATAATCCAGAATGTGGGATACGCTCCCTTGCACGTTGAAGTAAATTTCAAAGATCATGTTTCATCTTGCAGCCTCTGGGAAAATTTAGAATTATCCCCAGAACGAAACGATATCCTACACAGCTTCTTTAAAAATTCAAAATTCTTTAACGAAAAAAACTTAACGTTTATTTAAGCAAACAAAACATGTTAGGAAAATTTAAATATTTAAAGAAAATACTATTAAACAAAGAAATCGTGACCAGCGCGAATCCAGACTGCAGCTTCGAAAAGTAAACGAAAAAAGTTCTGCCCTGATTTATTTTTTGTTTTTTTACGCTGCCTTTTATGCCTTATCTCTTACGCCTTATCTCTTATGCCTTTTATCTCTTCGCGACAGTGTTGCCGCACTTCAACTGTGTTACGTCACCTCCAGCGCCCGGCGACACGTCTCTGGCAACGGTATTCAAGTGTCCATCGCTTTCTCTCCGATACTAGACTGCAACATATCCAACAACCTATAAATTAATTTGAATGTTTTACTCCTTTTTTAACTCTAAATCTATTTAGTTTATGTACGTTAATATTATTTTAAATGTTTTAATGTGAGTTTGTGAGATGTAAACTATTGTAATTCCATGAAACATAGGAGAAGAACACACTAAAATGTTTTTAATTACAACACGGATTACAGAAAGCTTTTTGGTTACACATAACACATACGCATAGAAGCAACGTACACGAGGAAGGCGACCGTCAGAACCAGCATCATGGCGTCGCTTACATGTCACATGATCAATAAACCGTATGGAAGAGTCCACTATACAGATAGGGGTAAATCGCAGTTGACATTGAACATAGATACGAGAATATACACATACATATTCAAACACCCCCCCCTCCACAATGCCGACGCAATGTACCTTTCAAGATCTTCAACTCATAACATTTTCATACATTGATAATGTTTACAAGATAACAATGCCTTTGTCAAAATATGTGAACCCATTTTATCTGTCAAAACGAAACTGAAATTAATTACGTGGAAATATTCGACGAAACAATACGCAATATAAATAAGAGACAGAGTTCGGGAGTGAACACGGCGGAATATTCCACCGTGTTCACTCCCGAAGAAGGGCGAACTTTTATCGCCCGAAACGCGTAGCTTGAACTCAATCTTGACATAAATACGCTTCTAAAACGTTGTTTTTTGTGTCTTATTCAAATTAATTAGTTTGTTTTTCAGGGCATCCCTTACAAAATGATGTTTGATATCTATATGCTTAGTAAGTTTGTGAAAAACAGGATTTTCTGACAATTTTATTACTCCAATGTTGTCCCTGAACCTTTTGACTTTATCAAGCTTTGAATCACATAATTCGTTAAGTAATTTACTTAGATAAATGGCTGCTTTTGTACCATCTGAGAGAGCCATGTATTCGGCCTCTGTAGAAGACAGAGCAACGGTGCATTGTTTAGGACTTTCCCGTGTAACAGTACTATCGCTTAAAATGAAACAATATACAGTATAGGATTTACGATCATCAGGACAATTAGTCCAATCAGCATCGGTATAACCAGAGAGTTGTTCACAAATGAGTCTAAAGATCAGTACATAATTAATTGTTTTCTTAAGGTAACGTGACACAGGTTTTGCAGTTGTCCAATGAGTCTTATCATAGCAATTCAAGAACTGGCTCAATTTACTTACAGCATTTGTAATATACGGCCGGATGGAAGTAGCAAGATGCATCAAACCCCCAATCAATTCACGATAGGGTGAATCCTCTTCACAATGATCGGCCCTTTTTAACTTAATGCTAACATCCATAGGACAAGCCACAGGCTTAGCATCAACCATGTCAAAACGTTTTAAAAGAAGCTTAATATAGATTGGTTGACTCATAACTATACTCCCTTTTTCTTGTCTGAAATTTATTTCTAAACAAAATTTTGCAAGTCCTGAATATTTTACCTCCAACTCTTTTCCAAGATAGTTTTTAAAATTTGCTAATTCACAGGGGGTTTTGTGACATAAACAAAATATCCTCGACATACACTATAATTACAGTTAAACCTTCTTCGTCTTTGATATAATATATATACGGATCGGCTCCGGTTTGCTTAGCTCCAAAAAGTTTAAGGATTTTAATTTCGAATCCCAGAATCTACCTGCTGTTTCAACCCATAAAATGATTTCTTTAGGAAAAGTACTTTATCACCTTTATTTAACAACTCAACCATATTTGACGCTTTTATGTATATTTCGCTATCAGGCTTTTCAGTCTCGATTATTTTTTCAAGGGTTTCCTTAAAATAATCTGGATACTCCAGAAAAACATCCTCCTTTAACTTTCCATTTAAATAAGCCGTAGATATGTCAAATTGATGGATTTCAATTCCTAGTTTAGCTGCTAGAGCACTCACTACATGAATCGACCCTGACCTGGCAACATGGGCAAAGGTATTATTATAATCAACGTTGTATTTTTGGCCATAACCTATTGTAATTCCAGTTACGTAAGTCCAGAAGTCACTTTTAACCAACATCCTTTTCATTTGAATTTTCCACGTTTCATAATTTTCTTTATTTAGCGTTTCTATCCTCATTCCTCTATAAGTCGCCATTTTGTAATCGGCTCCGATAGTTCGCATCTCGTCGGGTGTGGCCTATCGTTAATTTTCTTCAGTACGCGCAGTGGAAGCGTGTTGAGCCCATAACCTATTGTAATTCCATGAAGCAGATTAGAATCACACACTAAAATGTTTTTAATTACAACACAAAGTACAGAAAGTTTTTGGTTACACATAAAACAGAGACGCAGCGTACCCGAGGAAGGCGACCGCCAGACCCAGCATCATGGGGTCGCTTACACGTCACATGATCAACAAACCGGAAGGAAGAGTCCACTATACAGATAGGGGAGGGGGGAAATCGCAGTTGACATTGAACACAGATACAAGAATATACACATATATATTCCAACAAAACAATTATAAAAATGTGATGCAGAAGATAAATAAATATAATATTAAAGTAAAATTAATAAACTGAATTAGAATAAGTTTTAGTTTTGCAAAATATTAGCAAAATAAAAGCGTCATTTCTCCCATTCCATGCAAGCGGCTAACATGTTCTCTCGTCTTAGTTCTAGAAAAGCTAAAATTGCCGTAATGCTAGTACTAAATCTATCGTATTTAATCCTACGGTTATATGTTAAATGGAGCTTAAAAAGTTTCCAAGAACAACGAAACAAATAAAAATTTCAAACCTAGAAAAAAGGTCTTGGAAAATTGACAAGAAAAAAATGAACACTTTCTTTCTAAACTCTTTCGCTATTGTAATACTAATTGTTTAAAAGCTGGTAATTGATTGCCCATTCTGAACGAATAAAGGCTGTTTGAAATTAGTTGTTTACCCTTGTTGAATGGGTAATTATGAACCTGAAACCATTCACTAAACACAATAGACTATTTAATGATTCATTTGAAGCTCATGATGCAAGTGAATTAGAAGCAATATTTTGAAACATGTTTTTATAAATAGATAAAAGTATAAATCAAGATATAGCAGTAAGCACTTGTTATCTGCTTGATCATGCTGAGCAAATGAAGCCTGGAAAGTGATATGTCCTTTGAGTTCTGTAACACCATGTATACTATAACATAGTTTTGAGCCTTCAATAAGGGAGGAGGATATCCCAAGGTATGGTTAAAAGGCTGCATGAGCAAAAGGAATTCATAAACGTCGCTTTATATCCTTAGAAAACGAGGTTTAATTCACATTACTTATATACATATATTCAATTTAAGAAATTCGCTTTAGTTGGATTTGACTATTTTCAGGCATTGTTTTTCTTAAGAGGGGTCAAATGTCAGTTCGCTATAAATATTGCTTACAACCTATATAATTTATTAAATATTGAACGAACAAAATATACTTTTAACATCAAGATATTTCACCGAGTCTTTTGAACCATATTTTAGTAGAGAACTAAAGAAACAGCTTAGAAAATTCTTTTTTTTTTATATAAAATAGGCTTAAAATTTGCAAATTGGTTCTGAAGACATCAATTCTGTCTGACCAATTCACCGATCTAGTGGCTATGAGAACGAAGTTTTCCAGCCCGCTAGCCGGGACTCGACTTTTCCCGTAAATTTGGTTATGTTCAAATCACTCATTGTTCTGAGATTGTGATAAGCCATCTATCCCAAATGATATATAGCGTAATTTTGGGACGTAGCATATACAAATAGGCAGTGAATGCCTAAATGCCCCACCTAGAAAGAAATGCACTTTCTTTTGGAGCAACTTTATTAGAGGAGATGCACACACGCTTATTGTATTTTAATGAATCGACATTTTTGCAACGAGAGTTTAACCGGTGATGTTCGTAATAACTGATACATGGGGCAATAAAAAACGAGCTTTAAATTTAGTGACCTCTGAACACTCCAAATGTATTAAAAATTGAAACGCACTAAAAACAAAACTTAGAATATATCCTTAGGATTAATTACAATGAAACCACGAGATTTAATAAAGATGCCCACTCCTCAGTCAAAGACATTCCTGAACCCATAGAGAATTTCGAAAAAAGCAATTTCTTCGGAAAGCGGCTACAATTGTGACATTTCGTTTTCGCTATGCGCAACAATGGGACGATAATTCCGGAACTGTGGAGGCTTGTGAATGAAGGTAATCTGTATTTTCATCTCAAAGCATCATACTCGAAAACCTTGGAATAGTTCTATTCCCTTCGTATTCGAAAAGGAGGAACCTGTGAAGGTAAGCCCAAAACTAAAAAAAAAACAAAAAAAAACAATGCTTTCATCTGCGCAGGAGTGATTCAAACTATTCTATCACTTACATACAATAAAGGACACTTTTATTTTTATTGTTTATTTATATTTATTTGAGTCGCAAATTTAAAATTTTGAATTTTTACTTAAAAGGGCTCTTTCTGAAGAGGTTCGTTTGAGTTTTATGGTTTATATGGCGAAAATATGACCGTATTAAAAATTACAGAACAAAAATAAAAATTAAAAATCAATACACACATATACTCTGAGGCAATATACAGGGTAAGTTTAATCCGCCGCATTTTCGATATATTTTTGAAATCCTTGTATCATTGTCATCATATTTGCAAACCATTGTTGGGTCGAAAAATTGAATTTTATATGATTTTTTCAATTTTTTTAGTGCACTATATTTGCTGATTCAGCCAATCATGGGCTATTAAAAGCCAACCTTCTTTGTGAAATTATACGTCCACTTGGCGGGATATTCGACTTGTTGAGTCAAATTAGTATAAGATTTATTACGGCAGTATTTCGTTCCAAGAAAATAAGTTTAATTATTGGTTTTATGACTATTCAACACAGAATAGACTGAACGGAATGATTTCATATTTTTGCTAGAAACTGATTACGCATATAAATTCGATGAAGTTGATTGTGATAAAAGTGTTATCTTCAGCATTCACCAAGGAACCTCGCCAAGAAAGCTCGCCAAACTTTTAAATGCAACTTTACAAAGCAACCATACTACCTTGGCTGAAATCGTTTTGTGAAAACATTCACGAGCGGGATGATAAAAAGAATTAAGTACTCAAATTCGGAGTACGTCGATATACTATTGGTATTAGGAAAATGCGATAAAAATGCCAGTGCTTCAGCTCGAGCATACACCCAACGACATCCAAATCGAAGACATCAACATAGGAATGTATTTAGCCGCTTAGGTGGGCCAGGGAAACTGGACAAATTTCGGTAATTTCTAATTTGGAGGGTGGTCTAGGACCAATGCCCTCGGTTGTACATTTTTCAGTACATGGAGTACTTTTTTTTAGGAATTTCATCACTGACCTATTAGCTACGTATTAAGATCAAATACTTGCTTCGTATTCTTAAGCATTGGTAAACGTTTTGGATAACGTAGTTCTGTTCACTTGATTCCGTAGCCTCCCAGTGGCGTAGTTGACTAAGGCTTCAGTCTGTCAACTCGCTAGGTGAGGATTTGAATCCCTTGTATGCCATGGTTGAATTTCTTTGTAAGTGTCTCGTGGTTCGGAGGTCCCGCAAATCCGACTGTCCTGTCTCAGATAGCCCATGGTGTAGCTTTGGGACGTAAAACTATCAAACCAACGAGTCGTTGGAATTTAAGAAGTAGAATAAGATAATAGAATCATGGAATTAGAGATTTACTTTTAGAATATTTTGTAAAAAGCAAAGTTAATTCGTATTTCATGAAACCTGCTCCAATTCAGAACACCGAAGTTTGGCACTGCTAGGCGCGTTTAGAACAAAGTGGGTGTCCTCTTTGGATTTATTAATGTATCATTGAGTGTTGACTTAAGTTCGAATCGTAGCTGCACGGTGAAAAACCGCAAGGAAACGAGTAGTCAGTTGGTGAGCTCATTCCATAATTCTGGTGGGCTGGCTGAACTGAGTTCTCAGTCTGTAATGTAAATATGAGCCAATCTCTTCAATTTTCCTCCAATAAGGCAGTCTTCTCTCTCTCTCTCTGTTCTCAGATAGATATGTAATATTCATCATTACATATATATGTTCTATATGTTAAATATTATATTTAACATAGGGTGAAGTCAGAGTCCCACCACAAGTAATTAATAAGTATTTTTGTACGAGAAAAAGAGGAATCTTGACTTTGTGCCAGTGGAAATCGTAACGTGTCTTATGTTCAGTGTATCTATTAGATAAAGTGAAAGAAAATACAATGTTTCAGTAACATACGCAAACATTTTATAAGGGGTTATGGGTGTACTAAGAGGTGGGGAGAGTTTCGGCAACCAAAATTTAATTGTATACAGGAAAACAAAATGTCAATGAGGTTATGACACCACCAACTCTCCCCGGTGTGCTATTCCAAATAGTTTTTATGTTTAAACTACCAAATGTTTAGGGCCGGACATCATCTGAAGCCACGCCCCCCCCACACACACAAGCAGTTTTTAAACAAAAAAGATAAAAAAAAAACTACTACTAGGCTGTAAAGAAAGTTCTTAAGAATTTTATTTACAATTTCGTAATAATTTTACGAAAAACGCTGATTGGAGTATAGCTCGCCTACCCTCTTCCCACAAGTTTCTTTTAACCCACAATCCAAATATTAACCACGTTAAAAGAATGCGCATTAAAACCGTGGTGATGGATGTCAAGTTTTTGACACATCCTCCCCGCCGTCAGGATAGGCCAATGGGGAGGTGTTTAAAAGTTTCCTATTGCATAATATTCAAAAGCTGTTTGAGACATGTTATTATTTATTAATTAAAAAGAGATTTAAGAAATAATGACAGACCGCCAATTCTGACAAACTTTTCCACCCTTGCGCGTAAGAATACCGCAAATTTTGCTTTTTTTGTGTGAATTTACGTGGTGAAAGGAACCTTATATGCAATATTTTGTTCGTTCAGGACTGAGTTGAAGTTTGCAATACAACTACTGCAAGCGAAATGTTCTGCCCTCTGTTTCTTATAGGAACATAATACAATATCTATAAGAGAGACTTGAAGAAACGGATATCGCATTATTTTAATGCGAGAAGACTACTGGGACAAACCATGAAATTTACCCTTAAGGGAATTTTCCCCGTATCCTCCTCCTGCTCCTAACTCCTGCTCTAGTAGAAAGAATTTCGCATTCTACAGGAAGATATACGGCTTGGAGCATCACAGTTTTACCCGGCTTTGCGACATAAAACAAAAATAATAAGTTCGTATTAGTTATGTTTATATTAATAACAAATTTTGCTAACCGTGCTAAAGGAAGCTCTTTGTTGCCGAGTGTATTTTGCAAAGTTTTCTTTTTTCTTGCGTTTTTGATATTCAATTAACGTTTATTTATCTTCTTTTGCATCTTCTAACGTTTGAATTTTCCGCTCTTAATGTCTGAATAAATTGGGTACGTTTAAACTCTTTTGCTTGAATTTAGGGTGGGCTATGTGTGTCATTTGTGTGCAAATGCATTTAAATTTAAATATAAAGCCGTTATTTCTAAATCAACAGTTTAGGTTTAAGGGGACTTGGAGGTTTTAAACTTAAAAAAAAAAAAATAATTTATTTTTATTTTTTTATGTAAAAGTGTGAATATTTCTGAGCATTTTAAGACCAACCGTAAACTTCTAACTTAATCAGAAGCTGAGATATAGCAAAAATAGCAAACCCTGTTTGAATAATTTGAAGTTTTAAATGTACCAATGCGCCGTGGTTTCAACTTTAAATACCCTAATTTCAAATTTAACACATTGTTTTAATAATTATTTTTCTTTTTTCTTTCTTTTTTTTTGAAACAATAATCCAACGGGGATCACATCCAAATATACATGTACAAAGTAAGCGAAAACGAAGCGAACAACTTTCATACCCGTCGTTCACTCTCGCTTTCTGTTGTAAACAAACACGGACGCACGCTTTATCACACGTTTCTGATTTTTCAAACGTTTGATTCTTTTACCATTTTATTTCGTTAGTTATTTGTTATTGCCTATTTCGTTAATTACTAGTTGTTGCCTATTTCAAACGTTATTTGTTGTGAGTTATTTTGGGTTGACGTTATTATTTACTTCAGTTTTACTGGTGATTGCCTTTCATTATTTACCTGACTAATGGCTAAAGCGAAATCTAAGTCGGGAATGCGTCCGAGAAAGAGGAAGCGATGTTTTTATGGGACAAAAGAAGCCAGTATTGAAGATACATCCACTGCTGAATATAGTAGTGCTTCTGCTAAAAAAATGAAACTAGATAATTGCAGTCAACCAGCAAATAATTTTGAATGTGAGAATGCATTTAATGGATATCGAATATTTGATTTGGACTTGCTGGTTAACACGCTTGAAAATTTTGTATGCTGTAAGGTATATGGTGGTAAAATGAAAATTAGGGAGGAATGTCAGCAAGGGCTTTCGTCCAAATTCAGTATTTGCTGGGAAAAATGTGTACTTCAGGAAGCCTTTCGCAATTCAAAAATGCTGGGTGTAAAGCATAACATTCCAGAAATTAACAGACGCAGTGTTTATGCTATGCGTACCATTGGCTTGGGTTTGTCGAGTTTGAAGACATTTTGCGGTATCATGGATTTGCCTACTCCTGTTTCTAGCAGTCGTCCAATCTTAACGAGCATTAAAAATGCTCTTGCAATGACTGCAGAAACAGTGATAAAAGAAGCAGCAGTAGAAGAAAAGTCATTGACGACATTAGATGGTGGTGTATGTGTCAGTGGCGATGGCACCTGGAAGAGTCGAGGTTTTTCTTCGCAGATCGGTGTGTGCAGCGTAATTGGTGCTGAGTCAGGCAAAGTAATCGACGTCGAAATTTTGTCCTCTGCCTGCAGAGGTTGTAGCAACTACAAAGGACTGAAAGTTGGTCAGGCGTATACTAACTGGTTGCAATCTCACCAATCAAAGTGTACAAAAATCATACAGGCTCAGCAGCGAAAATGGAAGTCACAGGTATGTGTCGAATTTTTACTCGGTCGGAGACCCACAGGGGTATACGATACCTTCAGTGTGTAGGCGATGGAGATACGAAAACTTATCCTGGAATTAAAAAGTTGCGACCATATGTCAATGCTGTAGACATTGAAAAAATAGAATGTATTAACCACATAGGCAAAAGAATGGGCGCCCTGCTTAGAAAAATGAAGCAAGAAAAAAGAGGACAAAAACTCGGACAGCAGACCGTTAAGCGGTAAACGCAGGCTTACTAATAAAATTATTGACCGCTTCTCCGCATACTTTAAAAATGCTATAAGAGAACATAACGATTCTCTAGATGGAATGAGAAAGGCTGTATGGGCTATCTTTGATCACTCACGTGCCACAGATGAGGAGCCCACTCACGATTTTTGCCCCAAAGGCGTTTCTTCATACTGTAAATACCAAAGGGCAGTTGTCAACAATTCACACCATAATTTTAAACACAACAATTCAGTGCCAACTGCTGTTATGGATGCTATTAAACCAATATTTAAAGATTTAGCACATCCCCAACTTTTAAAAAGACGTTTAGGAAATGGAACGTAGAACGCAAACGAGAGCTTCAACTCAGTAATCTGGAAGTATTGCCCAAAAACTTCAGGAAGTGGTCGGCCCATTGATGAAATAGCAACCTACGAAGCTGTCATCGCATTTAACAAAGTTAGTCAGGGTCGTCTCCAATTTATGGAAAACCTAGTGGTTATGCCAGGTGTCAATGCAAGACATGCTGCAATTGCAGCAGATAAAGTGTGAGTGATGAATGCAGAAAAGCAAGCTTCGATGTCCACAAAAGCAGCTCGTAAAGTTCAACGACAACTGTTTTGTAAAAAATTAAAAAAGGACTTGCAGCATGAAGGAATATTATATGAAGCTGGTCGATTTTAATGGTATGTAGTGAAGTAAATTTATTTTTATACGTAAACTTGACTTTAAATTCAATTTTTTCTGAACGTCAAAATTGGATCTTGCGCGCATGGTATAATTTTTTCTGTTTGCTATATTCAAATAACATTTGGCAGTTTCCTTCGTATAATCATATTACACAAAATGAGTGAGCTAATTTTGTTATACTAGTTAAAATGACGAAATCATGCACATAAAACTATTAAAAAATCAGGTAAGTATCGATATTTGAGAAAATCAATAATTTAAAAATTCATATTTTATAAATATATTTATAAATTTAAAATACTGCTCACCCAATCTCTACATACAACCCTCCTTCTTATTATAAAACTGTGTTTTTAGCTCTGAGTTATTGTTAAGTGAATATATCATGCGCGTCGTTAACTTCTAATATTTAAAACATATGAAAAATCAATTTAATTTTTTTATTATTAAAAAATGAAAATATGTTACAATTTTCTATAAACTATGTTATTGATGAGATAATTATCTAGTTTATAAGTTGTGAAAATTTTATAAAAATCAAGTGAATAGTTATTTTACAAATTGTTCCTAAATTTAGTGCATTTTTCCATTGTTTTCGATGACTTAAAACCACCAAGTCCCCTGTCCAAGTGAACGCTGCGAGATCCTTGCAAATTATACACCAGAATAATTTGTGCAGTTTGTTTTCGTCTATTCGTTATTAAATTTTATCTAAACTTCAACATTTTTCTTCAAATTTTCTGTTTCACTCAACGTCTTGCATATTCTGACTCTTCATTTTATAACTTGAAATTTAGTAGCGCGGTTTTAGTGTTCATTTTCGTTAATTCTTTTATCTAACTAGCCATAGCATGAGGATACTTTATCAATACATATATTCAAATGCAATATCCCTTTGAACAATTCTTGTTTCAATTTTCTCCAAATGTCCGTTAATTTACATATGTACCCTTCCTTAATTATTGAAAATCTTCATATTTTTTCCAGATTACGTATCTCAAAAAAAATAAAATAAAATCTCAATAAAAGTAATCACTTAAAGAGGAACGCTAAAATATTTATCTTTAATTATATTATAGTTTTCCTTAAAAACTAAAGTTGCTTCTATAGAATGTTCTTAGGCGAAATTTAATGATTCAAATTACTATATGTGCAACAAATGTTTTAATATATCATTGTCCATGTGACTATGCAACTTTTCACCGTATTACATGAAACCTTATTGCTTCTTCCTCGGTAAAGGTTTCAGAGTTTCAGAAGTTCATTTTGTGATTCATTGTTTCACGCAATTAATAAGCAGAAACGTCCATTTAGAGTAAGCAAACTAAAGTAGCTAAAATGAAATGGCCAAATATATTATATGATACTTGGATAAAAAAGGAATCAACTAAAACATAGCTTTCACTTGACAATCTCTGGGCTCCAGTGGGTATGATCATCGCCATCTGATTTGAGGGGTTTGGGTTCTACTCCTAAATAAGATTGGTCATATGTAAACGTATCATGAGGTGGTGTCAAGTCGCCTGTATGGTGGCCCTATGTAGAAACGACTTTAAATATTTCGCCTTCAGCTGCAATGTGAGATGGCCAAACACCAATATGCTTAAAAATAGCTGACTATGGGAGCAATAGCTGGGATAGGACAAAAAAGGACATAATCTGTAACATGACAAAAGTTTTTGATAGAAATTTATAAAAACTGCTATAATTTGCTGTTTCTTTCTTTCTGGCTTTGGTTTTGAACATATATACGTCATGTATTCATTCAACCATTGTCTATCGACTGCTGGATGAAGGTCTACCCTATGAACATTAGGGCGGAGCGTAAAAACGTTTTTTTCGAAATTCTTTTCGGCCTAGTGCGGAAAAGTTATGGAGTTCTTTCAGAAACGTACGTAAAAAATTTTAGATTAATCAGTAAATATCTTCTGGTCCCCCTTTGGGGTCTAAATATACAAAAGTAGCCGAAAATGATGTAAATTTTTACATTTCAGTGATTTTTTAATTTCCGATTTTCTATTTACGCTAGCACCGAAAAGTTGGAAGAATATATAATAAACGTACGTAAAAAATTTCAGATTAATCAATAAATATCTTCTGGTTGTACTTTGGGGTATAAATATGTAAAAATAGCTGAAAATGATGTAAATTTTCACATTTAAGTGATTTTTTTTATTTTCCGATTTTTTCTTCCCGCTAGAGCGAAAAAGTTTGAAGAACGTATAAGACGCATGCGTGCAAATATATATATAATAATAATAATAAATATCTTCCGGTTCCACTTTGGGGTCTAAATATGCCAAAATGGCCGAAAATGTTGTATATTTTCACATTTCATGGATCGTTTTATTTCCCGAATTTTTCTTCCTGCTAGCTCGAAAAAGTTGGCACCTCCTAATGCTGACAGTGTAGCGAAATCAATATGATGTTCTTTGAAAAATTTCGTAATACTTTCAGTAATGTCTTTAACAGAAGAGGTCATTGGTGACACGTGATCTACATAATTGCAGCCAGGTTCTTCTATTAGTGTGACGTATTCATCAAGTACTCTTTGCTGATGCAGCGCCCCTCTCTTC
>QLNU02015360.1:77638962-77651252 GCA_006491805.2 Dysdera silvatica
TGCTTCTTTACGTCTAAGTAAAGAGTGATATATTTTCCTAGTGTCATCCTGTGACACATTTTGTTAGGCATTCCTCAATTGTTGCTCCAGATCTGCGATAGTTTGCGGTGCCCGAATCTGGCGGCCTACCATGTCCCATACATGTTCGATTGGCAAAAGGTCTGATGATCTTGCTTACCAAGGAAAAGTATCAACAGTACGGAGGCAACTCATAGATATGCGAGCCGCATGGGGACTGGCATTACCTTTTTAAAAAATGACCCTAGACCGGCGTGTAATGAAGGGTAACGCAAACGGCCGCAGGATGTCATCAACATATCGTTGAGCTGTTAAAGTTGCACGCAGGACTAAGGGCGTCCTGCTGTCGTATGAGATAGCACCCCACATCATGGGTAAGGCCTGTGTGCCTGTGTAAAACAAAGGGTAGTTGGGACTGCTATCCCTGCCATCTCCACACACACGGATCCGATGGCCATCTGCTCCAAGACTGAAGCGGAATTCATCGCTGAACACTATCCGATGCCAAACTCCTGGCAGCTACGATGATTGGATACGACACTACTCCAGAAGGCTCTGTGTGTGGTGTCTATGGTGTGGGGTTAAAGGCAGACGCCTTAAAGGCCGCTGTGAACGTAACCCCACCTCAGATAAGCGTCGTGAGATGATAGAAGTTTCCACGGGTGGTATGGAAGAGACCGTAGCACGTTGGATGGCGGACAATGATGCCGTTGTGTCAGCTCGAACCTCTCGCACAACCAACCAATCTTCCCTTGCATTAGTGCGCCTTGGCCTTCCAGAGCCATCATTTCGCCGAAGAGTTCCTCGCAGAAACCATTGCTGCCAACACCTTTGCACAGCAGTGTCCGTACGGTGCAGGTGGCAGCCTATTGCTCAGTAGGACCAGCCAGCTTCAAGCATCCCGACTATGCGACCACGTTCGAAGTCATCCAATTGGTTATAAGGTCCTCGTCAACGTCGTAACGGCATTATTGGTTGCGTCTCCAGAGGACTGCAACTCTGACATTGAGAAAAAATAAACCGTCCGCATGTTTTATCTTTTTCTGCGATGCCAGTTTCACAGCAGAAATGCGTGATACGGTTGAAATTCAATAATTACAAAATGTTGTAATTTCATTACATTCGTTTCTACATTACCCCAACATGTTTCCTTACTTCATCCACTGACCTAAGCTGAGGACTTCCCTAAAGCCTTTGATGATCATTTGGAATCAAGTTGATAATTCTGTGCTTGCCAGTCGTTGATCAGTTTTCTTTGCGATATGTCCATCATATTGAAATTTCAATTTATTTTCATACCCACCCTCATAAATATATATATATATATGTGTGTGTGCATGTGATATAAAAAGGAGACGTAATGGGCACAGTATTCAATTGAAATTCAAAGAATGACGTCAAATCCATATTTCCATATTATATTTTTCACAGGTCTTTGTATGAAATAGCGAAAGCAAATCGATCAAGAAATCGAAAATTTTCGTTCAAAAATTTTCGGGTAAAAGATATGCTTATTCCAGCAAAATGCTGCTTTATTTGGAAGAGCATGTGTTTTAAGCATACTAAATAACACACTACATAATTCTTTAAAAAGTAAACAAATGAAAGCGTCATTAAAATTTGTTGATACCGTAGAAAGCATGCAGGAAGGCAACGACAATTTGAAAACTGCTATGATGGAAAAGAGAAAAAGGCATTAAGTCTTTCAGAAGAACCCAAAGGAATTGAAACGGGACATATCGTAGAACTTTTACAAACCAATTTACTAAAAGCCGAAAGAATTTGTTATTTCTCCTGCTTTTTCCTTTTTTCCGCCATCTTGTATCCACTTTTTCGGAAATGCGTGACGTTTTCACGGAGCCGCCGTAAGCAGGAAATTGCCGTTGATTCTACGTGTAGACCGTGAGTCGAAAGTGTGGCACTTCGAGGACTGTCCTTTATGTGCCTCAGTCTTCCCACGTTTCAAACCGGGTAAGATTATAGAGATGAGAAGAAACGTCCCAGAACACTACAGATAAGAACTTGGTTGTCGTGTCGATCAAGTTCGGGTCTGCTCAATATTCTTCGTAAGCAGAAGAAAAAGAGAAACGAAATGCAATAAATAAAAGATTAAAACAGAGACTCCTATCTCTCGATGTTTCCTGATGTTTTGAAGCAAATTATCGATTTCAGTTTCCATATCAATTCCATCTCCTTTTCTGAATTTCTGAGAGCTTTTAGTATGCAGTCTGCCTGCGTTGCTAAAATCATATTTAAAAATATTCTTTTTGTTTAAATTGGTCATTTGAAAAGTATTGTAACATCTATGTTGTAAAAAATAAAAATTATCTCATTTTTAAATTTGTTTATGGCATACTATATATTGTTTCTTTTCGTAATTACCTCCATGATTTAGGAATTTTTCATGTCATACTGCGGTATTTTCTATATCTTTATCGTAGATAACTGCCTACAGATTATTGAACTATTCATGAACTGAATCTTTCATTATTCAGTAGCTTTCATTGCATCCACTTATTATCCTCTCCATTATTTTATGCATTTACATTGTACAATTTCTTTTTTAGCCAAGATAAGCAATGTGGATTTCAAAGAGAAGCGGAGAAGAAATATTAGAAAATCACTCATGGAAAAATTATCAACTGTTAAGCAGTTTTGTTTGATGCAAATATAAATTTCTGGACTTGTTGACTAAACTGTTCGATGGGGAGTGAAAGGTTAAAAGATTTTAGGAAATGTCTTGTGCACTTGCTTAATGATGCAATTAAAGAATAGTTCACTGAGTTAGCCGTGGAGGCCTAAAACATAAGAATATAAAAAATCTCTTACACAACAAGGCATAAGAAATAATAAATTCGTGGTGGCAACGAAGCAGAGAAATAATTTTAAGAATACCATGATTAGAATTAAAAAAGCTAACCCAATATTGTTAAAAGTCAAACAGGAATTACTTTAAATTAATCTAATGACGCACAGCATGACGGTATTACTTTCTGGAACACTCACGCAATTACGAGGGTGTTAGCAATTATTAGATGTAACAGCCACATAACTGCGAACAAAACAAATAATGTTACGATTAACATGTCTCGCAAATTTTCAGTGCACGTTCGCGGTTTCTGCTTATACTACTGTTGTACTTTGTGTTTAATTTCACCAATTAAAATTCACTTCTCCTTATACAAAGCCTCTATATATATTGGTTAAATTAACGGTTCCTCATAAGCAAGATCCTGTTTGGAACTAGTCCTGTCTTGCCATCTTGGATGGAACTCTCCAGTTATAGAAGGGATGTTATAGTGGAGGAATTTGTTATGGAAATTAATTTCTGAAATTAACATTTCACTCAAACTAGAATAATGTTTTTAGCCTTCAGAATAAGAAGAGATAGAATTACCACACGCACCCACATTACATACAAACCTGAGATCGTTGGGTTCGCGTCCCAGTCTTTTGACCGCTAAAATACTGACTGTGAGTACAGAGAGCCGTGGAACTATTTTCATGTATATGGAAAAGGAAAACTCTCTTTGAATGTAAACTTATACATTACTATGACATTCTGCTTTAATGTAATGGTCATATTCTTAGAGCCTAAGAGTGTTTGGGTAAATTATTAACTAATTATTATTATGACTTATTTTGTATTGTATTAATTAACTAGATCCAGGTATCATTTATTATAAATATTAATTGGTATTTTTATAATTATTAATTACATTAATCAGTTATTGAACGTATTTTCATTATTTATTATTACTATAATTGTAAATGACCATTTATTGCCATTTATTTGAGTTATAAATTACATATTCGCCATTTCTCCTTAAGATAATTTGTACGATGATGATTTCAAAAAAAATGTCACACGTGTTCTATAAATAATATTTTCTATAAGTTGTATTCTTTATTTTTCCATAATTTTTATTGCTTGCTTGGAAATTAAGTTACTCACATTTCCTGAAAATCTGTCCTCTATATTGATGTTTGAAAGCCATATTGAGACATCGGTAACGAATAAGGCAAAGAGCTATTTCCATAAGAGCCAACAATAGAGGTCTGGTGCTATTGCCATCCAGGAAAAAGTATTTACTGAACGTAGTCAAGCAACGCAGCTAAGTAATCACGCAATCCACCAAAATGGAGACCCAATGAAGTCCAGTGGCTGCAGATTAGATAATGATAGCTATTTTTTGCTATTTATCTAGTTGGAGTTCGGTTTCGGCTCTGGTGGCGTGCGGACATCTTTTTGCTAGGGTCCGGGTCTGGCGGGCTTTGGTTCCTGCTCGTACGACTATGTCGCTTGTGATGGGGCTTAACTATGTCGTAGTGTATGGGATATTGGCTTGGCCGCCGGATTGAGGTAGACAGATGTTTGCTTTGCTTTCCCTCACGGGCCGGTCTTCGTCTTCGGGGTCGTGCGGGCGTCCTTTATTCCGTTCCGGGCGGTTTGGCCACAGTTTACGCCCGTGCGCGGCGTCGATGGCCTTGAAGAAGCTTTCGTTTGTCTGTGGGTGGGACACCGTATAGACGCATGGATGGGATGGATGGCGTTCCGTCGCTCCGATTGCAGGGCCGGCTCGTGCCAGTTCCGTACCGCCCAACGGCGTTCCGCACCAGCTCAACGGTGTCCGGCGGGCTCCTGTAGGAGCATCGGCAGTTCCGGGGTGCTCCTCCGAGCCATCCATCTATTTCATCTGCTCTCCGGGGCGGTTTGATCGTGGATTGGTTTCGGTGGACGTTAAATGATGAGACCAGTGCGTGCAGTGCGTCCCTTTGCCCATTGGCTGTCAAGATATATTGACGTTAAAACCTGTCTGTCATTACAGTGCTGTCCTTCGGCGGCCACCCTTCCCGTTAAGATAGTGCACAATCGATTCGGCTCAATTCGACTTTTATCTAGTTCAAAATTCCACATTTCATGAAATTTGAATATTTTTTCGCAAACCCCCACCGAGGACCTATGAACAAGATCATACATATAACGGACTCGGGGTTTAGACCCTCCCATTTAAACAACATTACTAGCTGCAAAATAAAATTCTATGTGAAAGGAAATCTGCTTCCATCAAATCTCTCCTTCGATTTTCATGAAAAATATCATCCCCTCACATTATGAAATTTCGTGCACGGGCTTGTATATGATGAATATAGATCATTCTATTCACTAATCTTAATCTGGCTTAAAGGTTAGAAGGGATGCGGGACGACTAAAAAATTCATGCAATCACCTTTTGTAGTAAATTCTGTAGCCCCACCCAATGCCGCCTCTTTTTGTTGCAAATTCTGACGTTGCAACAGAAATAAAGACAAATTTTTTCATTCCATACAGTGAACATAATAAAAATTTTAAAATATACAATCAGAAGGATTGCCCTATAATCGAATATTCCTGAGGAGGCGTTTTAATTTATACGAATCAATTTATATTCATTTTTCAGAACTAATTTTTAATTTGACTTCCACCTATTTATTCATAAAAATTTTTTCTTTCAAAATAAAACCGGCAAATTGGAAATTTCTTTAAAAATGCATTACGTAAATATTAACTTTAAAATTCCATTATTCATATTTTTTATGATTTCGAAAGTAAGGAAATAATATTTTTTTCTTTCCAAAAATAAAACGTATCGAAAATAATGGAAAGTATTTTGCTGTTAAATTTGAGAAAGATTAGCGCAAAAATTCGCCCGGGGACCTGAAAGAAGATGCAGAAACATAAGATAAAAAATAATAACTACAATATAGAGTAAAACATCAAATTAAATTATTATTCCATCCTGTAGGCCTAAAGGTGACCGTAATTTTTGTTTTCAGTATAGCAACAAATTGTTCAGTTGGAGCAAAAACGTTTCATAGAATGTGGTATGATAAAAGATTAAGAAATTAGAATAAATTAAGTAAGATTTGTATAAAATGTTTAGAGCATTATTTTTGTATACTGTGTATATATAATGTTTCAAACACATACTAGTTTTCTCTTCTCTGTCGAATTTGATTAATCGCAAACTAGATCCAAACATATGTTAAATAAATTAATGAATTCTAAATAAATAGTCAGTGTAGACCACAGGAATCACTTATATAATATTAATTGAGAAAAAGAGTATTCTATCATAGACATTGTAATCCTTGGCGACAATAAAATAAAAGAGAATACATTCAAAAATTATTAAATATAGTGCTCAACAATTGAACTCAACAGACTTTGGCAAAACACCTTCTAGTTATCAAGATAGTGGTCGGTCACTTGGAGCCATTATACCAAACTTAAAGAATGGCTTGAAAAAATGGACATTTCAGATATAACTATAGCAAATGTGCAAAAGATTTCCTTGATAGACAATTCTTGCATCTTAGAAAAGTAAACTCACCTTTGTAAAAATTGCAACACCATGAAGGAATCATGTGATTGAGCTGAAACTTTCAGGAAATGCAAATTAGGGTATGCTATTCAAATGATTAGAATTTCAGAGTCATCGCGCATGCGTGGGCTGAGCAGCGCCCTCTGAACTGCTGATGGATCCGTATAAATAGAGGGCTGTAGCGGGGCGTGTATGGTTATCTGCTAGTGGTAAACGTTACATGAGACGTCACTATGCCTCTACGACGAAAGAGGGCGACATTTCAGCAAGTTACGGAGTTTGAACGGGGACGAATGATCGGCCTTCGTGAAGGAGGGTTTTCTTATCGTGCAATAGCAGCTCGTATGGGGCGTAACAGCAGCACAGTGATGCAAGTGTGGAAGCAGTGGGTTCAAGAGAACCAGACAACTCGGAAATCCGGGAGTGGACGCCGAAAGGTGACGTCAGCACGGGATGATCTTCGACCATATAAAGAATAGACCCAGCGAGTAGGCGTGTAACTGATGTCTGTATCTCTAAGCTAAGCCTCGTCCTAGTCACGTGAAAAAGGGAAACTAGGGAGTAGACTAAGCGAACTCGTATAGAAAGTAAACATGCAAACGGTGATTGATTTTTACCAGAAATCCGGCCATATATATATATATATATGCTTTTATCGGAATTTGTTTCTCTTATTATCGTTCCTAATTTCGATATTTTAAGAAATCACATGCATTAACACGAATGTAACACCTTCAGAATTCTGATAAACCAGCGCCTCCTTTTCCATATCATTCTTATTGAAAAACGGCTTTCTTTTTAGCGGGTTTCAATAGATATTGAACCCGCTATTGCTTTGTTTTTCTGTCTGTCCGTCCGCAATAAAAGTGTAAAGTAACGGTCTTCGGTAAATGCAATAATGATAGCTATTGTTAATGTTGAAACCTACTGAGTTACTTGAGAATTAGACTGTAGAATAATGTTAATTGAAACCCGCCAACACCTGAAATATCGAACTTAGGCGCATTTTTTCACTTAGTTCGTCTTACCGTCGAAATGACAAAATGGCGTTCATGCCCTTGCCTCACATAAATCAAATCAATCAACCAATCAATTTCAAAAATTTATAGATGTCAACGTTAAACCTCACATAACTGAAATACAAAAATGGGAAAACGCAACACATTATTCCTAACTAAAATCAGAGCCGTAGCCAGCCTAGGGCTAGAGGCGGCTTAGCCCCCCTTGAAAACGTGATGTCAGCAACTCCCTCCTCTTCAGAAAATAGTTTTTCAAAATAAATTATCTTACAGTTTTATTTTAAATTTTTTGTTTTGTATAAAATTGTACATAACGATGGAAATTGTTCTTTGACGTTAAAAATTTATTCAAAATATTTTTCTACGGTAAATCTTGTATGCATCATGCTTTTTACAGAGGTTTCAGTCTTCATCTAATCTATAATAAAGATAAGGGATAATAATAATTTTTTTATGCCTCCATAAGTTTTTAATGCAAAATTTAAGTTAAGAAATTTATTCATTGATGTTAAATATAATAGCCTACTTAGATATTTATGTTATTGAATATATTAATAAAATACATTAAAATATTAAAGAACTTTAAGCCCCCGTAACAAACATCTAGCTACGGGCCTGATTAAAATACTTTAATTCTTTTCACAGCAGCCAAAATTTTATAACTAATCTTTTTTTAATGGGAGATTTTCTCCAGATTTCAATTGACTTAATAATAATGATAAATTTCATATTTAAAGAATTTTATGACCATAAAGAATTTTATTCTAAAAAAATATAACAGCAGTTGCTCATTTTGGCAAACATAAATTACACAAAATTTATGTAATTAGAAATTTAATTTACTACGTTTTGATAGTGTACGCATTGTACCAGACTTCGGCCAGATAGTGTTCGTTGATACTTTGCAGTTATTGGGTTTTTAAATTCAATTTTTCAAGTATATTTTTTGAGAGTCTGAAATCCGGGGGTCCTGGTCAAATGCACAATTCGCCTATACGGTAATACAGGGGCGGACACAGACTTTCATTTTGAGGGGTTCAAAGACAGAATTTGCCATGGTCTTGGAATAACACCCTTCATTTTTCATAAAAGTTGGAATTTTTTACAGTAAAACAATATATTTTCGGGGTGAGTCATGATCCCTGTAACCTCTCCCCTGTGTCCGCCATTGGGGTAATATGTACATAAGCCCCCCCCTCACCGGATATTATATGATTATTCTCGACAGTAATATTTTATATTTATACTGTGCAATTTCAAAATGAAAACTCATTGCTATCAATAAATTCAACCTAATGTAAAACAAAACAGTGATAGCCTGGTGCACTTGCTTTTATAAAAGGAAATAAATTTATTTTCATATTTTGCTTCAGAATTTTTAGAGTATCATGCATAACAAATTGCTATGAAGATTCGAAGTCAAGTAATTAGGCGCTACTGTACTTTAACCTTTATACAGTCATGGATAAAAGTATATTATTAATAAATACTGTTTCCAATAATATCTTCACTTCATGCTCTTCTTAAAAATCAAACTTAATAGCGAAAAATTCTTCTAAAAGAAGCAGCTATGAATCATGAATAATTATCTGAAGGTTTGTGTGAAATGTTGTAATAAAGGAAAAACTCATTTGCAATGCGAACAGAAGAAAAAAACACATATTAAATATATTAATAAGCTCTTACCTTTAACATGAGTGAATTCCGCCTTTCTTTCTCCTTTCCTTGTAATTATATGCCACGCAATACTGAACCATGTTCGTTTTAAAACACTAGAAGAATAGAGAGGAGCTTGCTAGGAAGGAAGGCGAATCACGTTAGCACGTCACCAATGACGTGTTTAAAACCACCTGATGCAAATATCCTCCGAGAGCAGCCGTTAACATGGGGTCTGCGTGCAAGAGTTCCTTTATACAGGATCCCCCTGACGCAAAACCATCCGCACCTGCGGCTACAATGGGCTCATGGACATAGAGATTGGCGTGCTGATTGGCAACAAGTGGTGTTTTCTGATGAATCCCGACTTAATTTGGGGTACAGTGATGGCCGCATCAGTAATCAATGAAGTTCTGGAGCCCGAAGTTGTTCCCTTCCTTCAAGGCATTCCCGGAGCTGTATTTCAATATGACAATGCCCGCCCACATATTGCCAGGAATGTTCAAGACTTCTTTTCATCACAACAGATACAGCTTCTTCCTTGGCCTGCCTATTCGCCGGATATGTCGCCGATTGAACATGTGTGGGATTTCGTTGGTCGGCGTCTCGCTCGTGATCCTCGTCTCATAGCTACTATAGATGAACTTTGACTTCGCATACAAGCAATCTGGAATTCTCTTCCTCAGGCACACATTCAACATATGTTTGATTCCATGCCACGTCGTATAGCATCACTTATTGCAACGCGTGGTGGCTTCACCGAATACTGATTTTCGACATGCAATATTTTTTTTCTTCGTTGTAATTTTAATCACTTATTTGTATCAGTACAGGTCGTTTGTGCATTAAATTTCATTCAATTCACACGAGTCTTTCATGATGTTGCAATTTTTACAAACATGAATATATATGGATATGAAGATCATAATCCTTCTTAGAGCTCTAGATGAGAATTGAATTGAACCAGAAACACATGCTTCAGACTGAACTCGAACAAGCGGCCTTCAAATTACTCAAACGACGCTTTGCCATCTAAACTATCGAGGCCATTTATGTAAAACAATGCGCTGACTGTCTAAATTATAGTGGAAAGTTATGTGAATTTAACACCATAGATACAAAGGTAGGAGTTTGCACGGATGCCTTCAGCACCTTAACAGATAAAGAATGAAGACAGTGAAGACCAGTTGATTTGCTTTCAGTCTTGAGCATACTTCTTTTCTTTTCTTTTTTAGTTCCATATAAATCAAAAGAGCTCTAGTTTTAGAAAAATGAGTGTGTGCTTAGAAATAAATCCTATTAAAAAACAAAATTAAACATATTTCACTAGATATATAAATATACCGTGCGACTATAATTTATAAGAGCAAATTCTTTTTAACCCCCGATACACAACGTGCTGATATTATATTTATCCAAGATATGTAGTGTAAACAGCCATAACAGAAAACATTTCTTCGATACATCTGATCCCAAAAAGAAATAACATCACTGATGGTGAAAATCGAGGAAAATTTGAAGATTTAAATATGTTCTCCTTCTCCAAGGGAAAACAGTAGCCTCCTCAGTATAAGGAGTGATATCGTAAGTCAATGATTGTAATGTGCAGTATTCTCTCTAATTAATTACCTTCTGATTAAGAACTATTCTGATTAAGATTATTTTGAAAATATTTTCAACAATACCGATATTAAATGCGTCAGGTAAAGGATCTTTTTCAGTTTTAAAATGCGTTAGAACTCTTTAAGGAAAACGATGGGAGAGGATAAATTGAACGACGTGGCAATATTATATACATGGAACAAGAAATTTCATACGAAACAGATACTGCAAAACTAATTGATGAATTTATTAAAGAGAAATCCAGACGCAGATTCATGTATATTTGTTCACGAAAAGTAGTCCGATGGTACTGTTAGAATTAACGGGAGCTGACGTCACAAACGGCCTAGCCGATTACAGCAGAGGGGAGGACGTCATTTCAGAACTGGTATTTAGCGAACATTTGTCTGCACCAGAAACCAGTTCTGAAATTACTTCCTCACCTCTGCTGTAATCGGCTATGCCATTTGTGACGTCAGCTCCAGTTATTTTTAAAGTTGCCATCAAACCATTTTTTCGTGAATGAACTATACAAAATAATGTTCAAACACTCAGGTAACTTCATTACTATTAAATTTTTTGAATAAATGTATGGTTTTTCTTGAAACGTTGAGTTTATTATTAGCTACATATTGTCTATTTAAGCAATTCACTAAAAATTTAATGCTGAAATCCTTCCAAAAATACCACCAATTCCTTACACAATTTTTGTTTTGTTTTGGGTCTTGGGTCTAAGGGCCTCGAAATTTTTTCCGCCAGGGGCGTCCAATAGGCTTTATCTGCCTCTGCCATTCACAATTCGAAAATTTGCCACATAATATAACAAAATGTACGGGCATTAAAAAAGAATAATTTCTAATTTCTCCGTTTGTCTGAAACTACTTGGATTCGGTATTTCATTAATATTTTCCATTTGCATTTGTCGCGCGGACGAAAACAAATTGATAGTTTGAAATCTTCGGGAATACTTCGAAATTTTCAAAGACTTAATCACCCCCTGGTTGCTCATCTGTGGAAACAGTTCTTCCTTGTTAGAATTTATCCTTCTTTAAGTATAGTTGGGAGAGGCAATATGCAAATAAACTGAATCGAGTGTTTGGCACAAAGTCAAGGCAATTCAGTCAGAAATTGTTTTAAATTTTTCAAAATATATTGTAATCGCCATGAATAAATTTCTAAAAGCAACGTAATATTAGCTAAATAATTCGAATCTATTTAAAACTATATATCAATTACTGTTCAGATATTATAGTTCGAAGTTTTCAAGACCCATGTTATCGAGAATAGGCCATTATAATTCTAAAATTTAAACTTCAGCCCCCCCCCTCCTCACACACACAGAAAGATTACAAGTGCCTGACTACGCTAAGCGTATTTGTTATAGAATTTTACTTTTTTTTCAATTTACAGAATATGTAATGAAAGAAAAGAACAACTATTTGTTATAGAGTTAATAGAAAAATTTACCGCGCGTGTAAATTTATTCATTTATGTTTTCTAAGCATAGTAAAACCATCAAGGTGTTGACCTTGTTTACACACTTGTTTTCACTACCCATTATCCCGTGTGCTTAAATCATCAGTTTTTTAACAATTTTATATACAAAAATACATGCTTTAGGGTGGTGTAG
>QLNU02015360.1:77651352-77666047 GCA_006491805.2 Dysdera silvatica
ATTATTAAACTCTTTTGAAATAAGTAGATGTGTGGCTTGTGTCGATCTTAAACCGACTTCATGGGGTGAAAAGAGAACACACAAAATTTGCTATAGGCACTGTTTTCTGCATTTAGGCAAGTTATGTTTACTCAGTTCAGAAGAGCAGAACTTCTGACTGTGGTGAGATTTTCCTTGACTTTATACAGCACTTGTGACGGTCGTGGGAAAATTGCAATTTGCATATGGTTACCAAAGATTTTTTAGCACTGTTATCCTATCTTCATCAGTGAGGTTAGATTTCTTGACATAATTAGAAATATCTGCAGTCAGAATTTCCAATTTAATTGTTTTGGTCTACCTTTACCTCCTGGAAAGCATTTGAAGACAGCCCTAGCCACTGCTGTTGCCTTACTCAACAGCAATCTCATCAACGTTGCAGAGTTCAAGTAAATGTCACTGGGATCGTCAATACCTTTAATTTTACTACTTTCAAAAAATAAAAGAAATTCCAACGGCGTAATAATTTTTCGCTTTGTTAGCCCAAGGGGGGCCCGGGACCCCTATGTAGGTGCGCCAGAGCATGTTTGAACTAATATGATTTTTAATTAACTTTAATTTAATAAAAAACTTTCTGTACTTATATACGTAAAATACGTGAATAATATTAAGTATTGCATCTTTCGCTTTTTGTGTTGTGGTAGTTTTTAACTAGGAATCTCCCAAGCTCGGGGCCCTTTGGGATTCGGGGGCCCATGAAGGCCGCCAGGTCCACCAGCCGCTTAATCCGCCACTGCGAATAAATAGAGATGGGGATGGGCGACTGTTGACTACGGTGTTTAGGAAACCAACACATACTGATAGGTATCTTGACTTTCGTTCTCATCACCCGGCATCACACAAAGCATCTGTCATTAGAGCCTTGCACCGACGAGCCTTTACACATTGTTGTAATGATGACCTTCGCAATGTTGAATTACGACGCAACAAAAGCGTGTTGAAAAAGAACGGTTACCCGACTAAATTTATCGCTCGTAACCAATGTGGTGTTTGTTAGTGGTGGAAACAGGAATGTAGAGGATGAGACTAGGAAGACATCAGTGGTTTTGCCAAATGTGGCGGGTGTCTCAGAAAAGCTGTCTCGAATACAGAGGGTGTTTACACATTTTTAGAACGATTTCAATAGAGGATTAAAAAATGAAAATATTTTGTGGGAAAATGGATCTGACAACACGTTATTATTTCAAATTAAGATTATCGTCTGCTACTTTCAAATTCATTTTTCATTCAAAATGGCGCCTGTAAACAAGCTGTGGATCGAAGGATACGTTTTTGCGCTTTCCGAAGAGAAATATTCTTATTCCATTATTAAAAACGTTGTGAAACGCATGGTATAAAGATTTCTAAGTGCAAAATAAGCAACATTATTAATTGAAAAAGGAAAGACCGTCAATCAGAACTTCTACATAAAAAGAGGACTCCAAATGAATACCCGAACAAGGTACGTACTGTTGCAAATATTTCTAAAGTGAGATTACTGTTAACAAGAGAAAATCCCCCGACGCAGAAATCAATTGCAAACTCTTTAAGAACTTCTGTAGCAACAGTAAATAAAATAATAAACCAAGATTTACAACTTAAAAAAGCTAAAAAACATAATCTTCACCGTCTTTTGTCGAGACATGTGGTTCAACGCAAGACATGTTGCAGAGTCCTGTATGAAAATTACTTAGAAGGAGATAAATGGAAATACGTTGTTACCCTTGATGAAGCATGGGTTTACCTAAATGAGTGTAACAAAAAAAAAGGTCCATTTACTATCGCAAGCGCGGAGAAAAAAATTTCCAAACTTGGTTCCGAGAATGCAAAGAAAGCTTCAGTAAAGGCTTTATGATTGTCGCAGGTTTCTCTTACAATGGGAAATTAAAAATAAAAAAGTGGAAAACAACGTTAAAATCAACTCATCATATTATCAGGAGAATGTTTTGCATCCAATATTTACAGAAGAAATTCTATTTCTTTATTCCAACGATTTTCAGAGTGTAAAACTGCAATGAGACAAAGCCAGCAGTCATACCTCGAAAACTACCACTGCATTCCTTGAAAAAATGAAAACTGATACAAGTATCTCATATGTACTTTTACAGCATATTCCTGCAAAGTCTCTAGATGTTTCTATTATGGACTATTGTGCCTTTGGTCCGCTGAAAAGAGCTTTCTCTAAGCGCAAACCCACTACCATCGATGGACTTTGGAAAGTTGTGGAACAGAAATGGCAAGCAGTACCTCTGGAAATGTTGCGAAAAGCCCTTCTATCGTTGAAAGTACGATGCACACTTATAGTTCAAAAACAAGGTTATCAGATGGAATATTTAAAAAAATAATCTTTACATTTTAAACATTAAGAAAATGGCTCCCAAGTCGTTCTAAAAACGTGTAAACACTCTCTATACTCTGTCGTTTAAATGTTAAGACCTACTACAAACCTGTCTACACCCTGCGTGATCTATTACTTAAAGTTAAGGATCGCGTCCCTGAGGAGGAAAAATCTGGTGCTATTTACCAAATACCGTGTGGAGACTGTGACAAGGTGTATGTTGGACAGACGGGAAGATCGATACGTCTACGAGGGAAGGAGCATATGCGTGCGGTAGCTAGGGGAGACGATTCAAACCAGTTGGCTGAACATGTCTTCAGGGAGGGTCACGAACCAGATTGGCATTCGATGAAAATATTACATCAGAATGTGACGAATCTGGGGAGTAGACTTTTTCTGGAATCATGGGAAACCTACGGTTTGAGGAGTCGTGCAATAAACATCGCAAAACCTCTACCAGAACCTTACAGGATTTTTGCAAAGCCTCGAGTTGGGGTGATCATATCTGACGTCGTCAAGTATCGGGGTTTTCCCAGTTGGGGTTTCCCCAGCTGGAACTGCTCCGCACCAGATGACGTCAGATGGGGATTCCCAACATGCGGGTATATAAGCTTAGGACTTTCACGAACTCTTCATTCTGCCTTCACTTGACAAAGGGAGCAGTTGGCTCCCGAAACGTCGTGTTTTTAAACCTTACGCCAGTGTCGAAATAACTGTCTGTTATGGAATCTCCTGGTGAAACTCTGTATTGTTTCGTTAAATTCCCTATATCTTAAACAACAAACAGAAATGAAAATTCTGAATTTCAAAATCAATTATGTGTTTTGATCTCGGCAGCAATTAGTTTAGCGATTTTGAAGTCTGTGATCTACTTTTCTCTTTGTTTGAATTTCGCTCTATTCGAGCGAATTCCATACACATCACTGCTCTTCTACCGAAGCAATGGAAGCACATACACCTATATCCAATGCATCATAGCTGCAAAATTAGAAAACCGAAAATTCTTTGTTCCAAATATCATATATTTGATTAGACACTTTGTAACTGATACTGATGATAACAAATAAACGGATTTTATTATTCTCGGTTTGTGATTAAGCCGCATATGTGTAAATTGCTAGGCACGGATGATAATTTATGGAGGACTCAATTTCCCAAGCATCTCTAGCTAGGTGGTGATTGAAACCACCGTCATTAAGAACAACAGAATGTGATAGATTTCCTGTAACCTTGGTTGTATACCTAGGAAAGATTTCTTTAAAACTCCCAATATATAGCGGTTGCATGTCACGATAAATGAATATTGCAACTGACGATAATTTAGTCGTAATTCGTAATTGGGTCTTGTACCTTGCTCGTGTGTGTTTTTGTGGAAAAGTCTACGAATGATTTGAATGCAGACAGATAAATTTACTAACAAGGATATTATCATTATTTACTTTCCTTAAACGTTTGACATAGTTTACAAACTCTTGCTTACATAATTACACATCATTTCAGGTAAAACTAAGATTTTCCTAAATGTCAAACCTATAAACATATTAAATTTCTTGAACTAAATTACGATCTCTTAAAGTATGCAGATATTCTCTACAAAATATAATAAACATGAATTGTATGAATTTTTCCTGAATGCCTATAAACTTTTTGCTGTATCAAATTTCCTAATGCCTACCAGTTCGTTTAGCATGTAAAAATATTCTATTAAATACATATTAATACTAATCTTAAACTAATATTTCAATGCACATTTCTGAACACATAATAATAGTCTTCAGAGAGCACATTAATGTTGAAATGAAAACAGAATTAATATTCCGCATACATATTTCTAAATACATAGTAGCCTATTAATATCATTAATTAATTTTCCTAAAGTTTAATTAGGCTACGGAAGCGGCACAGTTTATGATACAAACAAAATACCAGAAAGTAACTCATTACTTAATTTTTGATCGATTTGTGCTCATCGAAATCTCTTTCATATATTCATAGATTTAAAACAAGAGTATCAGACTGAACTTTATGAACGAAATCGAAATGCACACCCATTTCGAAAGCTGATCATTCATCTCCGCCCTAATCGATCTAGACGGCTTTCATTAATTTTGGCAATGGGCCATAGGACACCTAGATAAGCAGACGTTAGGAAAAACGAATTAATGTTTGGACGCGTGCTACTTGCCCAATGTCCATTTGCCAAATTTACCTCCGTCTTTATCCGAATTTGAGCCCCCTAGGGATCGCTCTTTTTTTTGCGAATCTTCAATTCACTACAATGGTTGTGTTTCCAATCGTTTCTTTCCTAATTTCTTTTTCGAAAGTATATACCTTCTTACGCTTTTTGGAAACACTTATTATTCCGAGCGCTTCAATTCCACTTTCTGCATTGGCTTTGGTCCTTCTTTTCGTGACGATTTTTCCTTCTTCATGTGGCATCTATGAGAACTTCTATGCTCCACGGTGTCTTCGAAATTCATGTAAAGTGCTCGACTGCCAATACCGCCAGTATTCAGCTTAAGTGGACTTTTAACCCGAAAACTGGCGAACTTCGATTGACAGTCCACCGACAACTTTCTATAGTCCTTCCCTGTTCAACAATTGATGGCTTTGAGGAGTGAACCCTTGTCGTTATCTCGTCAAAGGTTCGTTCTCACTATCAGAGTTTATTAAACACTTGATATACTTAATCTGATTGTTGATACAGCACCTTCAGTCTTGCATCATGCACCATTTTTGCGCCTGACTTATTGGTGAATGTCGTAGTTAGAAAATGTATCGTGACAGTTGTTTACAGACATATAGGGGTTCTAAAGTCACATGAAACCACCAGTTACGCCGTGAGGATTCTGGTATGAGTAACGTGGAGCAAAGTATTTGGAAAACCTGCAGAAACGATGTGACTATCATTAATGCAAGACTCTTTATGGCCTTCAGTCGGTTTGATAATTTGTATGACCATATGCAACAACTGAACGCAACATGGTAGAAAATTATGGATTTTTCTTTCCTTTATAACCATCTTCTGCATAGTTTTGTTAGCATAAATACTGAAGCTTGATAAAATAAATTTATTAGAATTTTACTCAGAACTTAATGTAATTTATAAAAACCAGTTAAATCATATTTGCACTGTAAATATATTTTATCCGTACATCAAAGTGAGTAACACCTTAATGGTATACCTCAGATAGCAAAGATCGTTTCAGAGACTCGTTTCGTCTTGAGGAAGATTCTGGACATCCTGAGGATGTCCAGAATATCCACAAGACGTCCCAAGGACGATCATTGATATCTGGGACGTTGTTTTCTCCCATTAGTTGATTTAGATGAATATCTTTTAGTCCGTAAAATAGCACTCTATAACAAAAAAATCGATGCACCAAGAAGGAGTTGTCCGATTGTAATGAAATTTCGTATGCAAAGACATTTTGACCGAACATGCAAATGATTAAAATTTGGTGTCCAATGAATGAATAGCGGGAACTCCAGCGCATCGGAACTGCGCATTCAGCAGGTGTATATAAGGAGCGATTCTCAATATGTGGTCAAAATTTCTGTTGCATTTTGACTGCGGATATCTTACGTCGACTGTAATGATGCCTCGCTGGACATGTGGGTCGAAGCCATGCGGCGATTGGACGGTGCTGGCAAGAGTGGGTCAACAACGGCAGATGTCAGCGTCGGGACGGCAGCGGTCGACCTAGGGCCACAACAGAACGGGAAGACAGAGCGATTGTCAGAGCAGCTGTCACAGCACCGGATTCGTCGTTATCAACTATCCAACGTGTGGCCCGCACACATGTGTCCAACATGACCCTCTGCAGACGACTGAGAGAGCGGAATTTACGCTCGCGCCGACCGTTACGCCGCTTACCTCTCACGCCTTTACACCGTCAAGTCCGATTACAGTGGTGCCGGGCTCGATCAACTTGGAACTGCGCTGACTGGGGACGTATAGTCTTTAGTGACGAGTCCCGTTTCCAACTGTGTCCTGACGACAACCGCAGACGTGTCTGGAGACGTCCAGGGCAGCGTGGGGATCCTGCCCTTACTATCGCACGCCACACATGCCCACAACAGGGCGTTATGGTCAGGGGGTGCCATCTCCTTTGATAGCCGGACCCCTTTGGTGGTCATTTCTGGCACACTTACAGCACAGCGGTACGTAGACGACATTCTACGACCGGTTGTGTTACCGTTCCTTTTGCGACACCCTGGACTTACGTTTCAACAAGACAATGCCCGGCCGCACACGGCACGTGTTGCTATGAATTGTCTTCAAGCTTGCCCAACACTTCCTTTGCAAGCTAGGTTTCCTGATCTCTCTCCCATAGAGCACATTTGGGACGCTATGGGAAGGCGATTGCGTCCGCTATCGGACTTTTGGGATGATGTTCCATTGAGTGAGCGGAGAACCATGTAGTTCCAATATGACGGCGCTCCTCCTCCTCACCATCCAACAGAAGTACAATTATTATTATCCCAAACCTTCCGCCAACAGGTCATTGGCTAGGGTGGTAGTGTGAGCTGACCTGCACGGTCACCGGACCTTACCCCAGTGGACTTATTCCTTTGAGGCATCTCAAAAGACAGGTCTATCACACCTAACCGACGACTGTGGACAATGTCGGCAGTCGCATTACCAATGCCTGTACAAGCGTCACGTCTGCAATGCTACTGAATGTGCAAGAAGAAACGCTCTATAGGATACAAACGTGTATTGCGGTCGACGGTGGGCACATCATTCACACTTAATGGCATACCGTATTACGCTGATCACACAACCAAATACCCACATATTAGCGTTTGACGTGTTCTATTCCCGCAATTCATGTGTCATTTCATACTGCATCAGTGATACGAGACAACTTTGTAATTAACTTTTTTTTTTCCGTTTCTTGAATAGTTTTCGAGATAGCAGATCTACGTTCTGAATTTTTCCGCTAGGTATGTAATGTCAACTGATGATGTTAGAATGGAAAATATAAATGTAAAAATGGCATGAAAATAAAATTTGTATTTGTACGCTGCACGCAGTCTCACCTTGTAGCGCATAGTCACTTCACTACGTATACAGATCGTACATACATATCATATTCATACATCTATCTCTCGCAGTTTGACAGTTATCAACGTGTATAATGACTTTACTAAACCACCCTTAAAGTTGTGTGCGCAATGAAAGAATCGCCCCTACCTGAAGCTTCCCCTCTATACATAGCTATATGAAGGGAAAGCTGTCACGCAGGGGCATCCTGTACCCATTAAACTTCCTAAATCACGATTTTTACACTCATTTAAAACACTCGATTACACTCGTTATACTCGATTACTCGTTTACACTCGATTTTAAAATCGTTTCGTACTAACTAGCTGGTGCTTAGCAACTTTGCAATTGACTTTTTGCCCTTATCTTGAACAGTTTTCGAGATAGCAACTCTGAGTTCTCAATTATTCCGCTAGGGACGCTGTACGCAGTCTCATCTTGTAGCGCATAGTCACTTTACTATACCTATACATCACGTTCATACATATAGCTCTCTCTGTTCGACAGTTATCTGCGTGTATAAGGACTTTACTAACCACCTTGTATATATATATATATATATATAGATACAAGAGGTAGGTAAAGTGTTAAGACCTAGGAAACCAAGCACCGGACTATAGTGAGCAGTGCGATCTTTATGAGATCTCTGAGTAAGCGTTCTTTGTACAATGTTGGGAGTCGAACCCGGATTAACGGCGTACTAGGCGAACGCGTTACCACACTGCGCCACCGCAGGACTCCGGTGGGATAACTTTGCCTCCAAATATCAGAAGGATAGGTTTCATTTGCGTTTGAGTGGAGATGGCCGATAAGATAGAGATGCAGCTTCCAGTGATGAACACAACAAGACGTCGTTTATTAGCGGTTGATGCTGTGGTTTTATAGGAGTGGCTTACATGACAGCGTTCGCAAATGCATTAGGCGTTAAGCAGATATGAAGGATGTGGCATGAGAGCCGGGCGTAACGTTGTGAGATTACGGTTATATGATTGCGGTGTCGTGAGCTGCGACCTGTTCGATTGAGAGAACAAGAAGCTTATGTTCTACGTTTCAGATCTTTTGAGGAATGATTTTCTAAGCATTGTGATTGGTCAATCTGTCGGTGAGGACACTAATTTGAAACTATTCATTGGATAGCGGTTCGAGAGCGGGGCTAGATAGGGAGATTTTCACAGGTGCTTGTAACTACGCCTATTCCAGCCGCCTATGTGCTTACCTCACAATGAAATGGGATTTGTCGTTTGTATGTGAGAGGATAGTTTCCCATGAGGCTAAGGGTGTAGTCTTTTATGTACTAGAAGAGAGGTACAGCTGTATCTGCTGACCGTGAGAAGATTTTTGCTTGTAGGATATACTGCGATATCGCGGAAAGAATGGCCGCTAAAATCTGTTGATAAGAGAACCAAACCCCAACGAGCAGAAAATTCGCATGCGTTCTATGCTATCATTGGACTCGAATCTGAGTAAACAGCAAGATAGACTAACGCGTCACCACTACACCACCCTAAAGCATGTATTTTTGTATATAAAATTGTTAAAAAACTGATGATTTAAGCACACGGGATAATGGGTAGTGAAAACAAGTGTGTAAACAAGGTCAACACCTTGATGGTTTTACTATGCTTAGAAAACATAAATGAATAAATTTACACGCGCGGTAAATTTTTCTATTAACTCTATAACAAATAGTTGTTCTTTTCTTTCATTACATATTCTGTAAATTGAAAAAAAAGTAAAATTCTATAACAAATACGCTTAGCGTAGTCAGGCACTTGTAATCTTTCTGTGTGTGTGAGGAGGGGGGGGGCTGAAGTTTAAATTTTAGAATTATAATGGCCTATTCTCGATAACATGGGTCTTGAAAACTTCGAACTATAATATCTGAACAGTAATTGATATATAGTTTTAAATAGATTCGAATTATTTAGCTAACATTACGTTGCTTTTAGAAATTTATCCATGGCGATTACAATATATTTTGAAAAATTTAAAACAATTTCTGACTGAATTGCCTTGACTTTGTGCCAAACACTCGATTCAGTTTATTTGCATATTGCTTCTCCCAACTATACTTAAAGAAGGATAAATTCTAACAAGGAAGAACTGTTTCCACAGATGAGCAACCAGGGGGTGATTAAGTCTTTGAAAATTTCGAAGTATTCCCGAAGATTTCAAACTATCAATTTGTTTTCGTCCGCGCGACAAATGCAAATGGAAAATATTAATGAAATACCGAATCCAAGTAGTTTCAGACAAACGGAGAAATTAGAAATTATTCTTTTTTAATGCCCGTACATTTTGTTATATTATGGGACAAATTTTCAAATTGTGAATGGCAGAGGCAGATAAAGCCTATTGGACGCCCCTGGCGGAAAAAATTTCGAGGCCCTTAGACCCAAGACCCAAAACAAAACAAAAATTGTGTAAGGAATTGGTGGTATTTTTGGAAGGATTTCAGCATTAAATTTTTAGTGAATTGCTTAAATAGACAATATATAGCTAATAATAAACTCAACGTTTCAAGAAAAATCAGAAATTATTTCAAAAACTTTAATAGTAATGAAGTTACCTGAGTGTTTGAACATTATTTTGTATAGTTCATTCACGAAAAAATGGTTTGATGGCAACTTTAAAAATAACGGGAGCTGACGTCACAAACGGCCTAGCCGATTACAGCAGAGGTGAGGAAGTAATTTCAGAACTGGTTTCTGGTGCAGACAAATGTTCGCTAAAAACCAGTTCTGAAATGACGTCCTCCCCTCTGCTGTAATCGGCTAGGCCGTTTGTGACGTCAGCTCCCGTTATTTCTAACGGTACCATCGGACCACTTTTCGTGAACAAATATACATGAATCTGCGTCTGGATTTCTCTTTAATAAATTCATCAATTAGTTTTGCAGTATCTGTTTCGTATGAAATTTCTTGTTCCATGTATATAATATTGCCACGTCGTTCAATTTATCCTCTCCCATCGTTTTCCTTAAAGAGTTCTAACGCATTTTAAAACTGAAAAAGATCCTTTACCTGACGCATTTAATATCGGTATTGTTGAAAATATTTTCAAAATAATCTTAATCAGAATAGTTCTTAATCAGAAGGTAATTAATTAGAGAGAATACTGCACATTACAATCATTGACTTACGATATCACTCCTTATACTGAGGAGGCTACTGTTTTCCCTTGGAGAAGGAGAACATATTTAAATCTTCAAATTTTCCTCGATTTTCACCATCAGTGATGTTATTTCTTTTTGGGATCAGATGTATCGAAGAAATGTTTTCTGTTATGGCTGTTTACACTACATATCTTGGATAAATATAATATCAGCACGTTGTGTATCGGGGGTTAAAAAGAATTTGCTCTTATAAATTATAGTCGCACGGTATATTTATATATCTAGTGAAATATGTTTAATTTTGTTTTTTAATAGGATTTATTTCTAAGCACACACTCATTTTTCTAAAACTAGAGCTCTTTTGATTTATATGGAACTAAAAAAGAAAAGAAAAGAAGTATGCTCAAGACTGAAAGCAAATCAACTGGTCTTCACTGTCTTCATTCTTTATCTGTTAAGGTGCTGAAGGCATCCGTGCAAACTCCTACCTTTGTATCTATGGTGTTAAATTCACATAACTTTCCACTATAATTTAGACAGTCAGCGCATTGTTTTACATAAATGGCCTCGATAGTTTAGATGGCAAAGCGTCGTTTGAGTAATTTGAAGGCCGCTTGTTCGAGTTCAGTCTGAAGCATGTGTTTCTGGTTCAATTCAATTCTCATCTAGAGCTCTAAGAAGGATTATGATCTTCATATCCATATATACTCGTGTTTCTAAAAATTGCAACACCATGAAGGACTCGTCCGAATTGAATGAAATTTAATGTACAAACGACCTGTGTTGATACAAATAAACGATTAAAATTACAAAGCAAAAAAACAATATTACATGTCGAAAATCAGTATTTGGTGAAGCCACCACGCGCTGCAATAAGTGATGCTATACGACGTGGCATGGAATCAAACAGATGTTGAATGTGTGCCTGAGGAAGAGCATTCCAGATTGCTTGTATGCGACCCCAAAGTTCATCTGTAGTAGCTATGGGACGAGGATCACGAGCGAGACGCCGACCAACGAAATCCCACACATGTTCAATCGGCGACATATCCGGCGAATAGGCAGGCCAAGGAAGAAGCTATATCTGTTGTGATGAAAAGAAGTTTTGAACATTCCTGGCAATATGTGGGCGGGCATTGTCCTGTTGAAATACACAGCTCCGGGAATGCCTTGAAGGAAGGGAACAACTTCGGTCTCCAGAACTTCATTGATTACTGATGCGGCCATCACTGTACCCCAAATTAAAGCGGGATTCATCAGAAAACACCACTTGTTGCCAATCAGTACGCCAGTCTCTATGTCCATGAGCCCATTGTAGCCGCAGGCGCCGATGGTTTTGCGTCAGGAGGATCCTGTATAAAGGAACTCTTGCACGCAGACCCCATGTTAACGGCTGCTCTCGGAGGATATTTGCATCAGGTGGTTTTAAACACGTCATTGGTGACGTGCTAACGTGATTCGCCTTCCTTCCTAGCAAGCTTCTCTCTATTCTTCTAGTGCTTTAAAACGAACATGGTTCAATACAGTGTAGCATATAATTGCAAGGAAAAGGGAGAAAAGAAAGGCGGAATTTACTCATGTTAAAGGTAAGAGCTTATTAATATATTTAATATGTTTTTGTCTTCTGTTCGCATTGTAAATGAGCTTTTCCTTTATCATAAACATTTCATACAAACATGCAGACGACAACTATTCATGATTCATAGCTGCTTCTTTTGGAAGAATTTTTCACTATTAAGCTTGATTCTTAATAAGAGCACGAAGTGAAGATATTACTTAAAGCAATATTTATTAATCATATCTGTATATTTTTATCCATATTGTTTAACGGTTAAAGTACAGTAACACCTAATTACTTGACTTCGAATCTTCATAGCAATTTGTTATGCATGATACTCTAAAAATTCTGAAGCAAAATATGAAAATAAATTTATTTCCTTTTATAAAAGCAAGTGCACCAGGCTATCACTGTTTTGTTTTACATTAGGTTGAATTTATTGATAGCAATGAGTTTTCATTTTGAAATTGCACAATATCAATATAAAATATTACTGTCAAGAAGAAATATAAAATATCCGGGGAGGGGGCTTTAAGTATATATTACCCCAAGGGCGAACACAGGGAAGAGGATACAGGGATCATGACTCCCAAATATATTTTTTCACTGTAAAAAATTCCAACTTTCATGATAAATGAAGGGTGTTATTCCAAGACCATGGCAAATTCTGTCCTTAACCCCCCAAATGAAAGTCTGTGTCCGCCCCTGTATTACCGTATAGGCGAATTGTGCATTTGACCAGGACCCCCGGATTTCAGACTCTCAAAAAATATACTTGAAAAATTGAATTTAAAAACCCAATAACTGCAAAGTATCAACGAACACTATCTGGCCGAAGTCTGGTACAATGCGTACACTATCAAAACGTAGTAAATTAAATTTCTAATTACATAAATTTTGTGTAATTTATGTTTGCCAAAATGAGCAACTGCTGTTATATTTTTTTAGAATAAAATTCTTTATGGTCATAAAATTCTTTAAATATGAAATTTATCATTATTATTAAGTCAATTGAAATCTGGAGAAAATCTCCCATTAAAAAAAGATTAGTTATAAAATTTTGGCTGCTGTGAAAAGAATTAAAGTATTTTAATCAGGCCCGTAGCTAGATGTTTGTTACGGGGGCTTAATATTCGTTAATGTTTTGATGTATTTTATTAATATATTTAATAATATTAAATATCTAAGTAGACTAATATATTTAACGTCAACGAATACATTTCTTAACGTAAATTTTGCATTGAAAGCTTATGGAGGCATAAAAAAATTATTATTATCCCTTATCTTTATTATAGAGAACATAAAGATTCAAACCTCTGTAAAAGATATGATGTACACAAGATATACCTCAAAAATCTATTTTGAATACATTTTTAACGTCAAAGAACAATTTCCATTGTCATGTACAATTTTATACAAAACAAAAAATTTAAAATAAAATTCTAAGACAATGTATTTTGAAAAACTATTTTCTGAAGAGGAGGGAGTTGCTGACATCACGTTTTCAAGGGGGGCTAAGCCGCCTCTAGCCCTAGGCTGGCTACGGCTCTGATTTTAGTTAGGAATAATGTGTTGCGTTTTCCCATTTTTGTATTTCAGTTATGTGAGGTTTAACGTTGACATCTATAAATTTTTGAAATTGATTGGTTGATTGATTTGATTTATGTGAGGCAAGGGCATGAACGCCATTTTGTCATTTCGACGGTAAGTTTTCAACATTAACAATAGCTATCGTTAATGCGTTTACGGAAGAACTTTACTTTACACTTTTATTGCGTACAGACAAACAGAAAACAACGCAATAGCGGGTTTCAATATCCGTCAGAAAACCCGCAAAAAAGAAAACTGCCTTTTATAGTAAGAATGATATGGAAAAAGGAAGCACTCAGTTTATCATAATTTGCCGGTGTTACATTCGTGTTAACGAATGCGGATTTTTAAAATATTGAAATTAAGAAACGATAATAAGAGAAATAAGTTCCGATTAAAAATAAATATATATGTTATATACCGTGGCTAAGCTCATCGCTATCGGTAGCGTCTACAGGTTGCGGATGGTGGAGAGCTCTACATATCTGTAGGGTAGCTGCGAATAAGCAGGCTTCTGGAAAGATGCTTGTCAAATAAGCAGTCGCTGACAATTGAGAGGCAGAGAGAGGGTATGGAGGACACTAGGGCGGAACCTGGTGCACAAGTAAAAAATCACATGTACCCAACGACGGCTCTGTGACATGGTGAGATAACACCACCATCAAATATGTATTTCCCGGGTAGGTGAACTCGTAAACTCTGAAAAGTGATCACCTAGGAGAAGGCACTTCGAAAACAAACCAAATCTGCCAACCCGCAATTGACCAGCGTGGCAGATTACTCTCTAACCCTCCAACATATTTACACAAATTAATTCACGGCCCTCATTCCTCGGAGGCCTTGGAGCAACTACCTTAGGCAGCAGGAAGACTAGCTCGACGGCAGAGGATGCTAAGAATCACCGGGTTCGAACACGCTGCCAAAACACTTTGGAAATTGGAACTTTCAACACCAGAAAAATGAAAACGGATGCTCGCCTACAAGAACTAATATTAGAACTCAAGCATATTAAGTGGGACATCATCG
>QLNU02015360.1:77666147-77677376 GCA_006491805.2 Dysdera silvatica
AAGAGAGGAACTTTTCCTAATGTAGAGATTATTTCGAAAATATTTTTAACAATACCAATATCAAATGCAACAGGTGAAAGATCTTTTTTAGTTTTAAAACGCGTTAAAAACTATCTAAGGAGTACGATAGGAGAAGACAGATTGAACAACATGGCCATATTATACCTAGAACAAAGAATTTTGAAAGAAATAGACACTGAAAAAATAATTGATGACTTTGTCAAAGAAAAGAAAAATCAAGACACAAATTTATATACAAAACATTTTTTAAGCACTGAGGTAACTTACTATTAAATATTTTGAATAAATATCTGATTTTTCTTGAAACGTTGAGTTTATTATTAGTTACATATTGCCGGTTTAAGGAACTCACTAAAAATTTACTACTGAAATCTTCCCGAAAAAGTCCTCAGATCCTTACACAATTTTTTTTGTTTTGTTTTAGGGCTTGGGTCTCAAAGCCTCGAAATTTTTACCGCCAGGGGCCCCCCAATAGGTTTAATCCGCCTCTGTTTATTCAAACATCTAAGAAGGGTAATTAATCTCTATCTTCTTCCTCTAATGTAAATTGAATATGAGGGTTCAAGCTGTTCAAATAGAGATGAAAATCAGCAACTGAAGACCTTGGTAGGATAACAAAAGTATCATCGACGTATTGCTTCCACACCTTGACCCCGTACCAGATGAATTCAGGTTTGGATTCCCAACATGCGGGTATATAAACTTAGGACTTTCACTCACTCTTCATTCTGCCTTCACTTGACAAAGGGAGCAGTTGGCTCCCGAAACGCCGGCCGTACTTTTAAAACTTACGTCACTATCGAAATAACTGTTTGGCATATATCAAACCATAAATCCTAGATTTAATTCCAATGAAAGATGTGTGTAATTTTTGTATGTTGAGTAAGATATGTTATGCATATCTGGAATTTATTAAAAGGACGTGAAAAGAACTATTGAGTCTAGACATAAAAATACATAAATCAAGGTAAATTTGTATAGTCTCTGGAAATGGCATTTGTTTAAAGGAAACATACAAAGTGATACTGCTAACTACACTTCTGATATTTACTCGTAATTATGAATATCTATGTTAGAAAGAAAGTTACAAAGGCAGTTTATTTTATAAACTTAGAGTAATATGTATGGTGTAAGCCATTACGCTTGAAAAAAATACAGAAAATCTCAGTAATGCGTATTTTACTTAAATTGTTAAATAAAATGTAATAAACACTAAATCATTCCTAGATTTAAAAAAATTATGAAAAGCAGTGAGGATAGAATTGAAACAAGATTTCGCAATAGTTCTATATAAAATAACACCCTGTTTAAGTTTCGGAATACTTCCTTATAAAATAATTACACATCAATTGAAGGGGGAATTTTCTAATCACACCCGGTATTATTATCCTTCAAGAAACGGCATCATAATTCAAATTTTCCCTATTACGGTCCTGTCAGGTCATAGAGGGATTTTCGTCTATCATCATTGACAAATTCCAAAATTGCCGAACTTTACATAAACTAAAATTTTGTTCAATGTGCTGTATCTAACGTGGAAAAGATTGTTTGGGTTGTTTATTTTCAAAATCTTCAGTCTTTCAAGGCAAAGATCGATTCTTTATTTTTCCTGTAGGAAATTTTACGTTTATAACAAATTTCTTTACATTAGGCAATACAAGGATATATATCGTCTTTGATTAACTATTTGTTTAAATATTTTCGTTTTATCATTCATTGCACACGTGTATGAAATTTTGTTTTCTTTTCGGCCAATGACCACACCATAAATATTTTTCCTTTTAATTTTACAAGTTAAAGTTTAATAGGGATACTATCTTACTGTTGGCTTTCGGTTGATTGAAACTATGGACCAGTTTATTTAATTATTATATATAATATCATCACATCACCATTATCTATCCACTGCTGGATGAAGGTCTCTCCAAATGCTTTCCACACAAGTCTATCCTGAGCAATTCGCTTCCATGTCACCCCAACCTGTTTTCTTATTTCATCCACCCATCTAGTTTGAGGACGTTTTCTAGGTCTTCGGTGGTCTCTTGGAATCCAGTTGAGAATTTCTATTACCCATCGTTAACCCCTTAACTGCCGCAGGCGTATATATACGCTTTGCACAGCCGATGCGTTAACTGCCGCGGGCGTATATATACGCCTTTCCGAAATACGTTCCTTTGTAATGTGCTGCTAATTTCTTTTATAAAATGTAATACTTTTTTTTTTACTATTTAAAAATGTAATTTTTATTTTTTTATTTATTATTTTTAATTTTTAATTTATTATTTTTAATTTTAATTTATTATTTTAATTTTAATTTATTATTTTTAATTTTTTAATTTATTATTTTTAATTTTTAATTTTTTTAATTTTTTTTGAATGTAAGTTTTTGTAAAATATGATGTATTTTTTGTAAAATGTAATGTTTTTTGTTTGTAAATATAATTTTTTTTGTAAAATGTGATGTTTTTTGTTTGTAAGTGTAATATTTTTTCTAAAAGTAAACAGTTTTTAGATTGCAAACCGTGCTTCTGCTTTTCCCCAGTACATCGCATCATTACGCACCCCTATGCAAAAACGGTGGCACCGGGAAGCGAATCTCCTAAGTTTTCCTAGGCAGTTAAGGGGTTAATCAGTTCTTCTTGCAATATGCCCAGCCCATCGCCATTTCAGCCCTTTTACTTTAACAATGATGTCCTCTACTCTAGTTTGCTCTCTCACCCAAGTGTTCCTTTTTCGATCTCTCCTAGTTATTCCAAGCATGCACCTCTCCATGCTCCTTTGCGTTGTCTGTAACTTTCGTATTGCTCCAACTGTTAGACTCCATGTCTCTGATCCATAAGAGAGGACTGGCAATACACACTGGTTGAAGACCTTTCTTTTTAGACACAAAGGCAATTTCCCCTTCAGGATAAAACTGTTTCTTCCAAATGCACTCCAGCCAAGTTTAATACGTCTGTTGAGTTCTTTCATAATGTTGCCATCCATTGAAATCAGCTGGCCAAGGTAAATATATGAATCAGCAATTTCTAGCTCAATGTTGTCAACTTGTATTTTTGTTTCCTCTACGAAATTATTGAACATGATCTTAGTTTTTTGTAGGTTCATCTTGAGTCCAACTTCTTTACTTCTAGTTGAGAGCTCCTGTACCATGTCTTGGAGTTCTGATGGGTTCGTTGAAAAAATAACAATGTCATCAGCAAACCGCAAATGATTTAAATATTCACCATTTATTTTTATTCCCTTGTTATTCCAATTTATCTGCTGAAAAATCATCTGTAAAGCTGAAGTAAAAAGTTTTGGAGAAATGGTATCTCCCTGCCTCACACCTTTACCAATTTTGATAGCTTCGGTATCTTTATGTAACCGAAATTTTGCACTTGCATTTTTATACACACATTTCACCATGTCAATGTACACATCCTCGATGTCTGCTGATCTTAAAGAGTTGATGACTGCTGATGTTTTAATAGAGTCAAAGGCCTTCTCATAGTCAATAAATGCCACACACAATGGAAGTTCATATTCATGTGTTCTTTCAATTAATTCTCTTAATACTTGAATATGGTCCACTGTACTGAATCCACTTCGAAATCCAGCTTGTTCTCTTGGTTGAGCTGCATCTAATTTTTTCTGCAGGCGATGTGTTAGCACTTTTGTGAAGATTTTATAAATAGCAGGTAACAAGCTAATTGGTCGGTAATTTTTTAAATCCTCTTTATCACCTTTTTTATGCAAAAGAATTACTGTTGCAGAATCCCATTGGTTTGGTATGTTACCACTGTTGAGGCATTTGGTAAAGAATTTTGCGAGTATGTCTTCTACATGTTCTCCAGCTTCTTTTAAGATATCTAATGTAATGCCATCATCGCCAGGGGATCTTCCTTTCTTCATACTTTTTATTGCAAATGCTACTTCTTCTTTTAAGATTTTAGGAGCTGTTCCTTCGACTATCTCAGAGTCTTCGTTTAATCCACTGTTTCCCTCATACAGCTTTCTGTAGAATTCTTCAACTCTTCTAAGTATTTCTTCCCTATTTCTTGTTACAGTGCCATCCTCTCCTTTTAATTCCATTTACTATTATATTTACTGTTTGAAAAATTTAATACGGAAAAAGTCAGTGTATGTGTGCTTCGCGTTCGGTTCGTAAATAGCTTGCTTCTCGCCAAAAAATATGAAATAAAATATTAAAAACAATTTAGAAGTTTTATTAACATTTTTTTCTCTATTTTAACAATTACATTATTAAGCGTTTTTATTATTAAAAAATATAAATATCATGAGTGAAGTTATTTTTGATATTACGAATAAAGAGAAATTATTGTTATTTAACATTATTTTTATTGCCTTACTGCGAATAATGACATTATAGACATTTCAAACATAAAGTGTATGCAAAAGCATTATTATTTTATGGAATTAGATGTATAGAAAGCACAAAGAAAGTGTGTTCAGTGGGTTTCGCCCTATATATTTAACCCACTTGGCGGTTGTTTGTTTTTAAGACCTTTTTTCACAATAATTTATTTAAGGATAAAGAAAAAGACCTCACAAGTATACTTATTTTAGTTAAAGCAGTATATTTTACCCCTTGTGTATAACTGTGAGCTTGAGTTAAGCTTAGCTTTATCTTGTTGAAGTTTTAACTATGTGTACAATATACATAGTATATTCTATTTATTTCTTGTTTACTTTCAAATCGTCTTGTAATTGTAAGTAGCAGCAATTACAAAAATTATTAGGGACTGCATAGTTATTTTTGCTTATATTTCTTTTAACTGTGAGAATAATTTTTGAACTGCTCATTATAATCTACCACGAAAAAATTTACATTTGTAGGCAGAAAAGGAATGCTAAAAATTTGTAGATTTCGTAAAAGAATTTTTTAAATATTACCCTATGTCTACTGCAAACAAAATATTCAGCAAGCCTAATATCCGTGTAAAAACCTGGGGCAAACCTAATAAAAACTTTTTTTATACAAATATTTTTAAATGAATTGAAGATTATAATCTTCAAAAGCAAACAAATATGTTCACACTTATTTATTGCTTCATGGTTATCAATTTGCGAGTCCACCGTTCGAATACGATCAGCAAACCCTGTTACATAGACCAGGAATAGATTTAATATTTTTTGCATCGTTAAAAACATCTAAAAACAACAGCAAATTAAACCGAATATAAGCTACCTATTCACAAGAAATTCGATATTAGTAACACACAGTATTTTTACTTATTCTTAAAAATAATTTTCATTTTTTCTCAAACAAAATCAGAATTTCTTCAGATATTCCTCCTCCTTATGTTACTTTTAAATCTTAAATAAAACAATTTATATTCCCATATACCTAGGATTTTTATCTCCTAAACTAGATTAACATCATATTAAAGTATGGGAAATTTTTTCTCCTCATAGTCAATGTTGTATCAATACCAGATGTCAAATTTCTCGCAAAGGAAAAAAATCGTTTAACGGGATCTGGTTTGAACCAGTTCATGGAATCCGTTTTCACTAGACACCGTGAAATCATATTTTTCTTTGCAAGCCGTTTGCCGCCTAAAGTCATGCCATTTTCATCAATAGTCATAAATTAACCAGCAAATTTCAATATTTTGTTTTTTAAAAATATCTGGTTTCTAATTTAATTTTATTTCATTTTTTTATTTGATAACTTATATCATTTATTAAAATGTTTGAATCAAGTTTCCAATGAAACTTAACCGACGCCAAAATAAAAAATTAATTAAGTAATGTTAGGCTTCCTTTGTACAACAAGCGAAATCGATAACAATCTAATATTCATATTCAATTTTCAAATAATAATTGCGGTTTTAAAAATTGTAAATAATTTTTTTTTGAAAAACATTTCAACTATTTTTAGAGTTTGGTATATTTGTTGTTTGGCTTAAAAGAACATTGGCGGTTTTATTGAGTCATACACACTTAAAATATGGTTACTGCTTCAATATTTAGTTACGGAATTTCCAGATTGACGTTAACTTCAGACAACTAATGAATGAAAAGTCCAGCCTTTCGTTTAATGATTGAAACGCCCCTTCATTTTTCATTGGGCAACATATTATCAGAAATATATTATTAATATTGATTTCAGAAAACTAAAAGTAACAATTTTTTTCAAAGTTGCTCGATATGGCGTAAGGATTACGAAAATATGCAGTTTATACGGTGTTTTTTAAATCCTATATATAATTCTAAATGTTTTCTGTATATATTTTTATAATATGTTTATTATTAATATTATGTTTCATTCCAAAGTTTTTAACATATATATATGAATGTATATGAAAAGTTTCGGAATAAAAGATGAAGAGCATAATTCAGGAATATGTATAAAAACATTTTAAAAAAATATATATAATGTCCTTTCGGAGTGGCATTATCCACTCCGAAACCACACAGTGGGACCTAACTGCACAGAAGTTTGTTTAAACTTTTTATTTTTCTATTTAGTTTGCTTGTCTTGGCATCTTCTCTTTTTCGGTCTTGCCCCTCAGAGAGATCGTTTACCACAGGCGCAAGACAAACACACAACTGGGGCAACTTCATTGGAGCTTAGATTGGCTCCTGTTTTCAAGCTGCCCTTTTTTGTTTGCATGTCCAGTTGGACAAATCCAGTTTCCATACCAACCTAGGACCTCAGCAGAATGCGCAAAGCAAACTCTCCGGAGTTCCAGAATTCCCCAAACGGCCTTCCAATCCTTGCCCTCGTTGCACTGAACTGTATTGTTTCCTGCTAGACCGTAATTCCTAAATCACTGAACTTCTTCCCTTATCTGGGAATCGAGCAGCCATTCCGGAATAGGCAAAAAATAAAATGTCCCGGCTAAAGTGCCGGAAGAAGCTTTCTAACTGGCTCGGGAGTATTTTTGTATTTCTTATCACACGCAGTAATCAGCAAATTGCCCTGATTTAAAGTTGAATGCGATTTAAACCGTTTTTTTCTGCGGAGGTTGCGTATTAATCGGATTTAGATAAGATTGTTAATGTGTCAAATAAAGTACGCATGGCATTCCCTATTTAATCGTGTGTGCATTTATACTCATTTGATATTTTTGCATTTCCCGTAAATTTTTTGTATAAAAATAATTTAGTAATATTGCAATTACGTAGTATTTTTATCGTTATAAATAAAATATGAATGATTAATGACAATGGTTGAAAGAAAAAAGTCAATAAATATTGGCTTACGAAGTTATATTCTTTAGAATAAAGTAATACAATCTGCATAAATTGAAGTAAAGGTGAAGAAATAGAATAAAGCAATTTACATAACTCGATCAAGAAAATTTAAAAAATTCCTAAATGAAATCATAATTCCCTATCGGAGAAAAATATATTATGCCCTTCATGTGTTAGTGATAATCTATATTTCAACATAGTGGCCTTGAAATATTTGTTACAGCGTGTAATTTGTTTTCAAATTTAGACGCATAAAGTCCATGTTTTGTTGCTGTAGCTACTTGGTTGAGGCACGTTAGTTACCTTTATTGCATATAAATTGCTAGTCTAATGTATCTAAGGAAAGGAAGAGATGGAAGTCACTGGGGCCAAGTCCAGGATATATCGCGGATGCTCCAGAATTTCCTAGTGAATAGCTGCAGCAAGTCCTGTATTTTCTGTGCATATGGTCGAGCATTTTTGTGGTGAAGATGATTATATGGTCACTTAAAAGAACAAGCATTTCTTCATGATGGTCTTTTACAATATCTTCAGAATTGTGCATTAGCTGTTAGCCTTGTCTGCTGTATCAGATAAATTATTCAAGCAGAAAGTCATTTCGAACTGACAAATCTTATCTTCGACGAAGCATAGGAGGGGATTATTTACTTAGGCCTTACCATTGGTACAACTATCTTAGAAGAATATTACGATAACGTGCACTGCAACCACCCTAGTGTTTTGCTTTAACTCGATTTACGACGTATTCGGAACCCTACCAGTGTTTAACACAAAGCTTAACCAGACAACCGCCAGATCTGCGACTGCGTTTAGTGGGCCATCGCATTAGCAATGCAATTCAGCAACAAGAGTCACCGATAAGGAATGTGAAATTGTTGTTAAGACATTCAAATGTGATTTGCATCATCTGGGGGAAAAGACTATAAAATATTACCACTGTTGGACCACCGTCCAGCACCATGTAGGAGAAGCCATACTTCTTCAATAGTCAAACCATAGCCGGGACATATAATCTACTTACTGTCAAATTGATTAATGAAGAAATCATCTACTTTTCGGTAAAGCTCAATGATGTCGCAACGTTCAGCATGTCTTGTAAAGTGTACAAGGGTTGCAGAATTCTAGTTGGGATTGTATAAATAAAACAATAAAGCTTAAAAGTATCGACTATACAATTTAAAAATAAAGTACTTGATATTTGAATGGCCAATATAACGAATGATATCAGGTCAGAAGTAAGACATCTGCCCAAAGTTGTCATTTTTATTGAAATGGAAAAAACTAATGGTAATGCCATATACGAGATATCACACACCTGTTTCTTAATGACTTAAAACACAGACAATCTCTAATGTCTGGAAGAAGGGTGAGGTCCTCCTTTTGTGTAAGAAAGAATCCAAAATGATGTTAAAAATTATGGGACGATTATCTTTCTTCCGGTTATTTACAAAGTTTTACACCTCAGTTTTATTAAAAAAATACCTACAATATTATATGATGCTCAACTAAAACACACACGGAAGTTTAAAAATCCATTCAGTATAATACGTTACACCTAAGTTGAATATACCATAGGAAACTCAATATGCATAAGTATACTTCGTTTCATTTTTATTGACCATGTAACTGTGTTTAGTTGTGTTACCAAACGATCTATAATTAGTGCATAAGTATACTTCTGTTTCATTTTTATTGACCATAACTTTGTGTGTTAAACGATATAATTAGTGCATAAGTATACTTCGTTTCATTTTGAACCATAACTGTTGGTTGTGTTACCAAACGATTTATAATTAGAGGTGGGAGCTATAGCCCCCCCCCCAAAAAAAAAACCAACAATTAGTCCCTATATTTGAAAGTTGTTCTAAATCACTGGTTCTGAGAATTATTACTCTGTGAAAAACCTTTATATGCAGATGCGCCCTCCCCTCGGTTAACAAGAAGTGAAATTTCTATTGGCAAATGGTATTTGTTTTACGTATTCCCCACCATGCCATACATGTCTCCAATAAGACGACTCTTTATGAATGTTCAATGGAATCTATTGAGAGTGATTGTATATGTGTGAGCATGGAAATAAATTATTGTTATTATTATAAAATTATTCTACTTTTAAACTATTAAATAAAATAAATGTCTTAAATGCTGTTATTTGTTTTGTTGAAATATTAAAATTGAGAAAAGTTTATTCACCTAATTATCTGCAAAATTATGCTCTTCCACGAAAACAATATAATTTGCCATTATTTGCTGGGTTTTCCATTTTTCGGTTTAAAGAAAAATATTTAGAATTTCTTCAACCAAATTAATACAAAATTGTGCGTTATTTCCTAAATACTATATAGAGCAAACTGAAACATTGAATAATAAAATGCGCAAATATTCACATTTAAAATCCAATAATGTTTATTTTTTACACATTTAATTTAATCCATGACTTATGAAAAGGATACGTTTTCCAAAACTTAAGGTGTGTCCCACCGAAATAAAGCCACCGTGATTATATGCCGTAACTGGACACGAAACAAACCAATAAGAACAAAACAAATATATTAAGAAAGTCTGTATACAAATACATATTTGCAAGGAGTAACTCACTCCCTGCCCCACTTGGGCAGGAAAAAAAAATGAATGTGTAAAAAAGAGGGGGAAAAAGTGTCCAGCCGAAATAAAGCCACCATCCCTATTAGTGTTTTAGGTAACTCTCAATATTCGAGCTGCTACAGGTAAACAGGTTTATGACGTCAGGAAGTTGTCAAATAACTTACCTGTTCTATCCCAGTCGAATGTTGACTTCAGAAGGTTGTATTTTCTATTTCTCCTGCAGTATTGCAATGGGAAAACGAACCCAGCTATCAGAGTTCGAGAAAGGCCAGCTAACAGCTTTTAAGGAACAAAGTCTTTCATATAGACAAATATCTAAGCAAATCAAACGATCTAAAACCGTAATAGACAATTTTGTGAATCAGGGCAATACGTACAGGTATAAAAAAAGGAGGTGTACAGGCAGAAAAATGACTTCCAGGCAGGAAAGAGATATTGTGCATCTTCTTTCACAAGGTGGTATTTCTCTCAGACAATTGGCCAAAGAGGATAACATCCCTGTGACAAAATCAACTCTGTCACGGATTGTAAAATATACAAAAAACTTCCAATATAAAAAAGGAAACAGCAGCCCATGTTGAAAGCTATCCACAAGCAAAGGATAGTAGATTGGGCCAAATATCATCAAACCTGGAAAGACCAGTGGCATCGTGTTATATTCTCAGATGAGAAAAAACTTACTTTGATGGCCCAGACGGCCTTACACTCTGTTGGCGTGACATGAGGGAAGAAGAGGAAATCTTCTCCAAAAGATAATAAGGTGGAGGCTCATTAATGGTGTGGGGAGGCTTCGGCTATGGTGGTAAACTTAACCTGGCTTTCCCCTTAGGCCGCATAAAGGCTACCGATTACCAAGAAATGCTAGAAATCCAGTTACTGCCATTTGCAGAGAGAATTGGTGGCCCAAGTTGGATTTTCCAGCAGGACAACGCCCCCATTCACGTTGCAAAACCCTCTTGTGAATGTTTTTTGCATAATGGGGTACATGTCATGGAATGACTCGCCCTTTCCCTTGATCTTATTTCCCAAGAAAATGTGTGGGGGTAACCTCAGTAGGGCTGTATATGCCAATGGCAGACAGTTTCAGTCTGTGGCAGAATTGAAGGCTGCCATCATTGAAGTCTGGGATAATATTGATGCCATTGTCCTCCAGGGATTGGTAAATGGTATGCCACATCGTGTTTTCCAAGTCATATATAATCATGGCGGATATATTGGCTATTAACAGTAGTGGCTTTATTTCGGCGGGACACTTTTTCCCCTCTTTTTTTACACGTTCATTTTTTTTCCTGCCCAGGTGGGGCAGGGAGTGAGTTACTCCTTGTAAATATGTATTTGTATATAGACTTTCTTAATATATTTGTTTCGTTCTTATTGGTTTGTTTCGTGTCCAATTACGGCATA
>QLNU02015360.1:77677476-77693216 GCA_006491805.2 Dysdera silvatica
CAGGAAGTGAGTTACTCCTTGTAAATATATATTTGTATATAGATTTTCTTAATATATTTGTTTCGTTCTTGTTGGTTAGTTTCGTGCCCAGTTACGGTACACAATCACGGTGGCTTCATTTCGGTGAGACACACCTTATCTTATAGACGCTTGTTTTCCTTCTATTACGATTTCGTGTGTCGATTGAAGCATTAGCTGGGCTTTGATTGGCTGGTACTGATAGCACAAGGGAACATAAACACTTAAAACGTTTTGCGGGGAAATAGGTGGAATGAAAATTTTGTTTTCTAATTTATAAATATTACTGATTCTTTTATAAACACCTACGTATAAACATAATTATTTGGAGGTCTCGTCAAACCATCGATCGCACCCCAAATTATTAACGCAATAAAGACGTATAAAGTATAATATCAATGAACAGTATAAAGTTGTGAACAATTTTAGGCATATAATAAAAAAATTTCGCAAAAATTTGCGAACAATTTTAGGCATGAATAAGCTTTATGTCTAACGAGAATATTGTAATTTCAGCAATAATTTATATGAGAAGCCAAAGTAAGCCTGCAAAACTAAGTCACAGTGTTCAAATTGAATATTAATATATTCTATTACAAACGCTTGAATCATTATATACATCATAGGGGTTTACGGGATATTCCGCCGCGTCTATTTATTAAATACACTTAACGTTTCACTCCGTGCTACGCGAAGCATCTTCAGAATTAATACCGACCAAGTTATCCTTTGCAAAATGCAACACTTTCACTTGGTTGCTCGGCAGAAAATGAGAGAGTAAAAAATATGAGACATATTTTTAGTACTATTTCCATGGCTATCCTCTGATTGGCTGATTCATGACTTGTTGGATGAAGGTCGTCGCTTATTGGCCCAGAGAGTGGCAAGTTTAGATTGGCTGAAAAAGGCCCTAATTTTTTGTGAATGTTTAAGCAGGAATTCCAAATTGATGCAACGTTAATGGGGTCTTCTCCATGGAAATTATTAGGACAGTTTTTAATGGCCAAGACTTCCATATATAAGCATGGCCACAATGATCTAGTTTTTGCGATAACCGAAGTGTCGTGAAAAAGAATTTGATGTTTATAATCAATGGCGTGTTGAGCGACCGCTGACTTGTTAGGTTGTTGCAAGCGAACATGGCGTTTATGTTCCTTACATCGTATGCAAATTGAACAACCAGTTTGTCCTATGTAACTTTTACCGCACTGACATGGAATTTTATAAACGCAGGGCTTTTTAAGGGGATCTCTGGATTTATTGAAATATCACTGAGTTTGTCGGTGGAATGAACAACAGGTCTAATACCCTGTTTGGCCAAAATGCGTCCAATTTTGTCTGTAGTATTTTTAACATAGGGCAAAAAAGCCACAAATTTAAATTCAGTTTTGTTGGATACCACTGTTGCCAAGGTAGTGAAAACCGCGTCATTTTCTTTTCTCATGGTCTGATTGATAACACTTTTAGAGTAACCGTTCATGAGAAATGTTATGATAGAAAAGATAACACGGACTTCAGGTTTCAACCTCACATACCTTATGAGCACGCTGTATATAGGTGTTTAAAACGGATTGTTTTTGCTCAGGGTAATGATGGTAGTTACCATTAAAATATCTATTGGTATGAGTAGGCTTACGATACACAGATGAGGCAAGAGCCCCATCATCCTTTCTAGTAACAAGAACATCAAGGAAGGGAATTTTATTTTGCATTTCAACCTCCATGGTAAACTGAATGTTGTTATTTATGCTGTTAAAATGTGGTGAGAATTCTTATAATGCCGCTTCACCATGAGGCCACACCACCCACGTGTCATCGACATATCAACGCCATATTTTTGGTTTGTGTTTCGCCGATGCTAGGGCCCTGTCTTCAAAATGTTCCATGTAAACGTTTGCAATAACCGGGCTAAGTGGGTCACCCATTGCCACACCGTCAGTTTGTTTATAAACGTTATTATCATAAACGAAATAGCCGAAAGTGAGACAAAGTTCAAAAAAGGGGACCAAATCCGAGGGAAACACTTCTTTCAATAGGGCAATGCTGTCCGCGACGGGTACTTGTGTAAAAAGAGAAACCACATCAAAATTGATTAGCAAATCAGTGGGCGCAAGGATGAAATTGTCCAACAGTTCAATGAAATGGCCTGAATCACGTACATAATGAGCTGAGTTTCCGACAGAGGTGCTAAGTTGTTTGCTAAGAAACTTTACCAGGCTGTATGTGGGTGAACCAGTAGCGCTGACAATAAGTCTTAAAGGAACGCCTTCTTTATGTATCTTAGGTAGCCCATACAATCTTGGCGGGAGGGACTCACTGGCCGATAGCTTTGAGACCAATTGTTTATCCACAAAGTATTCTTTTAGTAAAGGGTTGATTTTACGTTCCGGTTGGGCTGTGGGATCTTTTGTTGTTATTTTATATTTATCATCAGATCGTAAAAACTCGATTTTTGTGTTGTAGCTAGCACGGTTTAGAATTGCTGTCGCGTTTCCCTTATCCGCTTGTACTCGACTTAAGGAACATGAAGGCCATATTCGCTTCCAACAGCATAATAAGTCAATGGCCGCTCGACACGCCATTGATTATTAACATCAAATTCTTTTTTACGACACCTCGGTTATCGAAAAAACTAGTGCATTGTGATTACGCTTATACATGGAAGCCTTGGCCCTTAAAAACTGCCCTAATAATTCCAATAGAGAAGACTCTGTTAATGTTCCATCAATTTGGAATTCCTGCCTAAAATTTCACAAAAAATTATGGCCTTTTTTAGCTAATCTAAACTCGCCACCCTCTGGGTCAATGAGAGACAACCTTCATCCAACAACCAATGAATCAGCCAATCAGGGGATAGCCAGATGAAATAGTACTACAAATACGTCTCATATTTTTTACTCACTCATTTTCTGCCGAGCAACCAAGCGAAAGTCTTGCATTTTGCAGAGGGAAACTTGGCCGGCAATTACTTCTGAGGATGCCCCGCATAACACGGAGTGAAACGTTAAGTGTTTTTAATAAACAGACGTTGCGGAATATCCCGCAAAGCTCTATAATGTATATTAATAGACGCCGTGAAAGTCTTCGTGAATGTACTTGAATCTTTGATTAAATACGATCAGTATTTAAATGTATATTTCATTTCCTTTTAGTTATTTGCGTTCCCCATCGCCCTGCCCTCTCAATCAAAAGCATTTGGAAAAATTTCAAATACAATAGGACTCACTTGTGACGAGCACACATTTACCGAGTTCTGGATATTGCCAAAAAAATATAGACTATGTTTAGTATGATGATTAATACAGCAGAATTCGATTGTTTGTAATTATCAAGATTTTTGCAGTGTAGATATAGCGAATAATTTCTTTGGTCCCAATTTCCTCGTTATATGCGGTTCCTCTTGTATAGGGCCTCGCTCGAAACACCCTGCCTTGGGTCTCGCAAATTGTAGGGCCGCCTACTATTGCGAGATTGCTATGTGAAGTCTATGGAATCTTAAAATTAGTGATATTAGGGCTCTGCCTTCTTATTTTTAATTGGACCATTTTTGCGACATGCAAGAATTCGAAATTACATTGGTTAGTTCAGCTTTTACATGAGTCTTGAGAGCAACTGGAGTGTGTACATTTGTAGGGTTTCGGGAAGTGTCACTTTCACTCGTAAATGCAGTGTGGTGTCTAAACATCCTGAGTTAAGTTCTTGTCCACATGCCTATTGCTTTGGTAAATTGATTGGCATTCCCATGAAAAAGTTTTGTCTTGCTCGTTTCTAGGGTACCAGAACTGCACATGTGGTTTATTCATGAGTTGGTAACGGCGGATTTCGCATGGAAAATGTAGAGCTTGAGCACTCTCCTCAAGGTTAACGGCAATCAAACAAAATTTTAGGAAACGCAAGAAATGTGTACAATTGGAAGACTTTCTCCCGGTTTCAAGTTGGGCGAGGAGGGAAGGGGTAACACATAGTCATGTGAAAATTAACTGCGACTCTCTTTCGTTCAGTTCCCAACATTTGTCTGCATTTCAGCGCAACAGAAACGTTTGTGTGAAGACATCATGATACATCACATAGTTTTCATTTCATAAAAGTAAAATTTATAAATACTTCGAACAAAATTATTAATACAGAGCAAGCACACATTTCATTTTAAAAATATCTGTTTGTAGTAAGAAATTTTAAAACATATTTACTAATACGTGAAAATTTAATACGATGTAGTTATTTTTTATATCCCTTTAGATTTTGAGACTACTGAAATTCTTAGGCCTGTGCATCTCCCGCGCCTATGCAGAAATTTACCGCTGACTAACGGAACTTACTCATCTGAAACTAAAGTTATCTATAAGTAAATTTGGCCGCAATATTGCTTTTGTATTAAAATACTCAAAAAGGTTACAAAGACATTCCGAAAAACTTCTAGAGAAAGGTGAAGCATCTGATCTAAAAATCAACTTTTAGAGGTGATAAATTATGTTTAATAAGTTCCATAAAAATCACGAGGATTATGATTTTGGAAGAAGTATTAAAGCAGTTTAACTACACTGGTGTGCAAAAATTAAGGATAAGATGGAAAAAGTAACATAACAGCGGAACGAACAGGCAGAACTGACCGAAAGACCAATCAGGAGACTGCCTAGGGTCCTACACGGTAGGGCATTTGCGTATACGCATCATGATGTAATGTGGGCGTGTGGGTAGGGTATAAAGCACGAGGGCGGTGTTCGCGCAGTATTACAGTGGAAGCTATTGCATAATGTACGTTGGTCTGAACGACGGCAAGTTGCTGTAGCAGTGCGAGATATTCAACAGACAGCCCCGTAGACAACATCTGGATAAATTTACTCGAGGTCGAATCATTGGAAAGTTGGAATAAGATCGAAGTGTGACGAGTGAGGCCGAGGAGTTCGTAATCGCACACAGCATCGTGTCACGAGCATGGACGGCATTTCGAACGACAGGAACAGTTGTCCGAAGGTTTAATGGTGGTTGTCCATGAGCAATCACGGCAAGGGAGGATCGGTATCTTGTTCTACAGACGGTGAGAGATCGACGGCTGACAGCGGGTGAAATCACAAGCCACATGTAACGCACTACTGGACGGATGCTATCGCATTTTACCGTGACTAGGAAATTGCACACAGGCGGTTTATTCGCTCGGCGACCAGTACAGTGTGTACCATTAACATCTATCCATCAGGAGCGGCGTTTTCTGTGGTGCCAGGAACACAAAAATGGGGAGCTCAACAAAGGAGTCGAGTGCTGTTTACGGATGATAGTCGATTTAGTCTCATTAGCGATTCTGGATGTCTATACATCTGGAGAGAGCGGTGAGCACGCAATCACCCCTCCAACATGGTCGAAAGGGACCGATTTGGAGGTGGAGGAGTTCCGGCTTGGGGAGGCATAATGATTGGTAGCCGTACAAAGCTCCACATTTTCCAAGGAGGTTCAGTCACTGGTGACCGCTATTGTATCGAAGTTCTCCTGCCTTATACCCATATTTTCCGGGGTGCTGTGGGCCTGAAATTTCTCTTCACAGATGACAACGCTACATCCCCTCGTACAGCTGCTGTCGCTGAGCTGTCAGAGAGTGAAGATATTCATCGTATGGAATGGCCCGCACGGTCTCCGGACCTGAATCTAATAGAACACGTGTGGAATGTTCTCGGGAGATGCTTGACAGCACATTGTCATCCACCAGCAACAATTCCTCAGCTGTGATCGGCATTACAAGAGGAATGGGCCATGATGCCTCAAGAGCTCATCGACAACCTCGTATTAAGCATGAACAGATGGTGTACATCCTGCATCGCAATCAGGGGTTATCATATCCCCTACTGAAAACTGTTTTTCTTGCCTGCCGCCTGTCACATGGACGTTTCTGTCTTCTGTCCTCCTGTGCTGAAAGCCCATTTTTGAATAAAAGTCCTTTGTATCCTTTGGATTCCTTTCTTGGTCAGTATTGTTCACCGTTTCCATAATCTTACATCTCGGAAATATTATGGTATGCTTTGTACCCATTTGAAACACTGGGGTGTGACGTTACATGCAAAAAATTGTCCCGTCCTTAATTTTTGCACACCAGAGTATACTTAGCCAACAACTGAAAACAAAATGTGACGCATTTTAGGAATATTATGCCTGTAGTACGCATAACTATCTAAGCCATCTAAATTGCGTGCCTTTTTATTTGAAAATACTGTGTAAGTCTGTTTTTCATCTTGGTGTATATAATTTCTCTAAGATTCTCTAAGAGAGTAAAATCTAAAGGTTTTGGCTTTTACTCTATATATGATCTGCACAGCATTCGATTTACTATGTATAAATTTATTTTAGTGCAGTAGCAAGTTGTTTAATTATGTGTCCAAATAACAGCTTTGACGCTGACAGAAATGATGCTTTAATATTTTGAATTAAAAAACGAAATTTCTTTCTCCTTAACAGACTGTTTGAATTTCCTTCCAAGTTATTTTGGGGAATGATAATTTTCATCACTTTTGTAAAATATTAGCAAGAACTGTTTTAGTGTCTTCTCTTTGTAACGCATTTTTGCATGAAGGATTTAAATTTTTGCGAATTTTAAGTTTCAAGAATTCTCTGCTCGTGTTATATTTGTTTACCGGTGTCGTATGAGCTTGACTGATTGCATTTTCTACAGTCCGCTTCAGCACATATGCCGTTCCACTGTTGCGAAACTTATTTGCATAAATGGAGATAAGTTTCCCATCGTTAGTGTTCGCATTGTAATTATTTTTAGACTTTTTTTAATCTTTTGCCTAGATATGCATTTAGAAGTCTCAACTATGCAGATATTTTCTAATGTGAAAATTATTCATAGAGCAAAATTATAGCAATATTATAATATTTACACATTTTATAGGATGAGCTCTAATTATTTATTTTAATTTTGTGAACTAAAAATAGTTTTAGCATATATCGTATCTTTCTCAAACTTCTTCTATTATTAGAAGCACCCACGCAATCACGAGGTATTTTAAAATACAATACGTATTTTAAGAAAAGCAATTTCTACAAATACAATTGGAACTTAAAAGTACACACGTCTATAAAACATAACTGTAGAAGACTCAATTTCAACATAATTTCACTAAGGATATCTTCCCGCATATTTTCCACATAATCGAATGTCACTACATGGTATTTACATTTAATCGTATTTCTTAATTTTACACCAATATTTATTTTTAACAAACTACCATAATCTATAGTATACCAGCATTTTGAATAGCGTGGGAAAACTGTTTAGTTCTAAATCGTTCTAAAATTCATAGTCCACATCGTTCAAAATCATATTAATATTCAACCAAATTTAGAGTTCCATATTGCATTTCTATCATATGCTTCGAATCCATAGCCTATACAAGTATTCAAAATATGCATACTGTTATAAATATATAGTTAAAACTCTAGTTAGAACTGAAACATTAGAGCTTAGATCTCTATTAATAATGGCGTATTTGAGGACAAAGTAATTAGTTTTGCAGTTAATTACTACGCGTATTCCATAAGGTACTTAATAATTACTTACTGTTATTAAACAGGTGCATCAAACTGTAGAAAACCTGCACTTAAGAGACAATTTATTTTTTTTCCAAATGAGTTATTGATTTAGCTAAGCTCGAAATATTTTGAAATAAAATTAACGATTGGAAGGGGTAGTAGCTTGTGGTGTAGGAATTTTGTTTGACAAACTACTGCTTGCTACACACCTTATTACTTATTTTGAATTGCAAAATTCTAAATAAGCAGGATCATTAGCACTCACGTTGGGGTAAAAATCACCTAACGTTTGCATAAAACTAGTTTATCTGTTTTTTTTAGTATAGCCTACCGTGCTTTTACCTCACTGTACTTCAAATTCAATTTTTATGTTTAATAGTATACAAAAAATAACTTGTACACTAATCTCATATGCCCGCAATTTCCTAGTCATACTTATCTATCCAGAAATGCAAACCAGTTAACTTTATCGCTCTGTCCTGAACTCGTTGCCAAACAAAATATATTCATCATTTTGTGGTCTTACCCCGCGACATCTCTTCTCAAAATGTGTGTATCACGAGGTAAAAATGTCACTGCCCATAAACTAGCAGTTATTAGGATTTTTTTAATTTTATGCATGTATGGCATATTTAAGGTTTTATTTGGTGCTGCGATGCCAATATCTGATTTCCTTTGAAAGGAAAGATATATGTCGGACGACAACTTGGGGCTGTAGTGGGATCCCATAACGTTTTGGATCTCGTAAAATGATTAGTTGACCCTTGGAGAACAAAGAAACGTTATCATAGACAATTTCTTCACCAGCGCTTAGTTAGCAGAGGATCTATTAGCTGTGAAAACTATAGTGGTTGGAACAATCAGAAAAAATTGAAAAGACCTTCCAAAAAATTACCGGTAAATTTTCAATGCGACAAGAAGTTATCTGTTTTTTTTTAATAAACAACTGAGTTAGAAACATTTAAAAAAAAGGAAAGCAATTGTTCTGTTAACTTTCATACATCATGACAAGAACGTCATTCAGAAAAAAGACAATAAGCCAGAGATTATCACTCACTACAGTACAGTAAAATCTGGCATGGACAACCTTGACCAATTATGCAGGTTGTACACCTGTAAGCGAAAGGTACACTGTTGGCCTATGGTCTTCTGGTTTAGTATGGTTGAGTATTGAGCCGTTGTTGGGTACATAATTTGCAATTTGAAATGCTCATACTGGGGATCTAAGAAGTAATATCGACATCGCTTGTTCCTGAAAGACCTTCGGAAAGACCACATCCAAAGAAGACTTCAGAACCTTCAATCGCTGCAGTCTGGATTGCGCCTTTCACTCAAATCTTTGGGGGTGGAAATTCAGAAACTACACACTGCAGCAACTGGAATTCCAGAGACGAATAAAAAGGTAGGGTGCCAGCTATATTCACATTTTTTGAATTGAAAGGTAAAGACACCCGATACACCAACTGCTATATCCCGTGTTTTTCCAAACACCAGCAGATCATCTGCGACATATATACAGAGAACATTTAGAATATATTAAAACGAATATGAAATTTGGATAATGTCCTTGTGTTTACGAATAAAATTGTACCTGAATTAGTATTTTTCAGGTAAATTGTAAATATTAAACATGTGTTTTAAAATGTGGGGTACGTTTGGACTCCAGGGTGTTTAAAGACAGGACAGAGTGATAGGGTTATTACCTAAATTTTCGAGGACAAATCTCGAAATGACACGTATTGCTTCTATTGGTCCCAGAATTTGGAATTTCCTTCCTAACAAATTACATGCACTTAATTCTACTTCTCTTTTTAAAACACATGTCCATAAATATCCTTTAGAATTGTAACGGCCTTTATTTGCATGCATTATATGTTCATTGCGATAATATTAACCCTTTATAGGGCACTGGGTGAATAATTTCCTCACCATGTGTTGTTTTAGAAAATTGATTGAATTTTCATGATTTTACTGAGAGACCAGGCCAGAAACACGGGGAAAATAATTTTTTAGTTAGATAAACGTACGTCCTACAAGTTTTTGACATCAATCCCTGCAGTTTCTTCTTAAAAGCTTGTTGACATAACTGAAAGCAAAAAGCGGGAAACTATTATCCCACGGCCCATCTGAGACCACGCAAATATCGACATTCTTGTAAATTTAGTTTTTTATGTCAATTTTAAAATACAACGTCCTAAAAAGGCTTTCTGAATCTGAGTATCTGAAATTATGTATATTTAGCTTTATATTAAACGTTGAATTAACAATTTACAGCTATTCAACATTTAAAGTTATCCAAGTTTACCCTGTGGGTACAACGCTAATTTTTCGTTTTTTTTTTTAGCTCTATAAACGAGAGTTTTGATGCCAAAATGTATGTAACATGGACGTAGGAACATTTCTAATACATTTAATCTTTTATTTTTAGATAATACTAATAGTAAAGATGTTCTGCGCATGTAAACAAGTCACGGCACATATGAACTCCAGTTGGTGATGGAGTATCATTTTGAAAGATAGAATATTAGTCTGAGGAGTTTTTTTTTCCTTTTATTTTAATAAATTTTGCTCATTAATGATTTACCTACATCAGTTATCGGAATTATGAATTTTATTTAAAATTTTAATTAACTTTTAATTATTTATTTAATTTATTATTATTTTATTATTTATATATTTATTTGTTTTATATTATATAATTATTTATTTGTTTTATATTATATAATTATTTTATTTGTTAAATTTAATTATTAATAATATATATTCCCATATAATATATTTCATAATATTTATATTTTTTCTTTCTTTATTTATTTTATTTATTTAATACATTTATTATTTAATTAATTAAATTCAAAAACTTTAATTTAAATTAATATATATGTTGATGACATCCTGCTACTGGTTGCCTTACCCTCCACGAAACGACAGGCAGGCACCATTTTATAACAAGATAATGCCCCATACGACTAGCATATCTGTGCCTCCGTGCTCTTGCTACTCTTCATTCGCTAGCAAGGTCATCAGACCTTTACGCCAATTAAACATGTACGGGAAATAGTAGGCCGCCAGATAGTGGCACCGCAAAATGTCGCAGATCTGGAGTTATAGGTGAGGAATACCTGGCATATTATGTATGTCGCAGGATGACATTAGGAACCTTTATCACGCCTTACTTCTGTATACACATTTAATTTCAATAAAAACAGACAATTTCTTCATGGTGGTGCTTTTTTTTTTTTTTTTGCAAAAGAGTACCTATATTATGCACCAATCGCGAAATGCATTTGAAACTCATACACACAAATACACATACATATATACATTATATATATATATAATAAATAAGAACTATAATATATATATATATATATATATCATCATCATCATATTCAACCATTATCTATCCACTGCTGGATGAAGGTCTCTCCAAATGCTTTCCACACAAGTCTATCCTGAGCAATTCGCTTCCACGTCACCCCAACCTGTTTTCTTATTTCATCCACCCATCTAGTTTGAGGACGTTTTCTAGGTCTTCGGTGGTCTCTTGGAATCCAGTTCAGAATTTCTGTTGTCCATCGTTGATCAGTTCTTCTTGCAATATGCCCAGCCCATCGCCATTTCAGCCCTTTTACTTTAACAATGATGTCCTCTACTCTAGTTTGCTCTCTCACCCAAGTGTTTCTTTTTCGATCTCTCCTAGTTATTCCAAGCATGCACCTCTCCATGCTCCTTTGCGTTGTCTGTAACTTTCGTATTGCTCCAACTGTTAGACTCCATGTCTCTGATCCATAAGAGAGGACTGGCAATACACACTGGTTGAAGACCTTTCTTTTTAGACACAAAGGCAATTTCCCCTTCAGGATAAAACTGTTTCTTCCAAATGCACTCCAGCCAAGTTTAATACGTCTGTTGAGTTCTTTCATAATGTTGCCATCCATTGAAATCAGCTGGCCAAGGTAAATATATGAATCAGCAATTTCTAGCTCAGTGTTGTCAACTTGTATTTTTGTTTCCTCTACAAAATTATTGAACATGATCTTAGTTTTTTGTAGGTTCATCTTGAGTCCAACTTCTTCACTTCTAGTTGAGAGCTCTTGTACCATGTCTTGGAGTTCCAATGGGTCCGTTGAAAAAATAACAATGTCATCAGCAAACCGCAGATGATTTAAATATTCACCATTTATTTTTATTCCCTTGTTATTCCAATTTATCAGCTGAAAAATCATCTGTAAAGCAGAAGTAAAAAGTTTTGGAGAAATGGTATCTCCCTGCCTCACCCCTTTGCCAAGTTTGATAGTTTTGGTATCTTTATGTAACCGAAATTTTGCACTTGCATTTTTATACACACGTTTCACCATGTCAATGTACACATCCTCAATGTCTGTTGATCTTAAAGAGTTGATGACTGCTGATGTTTTTATAGAGTCAAAGGCCTTCTCATAGTCAATAAATGCAACACACAATGGAAGTTCATATTCATGTGTTCTTTCAATTAATTCTCTTAATACTTGAATATGGTCCACTGTACTGAATCCACTTCGAAATCCAGCTTGTTCTCTTGGTTGAGCTGCATCTAATTTTTTCTGCAGGCGATGTGTTAGCACTTTTGTGAAGATTTTATAAATAGCAGGTAATAAGCTAATTGGTCGGTAATTTTTCAAATCCTCTTTATCACCTTTTTTATGCAAAAGAATTACTGTTGCAGAATCCCATTGGTTTGGTATGTTACCGCTGTTAAGACATTTGGTAAAGAATTTTGCAAGTATGTCTTCTACATGTTCTCCAGCTTCTTTTAAGATATCTAATGTAATGCCATCATCGCCAGGGGATCTTCCTTTCTTCATACTTTTTATTGCAAATGCTACTTCTTCTTTTAAGATTTTAGGAGCTGTTCCTTCGACTATCTCAGAGTCTTCGTTTAATCCACTGTTTCCTTCATATAGCTTTCTGTAGAATTCTTCAACTCTTCTAAGTATTTCTTCCCTATTTCTTGTTACGGTGCCATCCTCTCCTTTTAATGCAATGATGTGTTTCTTCCCAACAGACAAACTTCCTTTAACAACCCTAAGACTCCTGCTGTTTTCAATGGCCTTCCTTACTAACTCACAATTGAATTTTCTTATGTCTTCTTTCATGTTTTTGCGCAAAGTTTTACAAAGTTCTACATACTCAATCCTGGAACTGGTATTTTGATTGTCCACCTTCATATCTCTTCGCCTTTTCATGAGCTGTTTCGTCTTCTCAGATAATTTGCTATTGTGCTTTTTACAGGTTACACCACCAATTTCCCCAGCAGTTTCAACTATTGTCTTAACAATGTTTTCATTTGCTTCTGAGATATCAATTTCTTCAATAAGTCCTTCCAGTGCAGAAAAGCGATTTTTTAATTCCAACTTGAATGCCTCGGTATTTACTTTCAGTTTCATTAGATCCACCCTCTTACTTACTTGTTTCCTAATGAGCTTCTGTCGTTCTAATTTAGTATTTAAGTGCACTTTACATCTCACCATTCGATGATCACTTCCAGTATTAAATCTGTTCAGTACACTGCAATCTTCAATAATTGATTTCTTGTTTGCCAGGATATAGTCAATTTCGCTAGTTCCCCCATTTGGGTGTTTCCATGTCCATTTTCTTTGCGGTTTCTTCTTAAAAAATGAATTCATGATGCTAAGGTTTTCAGCTTCTGCAAATTCGATGAGTTGATCGCCACGTTCATTCCTTTCCCCATATCCGTATTTACCAACCGATGTCTCTCCTTGTTCCTGTTGTCCAATTCTTGCATTGAAATCCCCCATGATGAGCTTGATATGTTGTTTCCCTTTGGTGTGTAACTCTTTGATTTCTTCATAAAATTCTTCAACCTCTTCGTCGGTATGGCTTGATGTTGGTGCATATACCTGTACTATTTGAAGTTGGTATCGCTGGGTTAGTTGAACAACAAGCCTCGCTGCTCGATCTGATGTACTTTCAACTTCCAGAAGACAGTCTTTAATTCTTTTGTTGATTAAGAAGCCAACACCACTTGTTCTTCCAGTTTCCGTTCCTCTATAGTAAAACAAATGTCCGCTTTTCAGTTCCACCAACTCTTCACCTTTTCTTCTAATTTCACTGAGTCCTACAATGTCCCATTTGATCTTGTCTAGTTCCTCTTCCAATTCCTGAAGTTTTGCTTCAGAAGCAAGGGATCGTCCATTAAACGTAGCCAAGGTCAATAACAAACGGCAGCCTGGGCCATTCCAGTGATTCTTAGCACCCCCTGCTTTCATGCCACACTGACCGCTGCCTTGATCAGGAGCACTCCAGCACCTGGAGACTAGGGGCCATGGTTTCTGGTGTGTCAACATAATGGAGGAATTAGCCATAATTTCACCACGCTGGCTAAACGGGTTGGTGAATTAGCCCTCCCCTTCCGCCTTTCTATCCGTGTAGCAAATATTAATTTGCCACATAAATAGAAAGCTCAGCCTGCACCACTTGAAGGCGGGGTAGGACACTAGGTTACTGGCCTGGCCGGTTCCACACATCGTCACATACGTTCAGCGTGTGGGTCTCCTTCCAGTTAGATACCAGCAACCCTTTTGCAGGCCATATATATATATATATACAAATATTATTTAATTTGCGATTTTCATATTCTAAATAAAGAAAGCGCTTTAAAATGCTAAAAGATGTGCAGTGACTTAATTTTGTGAATGTTTTTTTCACAATTGCAAATTTACCGCAATATTTTTGTTAACGTGGAAGAAGCCTGTTTATATACGTATTTCAAACACTCGAGCGGACTGAATATGTAACAAAAAGCGGTTTTTTTTGTTTCTGAAAATGGCATCTCAGATGACAGGACAAGCGTAATGAAACTCCTGGAGCTGAAAAAATGCTTTTGTCGTTTTCCGTTCTGAAAGTGAATGTTCACAAATGTCGTTGTGTAGTTACACGAAACTTTTTGTAGAAGTTCTCGACAGATCCAAGCGGGAGTAATAAAAGGAATATATAAACAGTCCTTAAATGGACATATGATTTTGGAAATGTGTAAGGTAGAAAAAGATATAAAATCGTTAAATATATACTTTTACTGCATGCGAAAATTGTAAAAAAAAATGCACGAACAATCCTTAAACAAATATATGGTTTTGGAAATATGAAAAGTATAAAAAAATAATTGTTAATCATTATTATTATTATTAGTTAAATATTCAATTATTAAAAACCATTTATCTTACATTTCAAATCTAAAACAATTCATCTTTAATTATCATGATTATAATCATCATTATCAAAGATTTTATTATTAATAATACTGGTTAAGGGTAAATAATATGATATTTATGTGATTCAAAATATGTGAATATAAATATGGTTGTTCTATTCATCTGACATAGATGCTTATTAGAAAATTTCTAATATATATATATTCATTGATTTACGTATATCAATTGTATTTTATTACATATGAAGACAATTGAATGAAAAAACATGAATGAAGAAAAAGATACCCTTGTGCAAAAGAAATGTCTTTTCTGTATTTGCCTAAGCCTGTTCTTTCTTATATAGGGAGTTAAGGGAATTGATGGAAAAGAAAAGGAGAGAAATTAAAGAAAAGTAAAAAAACTAAAATTATAAAATAAAATTATATTTGTTTTCAATCCCATAAGGCAAAATTTCTGCTAATTTGAATTCACCTCTTTTCGGTACCTAGCTTTTTTAAACAGTTAGTATAATTTTAACAGTAGTTAGTATACGTAACTAAGAAATGCTTAAATATTAATTATACATGTAACAAAATACCTGAAATACAAAATTTAAATATATTTAATTAAATATTGAGAGGAATTTATCCATGTTTATTGGCTTTGATATTCAGAGTTGAGTCACATTCTAAATTGAAAGTATATACAGACGTAAGGAGAGAAAATTTCGGTTATTCCGTGGTAATTAGCATATCGTTGTTGAAAATTTTGCAATTTCCTCGAGGCATATTCAAAAAGTTTTGGCGTAAATTTTAATCAAAATATTGAAGAACTCTTTGTGAGTGCTTTCGTACCAATGCAAAGTTCAGTGCAACGCTTGATATATTAGAGAAATGTCTAGGCTTTTTTAAAATATACAGTTATGTGCGCCGAGAAAATTCCAAGCGTTAGCAACTAATCAAGCAAAACACTCTTTTTCATTTGATATTGCATATATTTCCTTGAATG
>QLNU02015360.1:77697657-77726173 GCA_006491805.2 Dysdera silvatica
AGTAGACAGGTATTGAAAGTTAATCATAAAGGTAATTGGGCTAGCTACAGTTACATCTTCACTTATAAAATGAATTTAATTAAGGATTAAAGATGTTAAAATAAGGAAACAGTCAGTGCGAAAAATAAATTGAAATATATTTCTACCTATTTTTCTACTTTAACTGTTTCTTATAAACCTTACTATTCATATTATATTAAATTCAAATTTCACGCACACACATACTGTATGTCGTCATGGTTAGCATTACATACGTAAGTTTTTTATAATTGAAAGAAAAATTCTTATTCTTCTATTTTTATAAACTCTTTTTAAAACCGCTTGCATTTTTATTGGTACGCACGGTTAAGTAAGGGAGTACTACGAATCTAAAAAAATAGGACTCTTATTGCGAAATGGGATTTTGAAATTCCTCGCGAATACATCTTCAAACAGCTTTTTATTTTTTTTATCTACACAGTATAAAGAAAATACATAAGGAAAAAAGACATTGTTGAAAAATATGTTTACGATTGGTTTCGAAGATCAAGGTTGCTTTCTGTTATTTACAGATAGACTCTGAATTTAATAATAAATTTTATTTATTGAAGAACATTATATATAATGGTTTTCATGGTATCGTACATACTCAAATAATAATTGTCACCGTATTTTCCCACTCTTATAATTTCATTCCCAACGACGCATTTTGTTCATTTTACGTGATTAAAACTGCGATTTTAAATTTCCTTCGCAGCAAATAAAGCATTTAATTCGGCTTGGTTTTTCTTCTTTGTGTACAAAACTTAGGCATCTCCATAAGTTTTAGTGATTTTATGAGCTGATTTAGGCTTTTGTGCGATTTTTCTGACACTCATAAATACCTTGGTGTTTTGTAGATAAGAAGGAAAAAATTCTTCTAAAACTTGGGGGAAAAAATGAAAGGTTATCGGTCTGTAACTAGGAAAAAAAGTACCATGAGGAACGAAATGATGGATCGCTAAACCTGAAGGAATTTTTCGGAAAGTGAAGTATAGACGTCGAATGGGCCAGAAAGTTTGTGTAATATAGGACAGAACGAATACATCACGTCACTTTTTGATGAATTCTTCTGAAAATTGCCAAAGCAATGGGTCGGATTGGTGGAATTTTTTAAATAATACCAAGAGATATAAAAACACTTCATTTATTTTTAGGACATTTTGGGCCTAAATTCGCTTTCGTTATCTTCGACGGAAAGATCTTAACACGGCGGTGACGAGTTTCAGTTTACAAGTGATGGAGTGGATAACAGGTAGCATATATATTAATATTATTTGAATTTTCTCACTCAATTTTCGTGGTACTTCAGCAGGGCAGGTCTTTACAAACCTGATCTAAAGCATTTGCACAAAATATTACAACAAGGGAAGGGGCTGAAAGCTTTGTTTTGCAATTGGCTTTTGTCAAGAAATGATTTGTCAATTTTTATTGATGTAAACTTATTTTTAATCGTATTTAACATGAATAGTATTGGCTTCCCACAATTTTCAAAACTACGTTTTTATAAAGGGGTATGTGTTCTATGTCATATGCCTGCAATGTATTGTTTTCGACAGTTATGATTTACCTTATATACTAGATGTGTACGTGTGTGTAAGGAAAGGATTTTTACGTTAATCTTTAGGACATGAAAAACAAAAAAACAAGAAAATACCGTTTAAACCCTAACTTTAAAAATCATTTGATTCTCAATTTCAAAAAGAACCATGCATTCCTCGGAAACTTACAAAAATTTATGCAAATTATCGAACATGAAGGTCTAAAATATAGAAATTAAAGTGTTACAGACTTGAAAAACTACTTTCAGCCCACATTGTGAGTGCCATTTTTCTAGGCACGAAATTTTACTTGACATTTAATAGATCTCCCTATCCAGTTCCACAGTAACGTAATTAGATGCATATATAAATAAGCTGCTGTTACACTGATGATTTCTGCAGGATATGAGACTAAAAAATTTGCTATATTATTTGCTTCGGTGACAGATCACCAATCTCAAACACACCTACCAACGTGAAAATCCTAAGTAGGTTTCAGCTTCATGTCGCAAGACTTATTAGGTCAGCTACTTATACTGGACAGGTAGTTTAAAGTAACCCGAATCACACCAATTGCTTTTGACAAACGACTTTACTGGGAGAAGGAGAATAGAGTTTAACGCCCTACGCTAGGGCAAAAAAAAGTCCTTAAAACGATTTTGTGAACAGTACGCAACCATCTACCCCTATGAACCTCCTCCTATATCTAGGAACTACCTCCTACCTCTATGAACCTCCCTCCTCAAACACTTTGTAATTTTTCCTGTTAGATACATTTTCGCATTTTTTGTTTTGTTTAAAGAAATTGTAGTTATGTTTCTTCTATTTCATTTATTGAGATGCGAATTTTGGACAAAAGTGCACCGAATTACATAATATTCTTTTCCAAACTAAAGTACGTTAACGTTTTTTTAAAGGCACCAAGTTCTGTACTATCATCTTCGCTTATGTGAATATACATATTTAGTAACTTGTGATTTGCAACTTAGTAATTTTATATCGTTAAAATATCTCTAATTGGCTGACACATGGGTCTAAATTTTCTAACTCTACTTAAAACGGGTTATTTAATCTAAAAATTTGACTAATCTGGGAAATAGGCATTTGTTATGTATTTCAGAATTGACTAAAAGTAAAGAATTGCTTGCGTTACATAACATGTTCTTTCACCTTGTAAGCAAAAGTAATATTTGTATTACAGGTATTTTTTTAAAATACATAAACACGCGATTCTAATCTAAATATTTTTAGCGAGCTTTTCCGTTTTCTCAAATGATGGCTTGTAATTTTGGTTATGATCCAACCATATTTGCAAAATTAACAGAACAAACTATTTTTCAACAATAGCAGTCATTATTTGATGTTCTTATCCTAATATTTCAATTACTATTTCTACACAATCCCAACAGTTATAGGTGTGTTTCCCATTGTCTCTTCATTTCCAGGTTACTATATACCAATATACTGAATTTTTGCAGACTTCGTCGAAACTCACATTACCTTATACCGCATTTTCTAAATATCCTGTTAATTTTGTCGAGCCACGTATAAACGTGAGAAATATTACTGCCCGTAATATTTACTGACTATAATAGATTTGAAATGTGTAACTGACAAGAAAGTACCCAACAACGTTTGGCCCGATTTGCTTGAAATTTACAGCACGAACTGTGCTCAATATCTGAAACGCAACCGAGCCGGATTTGCAACAGCAGAACTTTTATATTTTACTTTCTGATAAAATTAACTTGCTTTTTTTTAACAGCTAACACACCACCCGGTCGACTTTATAGACGAAAACATACATGCAGTTTCCCGACGTATGTTAATCGGCTTTATTTCAATATTTGTGAGAAATAGTGCTATGTAGAAGATTGCAGTCCAATTTTAGATGTGCACATTATTCTTTATGGGTTTGTTTTTATCATTTTATTTTACAGCCTCATTAGCACTTCGCTAAATAGTGTATCAATCAATCCATCATTCAGTTAGAGGTCATTTAACCCTTTAAGCGTCGCTTAGTTTTCAAGAAAACCACGCAAAAATTAACTTTTTTTTTATTTAACAAATAAAAATGTTAACAAATTTGTAAATGAGATATGACGACAAAAAGTAACTAAATCAATGCTTTCGCACTATTTATTATATAGCTTCTAAAACATTTTAAAGCCTGGCAATATCACGGGAGCAACAAATATGGATCGATACCGCATCCCGTCAATATGACGGGAGCGACATTTACGTTGTTAAATGTCTCGAGTTCTCTTTTTTTGCACAGTACAACGCATTCATTTGTTCTTCGTTATGAATTTACCTTTTTAATGAAAACTCTCAAAATTTTGTAAGTGAGACTAGGCCTGGCCTTAGCTGATGCATGGCCCAATTTGAGTCACTTTTGCTGAGCCCTATATATATATAACCTCCTTAACGGACACTTTTGAAAAGAGGACACCTTTATTTAATGGACATTTTTTTCAATTCCTATAATCTAGCGATGTTTATTGTGTGTGCTTATTATTACTTCCAAATATTGGACACCTCCAAATAACGAGGGTAAATGCTCAAGTCCTGAGGTGCCCTATTCCAGAGGTTTTATTATATTCATATTTGTATTACAAATTATATACACATTATTATGTGCCTGATTCAGATATTTTGGTTGTTTGTGTCCGCTGCAAAAATTGTCTTAATTTGCAATTTAAAAGAAATCCTTCCTAAGCGCGGAGCCCGATTCAGCCAATTAGATTGACTCCTTTATATGTCCGGCCCTGAGTGAGACGGAACATTGGCACGGAAAATTGAACATGTGTGCATTTGCGAATACAATGTTGACCTGATGATTTTTTATCCGTTAATTATAAAATAATAGTAACGATTTCGCTAAAAGATAAAACATGAATAACTTCAAGTTCATGAATTTGGGAATGAAATTCCAGCGGGATTACGCTTCAGGAATTAGTACATCCTCTTGTAAAATTCAAGCAAATAGATGGAATCATTATGAGATACCTCCTTGTAATGTGAATGATTTTATTGTTTTTTTTCAAAAAATTTTTTTGAATTCTTTTAAACTATTTTCGATAATCGTAAAAATAATTTAACTTGTGCGTATTAATGAAAGCCTTTCAAGGCAGAAGCTCTCATATGTCTAATTAATAAATAACAAATATAAATAATTATTAATAATTTAATAATTATTGTAGTGTAATCGTTTTCACTTGTGTAAATTAAACATCTTTCCTAGTTGCACGCAGATGTTCAGAAATCCGGTACATATGCGAATATTTTAAATTGCAATTTTATTTTTATGCTTTCAAAAATAGAAAAGTTATTAATTATGTTTGCTTTGTTTCAACTCGGTATTTAAAATTTTTAATTACGATTAAAAATTCGAATATTTGTGTTAAATAAGAAATAATACGAAAGTTTCCTTTACTCCAATGAACGTGGCATTTCATGAATTTTCAGATATAAATATCAGAAACATGTATGCCCTAATGATGATTATGTTTGTTGTAAGGTGCCGGGATAAAAAGTTTATGCTGAGCTGAGGTTTGCACAAAATTGGGATATATAGGTTTAGGGTCTTCTCTCACTCTACATCCTGCTTTCACTAAACGAAGGCAGCAGTTTACACTCGAAAAGTTGTATTTTAAACCTTACGCCAGAGTTGAAATAACTGTTGCTCTGAAATCTCCTGGTGAAACTTTGTATTGTTAAAACCATGTGTCATACGACACAGCTAAGATAGCTAGAGGAATTTTCCATAAAATCGCTGAAGGAGCGAGGTCCTTGTCAGTATATAGGGTCATGCGTGTTCGATTTCGCAAATGCAGGCACATTCGTTTTTTGTTTTTTTTCGAAAAAAATAATTTTCTTTCTAGCAAGCGAAAATGCATACTTCATAAAAGTAAGCAGAACATGCAATGACTGAAAAACAGCTGTGAGGTTTTCGATAGCCACTGAAAATTGCGTTTCGTCAATATATGTAATGGTCTTGAGTACACTTTCAGGAATGAAAACGTGTACCCTTTCTTTTCAGTTGATCAATTTGGTTTTTCCTTTACAAATGAAACCAACTTACCAGGGCCAGAACAGAATTTACGAAACCTTAGGCAGTTTAAATCTCCCAATCACACAAACTGACATGTACCGTTTTAGCTACTTCCCAATCATTGTTCAAGAGCTATAACTAATGGATTGTCAAGCTTTTAATTTTTCAAATAATTTTGATATAAACGCAGTAAAACCTTTAACTGACACGTCTCAGATAAGGTCAGCACATTTTTACAGTCAGATAAAAAATTTACAGGCAAGAAATTTCTTCACAATAATACCCCTCTTCTATAGGCAATTTTCTCTGTTCGATAACTGTCCGCTAATTAAAGGTTTCGTTGTAATTAAAAAAAAAGTTTAGTGCCGGTCACCCAAGCATATTCCTCATTGCCCTCCCGCTATCCGCGGCCCTGATAACGAAGTTTAGGAATCGAGGGAGAGAATCCGAGACAAGGACATTAGGTTGTTGCTTTTATGGAGATAACGACCATCGAGCCGTCCCCTGACCAAACGCTTGTTACATGGGGCGGGCTAGAAATTATTAGGAGTTTAATATTCATTAATGTTTTGATATATTTTATTAATATATTTAATAATACTAAATATAAGCAGACTAATATATTTAACGTTAATAAATAAATTTTTAACGTAAATTTTACTGAAACTAATAGAAATGTGCTAAAATTCGTAGTTTCCTTATCCTAATTATAAAATAGGTAAAGACTTAAACCTCTGTAAAAAACAGGATGTTCATAAGATCTATCATAGAAATATATTTTAAAAATATTTTTAACCTCAAAGAACAATTTCCATTGTCATGTACAATTTTATACAAAACAAAAAATTTAAATAAAATTCTAAAATAATTTATTTTGAAAAATTTATTCCCCAGGGAAGGGTCTGATTATATTTCCAGGGGTATAAATTCCCTTCTAGCCCCAGACTGGTTACCACCCTTCCATGAAATAAGTTTCTTCATTCTGTATTATTCCACTGACTAATTAATTTGATTCATGTCCTTTAAATACACCAAATGCAATCTCGTTCCATCTCTATTTTAAACTTATATAATCTTAATCGGAGTAGGAATATATAATGCAAGTACTTCTGTGACTGCTGTGGAACTTCCATAAGCCTACAATTACTCCTAATTAGCTAGATTAAAATTAAATTTGGATGGTGCGACATATATTTCAAGCAAACCAGTTATAAAAAGTTTCATGTAAGAAAAAATGAAATACCTTAACACAACCTCAACAATTTTAGTTAAACATTTAATTAAAAAAGCCAGTTTCCTAATATGAAATTTAAAGCCTCCTTTAAGTTTAGTTATAAAAAAGCCCTTTGTTCTGGAACAAAATAAATTTTGCGGCAATTTGTTACTGTATTGTTCTATGCCTAAAATGAGGAGGAGGGGAGGAATTAAGAAAATTTCAAATTTTGAAAACTATTGCTTAGTATTTAATTAAGGTCTCGCAAGAGGCTAAACTGTTCTGCATAGAAATGCATGCACAGAACTTTTAGTTTTTCATTTTAAACTTCCCATTATGCGCACAAAATTTAATCTAAAATAAAAATATCCCACAAAATTTGTTAATATTGCATATTAATATCGTACGTCAATTCTTCTCTTCTCAGTATACGCGGAGTAACTTTAAAATCTGCTACTACCCAAATATAAATGTATGAATACTTCGAGCCTAATTTTAATGTCAAGTATATATCTGTTATAGTAACCATTAGCGGAAAATTATCCACATATATTTCCTTCGAACTCGGCCAGTATATAACGTAAAGGGTGCATACACACTCTTAAGAAACCTTATAAACCCAGAAGCGAACTACACATTTAAGGTGCATCACTTTTTTGAGCAAGGGCATGTGCATATGTATGTATACTAAACATGCTCCATCCAACAGTGAGGGGGATGTATATAGATTTCCAAAATTAAAGGATAATCTTCAGTTTTTCATAATCCCTGCTATATGGAAGGAAAAGCATAATTAAATTTAGTGATATGCGAATATATCAATTGCTTCAAGCCCTCAATAGAAATGTAGTTAATGGTATGAAATTTATTTGTTTTCACAATAATCACACTAAAATAACATAAGTTTCTTCTTGTTTGTAGTCACATCTCTTACACAGATATATTTATAAGCGATTTTTAAGCAATGTATTCTGATTTCGCATAGATATTCATAGCGTGTGTTTAAACTATCATAGGATATTATTACCCTTCGCAGGGTTAACACAATTACCAAGGTGTTAAACACATAAAGCAACCGGGGAAGATTTTGGGGAATTTTTCGTAAAGAAGAAATATGAAAAATCATATATGATATTTTTAATACCCACGTTATTAGCGCTTACACTTTGTTAGTAGTTACACCACTACTAATGTCGGTGTCAAAAACGATTATTTGGCGCATTTTAAGTTGTAAACAAATTTCGGGTTGAGAATTGTGTAGCGATATTAACGTTTTAATTCTTAGAACTTTAGCGTTTCGGTTAATCTTTGGAAACTTCCTTGAGAAGGTTATTTAGTCGTAATTCACTGACAGTAACAGACTGATTCCACCGTGTTTGCTCGCGATTTAAATATTTCGGAAAATCTCCAAAAATCCCGTTTTTTGGCCAATGTCAACACAGATTGCGCCAATGAAAACACCAAAGCAGGGGTCGATGAAATGTGAACAAAAAATTGTAGTCTGGGTCTCAGAAACCTAAGTCACAGTGGACAAGGCTTGGAATTTTAATACTGTTAAACAGTTTTCAACACGAAATTTCCTAAAACCAATAATATTCTATCATCATTATTATAATATGGAAGCTGCGGTTAAGCCATTCTTAAGAATTTGATTTCGTATGCAATCTTAAACTCCTCTGTATCGTCTTAATAAAAATTCTATCTGTATATTCGCTGGATGATTATGTAAATCGTATAGTTTAAAATTGCATTTATAATTTTCCCTCTTCAGTTCTAAACAAGTAAATGATACATGTTAAAATAAAGAGAGAGAGAGAAAACTTTTTTAGTATAATACGAAAACTTCCTACGTATCATTAGGTTCAGAGCTTCCTAAAAAACTCTTAATGGAATTTTTATATTTGCTATATTTAGTATTTCATCTAAAGCGAAATAGAAGGGCGCAACATCCTGCCGAACCTATAAGCGCCCTGCCTTTCAACTTGTCCGCCCTTACACCCAAATGTCCCTCCCAGCCGTGGAAGAATAAATTATCATTGGAGAAGGATGGTGCGTTAAGTTCCCACGTTAGAATCCAAAACGCGTGACGAAATTTGTTGATTTATAAAAATTTTGTACTTCATTATTTCATTTTCGTAATAACACTGATGGTTTTGGCAAAATGAAATTGCTGGCGAATATTTGTAAATAAAGCACTGTTACTAGGTTTGCAGACTTTCAACCACGGACTACTGCGATAAACGTTAGCGGTTCCACGTATTTTTCAGGTCAAATTTTTGTTAAAATCAATTTGTTTGTCTTTAAGCACTAAATTAAGCATGTTTTACATCCCTATTTTATTACTCTTACTTGTCATATAGTATAGGATAATGTTTAACTAAATTATAGTTATAATAATTTAATTATTATTTTGTATGAAGTCAGGATTTTTTAATCTTGCCATCTGGCAACACTGCCGTTAGATTGCAATCACGCTCACTTTCCACTCTTTTTTTGCTCATAAACTTAACACAGGGAAAAAAAATCTTACCTGCAAACAAAAACTAAAAAATTTAAAGAAAGCAACTATAGGAACTAAACAAATTAAGACGTTGTTTAAAGGAATTAATAGCAGTAAAGCTGACGTAACCGCGGATGTTTATCGTAAGTATTGATGTATTTAAAGCGCCCCCCAAAAAATAGCCTCTTGTCAGGTCTTGCACCCTGCCCTAATCTTTTTCTAGATGAAACACTACTATATTATATACCTGATATCATGCCGCCTTAAACGTCCTCTATTAGCCAAATCATACAACTTCCCATCTTATCTAAAAATATCTTTTAAAGTAGCTAATATCACTCCGATTTACTAACATTGTATGCGAATAATATAACTTTATGTGGGTAAGGATATTACAGAAATTATATATGCATATCAATCAGTACAGAAGTTACCATATTCAAAATGGATGCGAAGAGTTAAATAAGAAGAATGTTTTAAAAGTAATGAATTAAAAGTAAACAAACTAAAACATAGATAAATTTTAGGAAAATTGTATATAATATATGGTATGAAAATTATATAATAGACATGGTCGAGCAATTGAAATTATTCAAAATATTTATTTTTCAAGTGTCAGTCTGACAGAAAAGCTTAATTGGAATAAATATGTACATAAGATTAATAAAAATAATGTTAAGGGAACCGGATTAATCAAAAGATTGTCATATAGTGTTACAAAAACATTCTACTTAATTTTTATTATCCATTTATACAGAGTGCTTGGAAAATATCTGGCTTCGTTGTGAAGGGTGTTAAAGGGGCCAAAAAAAAAAAATGGCTATAGAATATGTGTGTGCGGAAATGCCGTGTTTAGGTGGTAGAGGGCGCTGTTCGGGTCAGTCGATAACGTCTTGCAATATTGTGTGGCGTCATTCCTCGCCGGAATTTCTAACGGTATGGATCTCTACACGAATTCGGGGCTTTCAGACTTCCATCTGTTGTACTGAGCTGCGAACGGAGATGGACGGGCTGCTCCAAGGTTGCACAAAGATATTATGGAAACCATTGTATTGGTCGAGATCTGTTCCTTGGCAATCACGCTCACCAGATTTGTCATGTTTGAACTTCTTATGGGGGCACGTGAGTAACATCATGTGCGAAATCCCCTTGACTCCGAGCAAGATTTCATCGCCTGTCTATCTGTTACTGCAGGTATTGTTTGACACATGCATGGAGTTTTTAAAAATATACGGAAATCCATGCCTCGATGATGTGAAACTTGTCTCTGTGTTGGTTACGCGGTTTTTGAGCGTCTGCTCTAAAAACAAGACTCATATTAAAAAATTTGTTACATTTCATTTGGCCTGTCTTTAATTTCACCTCTCAAATTTTTCTTAGCCACCAGCACTTAAACGAGACATTTCCGGACACATATTCTATAGCAATGTAAGTTTGTTTCGCTTCCTTGTATCTCCCTTCACAATTTGGTCAAATATTTTTCGAATGTTTGTATATAGCTATTACCTTGTATATAGCTATTTGTCCTTGTATATAGCTATTTGTCATATTGTAAGTGTATATGGGGCTCTTGGGTTAAAAAACATGGAAATAAAAAACATTTTAAAAAATTCTTAGAACGATTGAGCAGAAAAATATATATTGGAAAAAAACACATTTTCAAAGTACAGTATATTGCCAAAAGAGTATATTAACGAATATTGTACAGTAAAATTAATGTGTGAGAGAGTAAAGAACCTAAACACATGAAAACGATTATAACTCAATACAGTAATGATACATAAAAAAGTAACGAAAGTGCATAAATGGAAATTTCCAAAAATAAAAAAGCTCAAATATATAGAAATATCACAGTATATTAAGAAATGGAAATTAAGAAAAAACTATCAGATAAATTCAAGAATATTAATAATGCTGTTTTGTTTAAAAATAAAGTAAGCACATTTTTAAGAATAAAGTAAAAGCAATTTTTGGGAAATAGACGTATAAATAAGCACAGGTAATGAATGCGGACAGAAAAGTAGGTTCATGGCTCTTTGAACCTTGTTTTTTTCGGCGCAAACCTGTCACGGAGGTTATGCACAGAAGTAGTATTATAAGGCTATACACACACACACACACACACACAGATATAATGTATTCTTCTCGCTAAATTGTCTGAATCATGAAATACATTAATTATTAATATTATATTTACTATTATTTAAATGACATATATAATATACGTGTGCGTGAAATTGTTATGTAACTCTAGAAATGAAAACGAAAACTACCATATGTGAATTTATTTCTAAGATAGAAATACACATTGCATTATTTATAAAAATAAATGAAAATCTTCACGTTACAAATAGATTTAGGTACATTTTGATGAATAATGCAACATTTGAAAATTTCTATCTATAGTATTTTATGAGTAATCTACATAAACGCGTTGCACATAAGCTAGTTCTTAATAAATTTTAAATCGGTTTGTTTTATCATACAGGGTCAATAAAAATTCCATAGAAACGAAAAATTATCGCAATGACGTACACTTTGCACAATAAGTATTGTATAGGTGTTTGTTTTTTATAAAATAAAACGTTGTAGCTCAAAGCTTACAGTTAGGTGATGCTCCAGATATTCAAATAATAATGAGAATGGCTGCTGTGTATGCAATGTGTATATTGTACTAGCAAATGTTAGACATTTCCTCCACCACAAGCTATGTCACAATTCATAAGAGTGTCAGCACCTGTTCCTGTAAAGTGCAGGACGTATACGGTATATGTGGATGAATGGAAATCACTTCACACTACGTGGCCTATCTCTCGGCTCATGAATGTTACAGTAGGCGTCACATTTAATTCTCGCAAAGGCGACATAATTTGCAACATTTGCGCAGTATGGAGCACAAATTCACATCGCAATTCCCGTAACGGTATGTCTGATCGACACCTTTGGTAAAGACAGACTTATAAGCACTGAAAGATCCCGTGCTCCTCGTTCTCAAGGTCCGACACATATACTTCATAATATTTTAATCAAATTGACCGAACAAGCCCTTCAACAACGTCCGAACCAAAAGCTGTCGTTCAGCGGAAGGCGAATTTAATCCATTCATCCGGATATACTGCACCAGACCTGTAGCCAGGATGAAGAGGCAACTTGTGCAAGGCAAAGGGCATGTGGAGCACATGGCACCCGGGAATTGTTATATACATATAAATAGCTTGATGGGGAAACTGGAGCTACACACACCACACACACATACGCCCCTGCTGACCCCGGCTAGGCTATAGGCCTGTGTTTTACCCTACAGTCGCAGGCGTTAAAACTTGCCTGAAATGTGTGATACATTGTGGTGGAGATCATGTCGAACCCTTGATAGTGTAATACACAAATTGCATAAACAGTAGCTACTCCCATTGTCTTTCGAGTGCCTAAATCGCCATCTATCGGTGAGTTTTGTACTACGATTTTTTTTATTCTGCAAAGGAAAAAAAAACGAAAAGCACATACAATAGTTATTGAGCAAACCACATCTCAATGCGATGCTTTTCACTTTTTTTCTGAAATTTAAAATTTTTTACAGACTTTTGGTTGACGTTTTATATTATGTGAGCTCAAATTGCCACCCGATTATTTTCAAAGCAAAATATGTTGTAAGTGAAATAGAATATAATGAATCTCCTCGATTTGAATATCCAAATTGTGTATTAAAGCAATAGAAACCTACGTAATCCGAACTATGAATTTTAATATAAAGTATCCTAGGTGGTGAATAACTTCTAGTGAACAATTCTTAGGGTCTTAAAATTAATTTCAAATAAAAATAACTTTGCAACCTTAAAATATGTTGAATTCTTATTAATGCATATTATGTCTACATAGGGTGATTCAGAACATGTGTTATCGCAATTGTCTTTTTAATCGTTAGTTGGAGAAAAAATTCAGACGAAAAAAATGCTCCAATTATATAAAGAGGTTTAATATATTATTTATTTTAGATAATTGCGGTAACATCTATTCTGAATGACCATGCCAATTGCATTATTATGTAAATAAAACAACGTTAAATTAAAAAAAATATTTACTATATTTTTAAAGCAGTAGCAGACACCGTAATGAAGAGGATTAAGAAACACGGATCACTTCCATCTCCATGTTATTTAAAAAGCCCATTGAAAGGGAGAGAAAGTCAAAGATGGAGTCTTGTTTTAAAGTTTTCAAAGACTAATCTGAATATCTTGTTAAGTAATATTATTTTTAACAGACAGTTCAAGCAGACACTTTAAAGGCACAAACATCAAAAAAGACTGTCAGAAGTTGCCTGCTTTTGACTCTTCCTCAAAAGATTCCAGAAGTAAAAGAAAATTCCATCCCCAAACGCGTAGGTACGTTGTTCAACAAAATTAGGGTAAAATTTTCCATCCAAAATCTCTTTATGCGTTTTTAATTTTTCTTTACCCACAACAGAAAAATTTACCTGTCTACTCTATTTCTTCGTTAAGTACATGATGTAAATTCGCGAACTTTTAGGCAAGTACTGTAAGTGGATAAAATTTTTGACACACGTATTTCAGCTCAAGCTAGAAAATTTTCAGTCTGCTGTTATCACCAGAATATGTGTTCAGATATGGATAATGAAGTAGAGCAATGTGCCAGCATCGACTACTTCAACCTTTATATGTATACTACACAAAACAAAATATTTTTATAACTGATTACTCATAAAATCATTATCTGTAGTTTACCCACTCGTAATATGTCTGGAAGAGAAAACAAAAATAGCAACAGAATTTCACAGATTTGTTTTCAATTGCTTTAAAAATATTTTATTTAAAATATTCTTCAGTTACTAATACTCATAAAGTTATTTTTAATTTTACAGAATAAGGTACGAAATGAATCATTTCCTAAAGACAATTTGTATAAAGATGTGATTTCGTTTACAGTGATACTGATACTAAATTGACACACAAGTTTTGAAGCTCATACTAGAGCTGTTTTATGTATAGGAGAAAAAGAGACATCGTCCCAGTTCTAAAGTCGATTCAGGGTCCCCTGTTGAGCCCGGAGTGCCTTGTCCACTAGACCATAGACCAACGAGGACAGGTATAACGCCCTCAATTTATTATCGTCAATTTATTATCGTAATAAAAACACCCCCACATCAAAATCATAAAATCCCGCCCAGGTGGCTTCGTGGGTTGACCATAATATTGACAATTGTCTTATCTCTGTGTGAGAAGGGTAATTTACATGTACACACCTTACAGTAGTAATTTTCATGTAAATGCGATTTCACAAAGGATGTTGAACCAAAATAATATCTTGGCTCTTCTTTTTTCTAAGCATATGGGAAATCGTTAATTTAGTCGTCCTGTAATGGCGACTCGAATACAAGATGCCAAAAGCGGATTAAATTTTTTCTATATATATATTTCTTAAACTCAACTGTCATATTAGGCATTTTATTAGTAATCTCATTTCCTTGAAAATCCATGGATATGTGTTTTATAATTAACTAAAAGCATTCATAAAACAATTAACTTTAATAAAGGGAATCAAAATCAAGCACTACCTAAATAATTTTAATAAGGAGATTATTACCCTTGCGCAACCAAATACCCTAGTCAGCGGAACGTAACTGTCATACACAAACGTAAGCCAAATTGTACATTTGCCGGGAGTCTACTGTGTATAAAGGGCGTTCGAAAAACGCCGCACTAATTATGTGTATACGGGGCTTGATGTTTTAGTAGTGACAACGATGCTGTAGCGGCGCCTTGAAACGTAGATAGGCAATACCGTTTATACGACAGGTTAGCTAAATACCTATCTTCCTTCACAACAAATGAACTCCCCGTTCCTTCTTCATACGCGTGCACAGTGATAACAGGAACAGAGAATTTGGGAACAAGCGGTCGTGGAATACAGTCGCAATGTTTTCGAAGGAACAGCAGATGAGCTGGTTAAAAGTCGAATGTGCTAGAGGTTGCAATGCGCGACAGTGTCACCAAGGACTACAAGAGGCGTGCGGTGCATCTGCATTATCTTGCCGAACAGTAGCAAGTTGGGTAAGAGCCTTCAGCGAAGGACTAGAAAATGTGTCAGACATGCCTTGGTCTGGTCATCCACCAATAAGTGACGAAGAGATGCTGACTGTCTCCGCGTTAGTGGAGACGGATAGAAACTCCACGATTCGTATGTTATCCAAAGATATAGGACTGGCGCCTTCGACAGTGCTTCTCATCTTGGAGAACGGCCCGGGAATGCGAAAAATTGCTTCAAGGTGTATTCCACATGATTTGACGGAAATGCAGAAATGGCTACGATACGACGCTGCTCGTAATCACTTGGAGCGCTATAATTGCGAAGGAGAGTCGTTCTTACGGCGTATCAGTGCAATTGATGGGACCTGGGCTAGATTCTACGAATTAAAGATGAAACGGCAATCGAAATAGTGGCGTTATTACGGGTCACCTCGAAGAACAAAAGTTCGGTAGACTCCCACCAATGTGAAAGCTATGCTGATTGTTGCCAATAATTGGGATGGTGTTACCAGAAAGCATACCATTCCCCCAACGCAGACCGGTAATACCGCGTATTACTGTTGGTTTTTGCAAAACAATATACGAACAGCTCTGAGAAGAAAGCGATGACACTTTATTCATAACCCACACAACGTTCTACATGACAATACAAGGGCGCATACAGCAGAAGCTGTGTCTGAATTTTTTAACCTTAAGGGATGGGAAGTGCTCTACTCCCCCCCCCCATATTTTCCAGATTTAAGTCCCTGCGATGTCGACCTAATCCCCAAGCTGAAGAAAACACTGCGTAGGATTCGTTTTCGAACGGTTGAAGACCTTCAAGCGATAGATAGCTCTCTTGGCACCATCCAGAGATTAGGCAGTGCCAACGGTATCCAAAGTCTTCCGCATCGATGGGATTGTACACAACGCTTGTGGATGCACTGAAGGCATGCAAAAAACTTAGAACCTTGTATGTATGCTATGTATCTAGAAAATAAATAGTGGCCACTACTCAAAAAACAATCTGTGCATTTTTGTAATCCTTAGGCCATGCTGAAGAAATTTGCAGATGCTTATTATACTCGGAAATTAATATTTAATAATACATTTCAGATAGTTGCCCAATAAATAAGGGCTATTCCAATCTTAAAACGAAAGGCCTAATTTTTCTTTCTTTAGTTGTCTTGGGGCGATTCACGCCCATTCAGCATGTCGACATAGCCGTTACTTTCTCCCTAATACAAAGGTCCCCAGGAGATGCCGCCTGACCTACCCATCGTTGCGATGAGCACGCCAGACAGGCCATTAGAACAGGTGGGCACCATCAGGACAGGTAAATGCCATTAGCGGTAGTTGAGATGATTCGCCGAATTGTCCTGATGAGGAAACTTCAGACTGGGAACAACGGGAGGAAATACCTGCTATTGAAAGTGGCGGCTATACACCTTCAACAGTTGACAGCGGCGTCAGCCATCAAGGCTCCCACCACATTCCAACATCCGGGAACCGTTGACCAATCAACTGGCCCAAGATGGATGTCGTCATCTCAAGCCAGCCAATGAGATGATGGAAAACTTCAGTTCCAGAAAAACCTTCACCACGGAAGGATACTTACTCTCGGATAGACTAGCGAACTGACCACACGTTCCTCTGATCTCGATGTCCTACTAGAGCAGAACGTTATACATGTCAAAATTACATCTTTAGCCTGTAATAATTTAACGTAACGAGTTGTATGTGAACATTATGGATCTTTCTTGTAAATAAATCGTGAAATAATTTAAACAACTTTCTGATGAGTAATTACGCACGCCGTGATACGAACGAAGTTGAAGAAACCTAGCACATACACAATCCGTGCAAAGAACGACGCGTAGCGCGGTGGGACCACATTAAGGCACCCCATCTTGAGTGCCTCCACAAAGGGTCCAGCGCTGTCTAAAGTTGACGTTAATCTGGAAATTTAAGACTCGATTTAGAAGAAGTAACCCCGTTAAATATTTTTTGTAATATATAAATGCATATTCTCCTCAGAATATTTCGGCGATAAAATATTTATTCATGAAAACTCTTATTCTTTTTGTTTGTTTGTTTTTTGGTTTTACGGCTCAAAGACTACAGTGGTCATGCTGCGCCGGGACCTACTGTTTTCCGAGGAATCCGAACCTCTTAAGGCCTAGGGAACCAAACCCCGGACTACAGTGAGCAGTGCGATCTTTATGAGATCTCTGAGTAAGCGTTCTTTTTGCACTGCTGGGAGTCGAACCCGGATTAGCGGCGCACTAGAAAACTCTTATTCATGCTATTTATGAAAACCAAAATGACAAATTCCAGGTGAATCTCTCACGGCCCAGTATAATTGATGTCAGGGCCCGGCGGTTGAGAAACACAGGTCTATAGCTATTGGCCTTCATATTATCTGAAATATATTATTAAATATTGATTTCTGACTATAGTAATCATTGCAAATTTGCTCGGTATAGCGTAAGGATTAAGAAAATACGCAGTTAGTGAGGACTTTTAAAACCTGGAGTACACCTTTCGGTTATATCTCCCCCTGTAATCAATGCATAGGGACACTGATGACACCAAATTAAATTAACTTCAATAAAGTTTATTTCGCAGCTATATTTGGATATTTAAAACGGTATTACACTTTTTGTAAGATATCGAATCTTCAAATATGTAAAGATATATATATATATATATTTGGTAAAGTAAGAAAAAAACTATTTCGTTTCATACGTATAGGGACGATTGTTTATACAAGCTGTTTGACAGCGACCGAAGAAATCCCCAAAATCGATTAAAATTTGAACATGAATAGTGACACAAAAAATTCCAAGAAACCAGTAATTTTTATATTAATTAAAATTAAAATTTAGTCAAAACCAATTATTCAGCACTTAAAAAAGATTGCGTGTAAAAATTATATCATTCGATGATTTAGTTGAAATTAAAACGCCAGTGGATGAAACGATTTTAAAACAAATCTGGAAAGTGATCTTATGTTACTTACAGTATTTTAAATTTTACAACAGAGGAAATGATTAATGATTGTCACACATAATAATTGGTAAGGATTTTATTAGTCCATTTTCTATCCTATTACTCGTTATCCCCCAAAAGAAAATTATTAACCATACTTGACTGCTCCTAGTTTGATGTAAAAGAATTAAGGAAGTAAACTAAATGTTTGTTAAGTTTGCTAAATTTCATTACACGGAACGTAAACGTATTTCCAGAAACCCAATTAAAAGCCTATTTTCAACTAAACGTTTAGGTGTACATGAAAACCTACTGCTTGATGTGAATGACAAAGCGTGAGTGAAATGTTTGTAAGTGGTTTGTAGCAGGAAATGGGAGATTTATGGCGAAGCGCTGGATTTACTTGAAATTTGCGAAGGCAAGACTTGCCTTTCTCAGTGTGCTTTTATTATTTCTGCTCAGTACTTTTAGGAAACAGTAGAATTTGGTTTTACACTTGTCGTTAGCAAACACTTTATATCAGTGGCATACTTATCATTATAATCAACCATTATCTTTGCAAGGTTTTCCGTATAATTTTATCTTAAGTCTGTTGAGTGTCTCTATGATTTTCCCAAGTATCTTATAATGGTACCCATTTTTAAAATTTGCTTAGCTGTTGCTACTTTCTCAATTGAGAATTCCAGTTCCTGTCGTCGAGCATTTATTACGATGTGTCTGACCAAGCCCATAGCTAGGATTTAATTTCGGGGGATGAAAAAATTTTACAGCCATGTATCGATACAATTATAGCATGCATGGCCGTAGCGAAGTCCCATTAAAATTTCAGTTTCGGGGGGAGCGGTTCCTAAGATCCCCCTCTCTGTATACGGACATGTGTTCGACTCATTGCTAATTAAGGATTTTACGTTTGTAACAATGTCTTCAACTCGGATGTTTGCGAATCACTTGCGCATTGCAATTAAGTTGCCTTTTGTTACAAATGCAATTAATAAATGGGACCGTGCACCTGTCATTCAATGATCCATTTCTTTTTAAAATTCTGTTTTTAAAAATCAGGGAAGGCATTTCGAAATACAAAGGCATAGATAAAGCGTGGTCGAAGAAAGTAAGCCATGGACATATCAGTGCCGGATAGAACAAGATGCAAGGAAAAATATCTTTTAGATCATAAGTGGAAGGAATGGTTTACACGGTATACGTCAGAAAACTTTATTCTTTTCATCAGATAATCTCTTCGTCTACAAATATGAGCCGGTCAATTACTCAGAGACGTTATCTGGTCGTTCGCTTCATGTACTAAGATCCTATGGAGCGACCCAATGGCGAAAAATGTTCTTTTGGCACGTGAGGTCGCATTGGCCGCTGAGAAGGGTTGAACATTGAAGAGGTTGGCCGTTTATAGCGGCGATGGTAGTTAATGGAGAAAAATGCCGCGAACGATGCGGATGGAACTTACCCCCACCTCCATGCTCGCCATCCGTGTTCCCTTTTTTCCAGGTTTTCATCGACGAAATGATTACCGGACAGAAACACTCTAAGACGTCGACGGAAATTTTTGATGGTATTGTAAAAAGAGGAAGTCGAACATTCCGAACAAGTGGAAAACACATCCGGAATTTGTAAAAATTTTCCTAAAGTTTTTGCTTCATTTGCTGCCGGTAAATTGGGAACAAGTATATATTGATTAAATATCTTTGCATGATATTCGCTTCTCCCAAAATGTATTTAAAATATCCCCAAATATTCAAACTCAAGTTATTCGAAAACATGAGACAAAAATTCGCCGATATTTTAAAACGAACACAACTAGTTTCTATTAGCTATGTGAGAACAAAAAGTTTTGTAACAGCATTCGGCATATTTGTTGAAGCATTGGGCATATAACTATTCAGAATATAGACATTTTTATTCGGTGGGTTATTATTCGACTAAAGATCTATGTATATGAAGCAAGAAAATGTGTATATAGACAGTAGTAACATATATTTTTGTATTTTTGTGCGTATGTTTGTATTTATCGGCGAAATTTGTCGCGTTTCAAACAAACGAACGTTGTTTCTTGTCAAAAAAAAATGGAATGGATCTACTATAAAGGTATGATGTGTTACCATACATTTTCCCTGAAGTGCTGTTCGTTCGAAAGTAGTGACCACTCATCAGCAGCAAATATTAGGGAAAAGAGTAAAGGGGAGGTTATATAAGTAACACTTTTATTAAGTAATTAAATTAACAAAGATGATCAAGAGCAACTGAAATAAAGGGTGGAGTGTTGGTTATTCATGATATTCTTAAAGTGTGCATTAATATAGAATGTTTACAGATAATCTACATTTACAGTGGGACACTTGAAACAATTTGTTCTGACCTTAATACACAATTAAGTTTTTCGGAATATTCTAACTTACTATTTACTCAAATTCGTAAGTGGAGTTACAAATAAATACGTGGGTATTTGTCTTAGAGGCTACAAATAACAAGAATTTGGCACAGACGTTTATCAGACTCACACACATTAATGAAATTCCAGGCGAGCAAAAATAATAAGCCAATTCCATCACCTAACCCACGTTCAACTTGGCAAGTCCTCTCCGGAGCAGCCTGCAGATTCCACTAAAAATATGCTATTTAGTTACTAAAAAGAACGTTAAAAGTATAGAACTATTCTATTAAACTAACTCTTATAAATGATTAGAATTACCCATAACCTGGATGTTCTTAATCCATAGCCCACTAATATACCAGTCAATTCAAGAGATCAAAAAAACATTCCTTCTTCCATCCAGACCAATAATAAGAAATCTGTCTTTCAACTAAGAAGCGTGTACAACTACTCTAATGAAATATATAGCACAATACTACGGACATATAAACTTAACTCAATTATTTAACTATTTCTCTAACCCACGGTCAACACTAATTATCTACTTTAAGTTTCATTATATCCTTGCGCCATAATAGAACTGGCTATCATTCCCATGGACTAGTGTTCTAACTATTTTGCATTAACTACTTAACAAACAATATTTCCATTAGAAATTCTACATTAATTCTCCCTATATTAGTTACATAATTCAACAATAATATAAGGATCTCCAATTTCTAGTAATAAATTTAGATATACGTCACTGATATTTCATGGTTCTACTAGAGTGGTCCTCCAAAGTTTCGGACGATATTTCAATAGAGCAACAGTTAGTTTGAAGTCCACTTCACGGGTGCACCCGGACGATGCAATTGAAGCCCAAGGCACTGCTACTCCATTCACATCAAACTGAACTCCACGCTATCGATCTGGACGAGTTCCTCTTCCGCTTCAGCCAAAATTGAAGGCGTAATTACGAAATGACCTGGCGCCTTAACTCTTCGTTCGAATTACTTTAAGCAAGGAATTCACAACTGAACTTCCCGGCGCAGCATGACCATTGTAGTCTTTGAGCCGTAAAACCACAAAACAAACAAACAAACAAATCACAACTGAACTTCCTAATGGAACTGCCTCCTTCATTAATAAACCATAAGGAATATCGGAACAACCAGGAACTAGGAATTGATTGATTTAAACTTAAAATAAAATAACATAACTAAACTCTGGAACTCTTTATCGAATCACAACCCTAAAATCACCCTCAGTATCTACAACTCGGAGTAAAGGCCAGCCAACCGGCCTGCGTGCTTCCACTATTTTTTCCCGTATTACATATTCCGTATTTCCATATCCTTTTCTGCCGCATATACACGTCTTAAATAACGTTTGTTTCAGTAACAAGATATACACCCGTGACGTCACCATAACCTCAAGGTGATTCCCAGGCAAATGGAACGCAACTAACGGCCCGGTTGGATTAATTTTTAACGAAGGTGCATCGCATTACAAACTAGGTTCATAAATAATATAGAGTTCCTGATAATTAAGTTGGTGTGGTTTCTCTTTAAACAACTATAGCATACTTTGGAAATCCAACGTTTTCAATATGCATTTAGAGCTTTTATAACTTATGCTTTGAGGTTCGTATAATTTAGCTAATAACTGCAGCTGCACTCACAGGAAATTTGTTAACCAACCCAACATAAGAGTGTAGATGATTAGGAAACTGAATGAAAAAGCCTTGTCCTCTCTTCATGTGACAAAATATTATTTTTTACTTCAACTTATTTCCTTCATTTTTGCAGACAACAAATATTCTTTCACTTTGACAACAAAGGATAATATTTTTATACCTTTTATAACACATGACAAAATCCCACTCCTTTGTGGTAAAATTTGGATGACAGGACTCACACGTATACTGCAAAAGCGTTCTTTAGAGCGTGTATTTTATACTTGTGTTGGTTTAGCCCCACATATTATTCTCTTGTCATACAATTGCTTAGCTTGAAGCTCTCCATCTAAAAAATATTAAGTTGCGGATAACCTCTATCTTGAGTGTCGTCTTTTTTTTTTTTTTTTGACGACTAAAACTCTAACGAACGAACCCCTTTTTTCGAAAAGATCCGCTTGTCAAATCCTATAGTTCAGAAAACTTGGAAACCGAAACAACGTGCGAAATAGGTCTTTGGAATCGAAATATTTTTTTAAGTAAGTAAACGTTGTAGAAAAACAATTACGCTCAAACTCCGTATGCTGATAGACAAAGTGTATTTTATAACGTAACAGACTGGTCTGCTTCTATTTTTTGAACTGGAACTTTAATGCAATCTTCTTTTCCGATAACAAAACGTTCCCTAAACTGAACGAATCAAGCGTAAAGCTTTGAAAAATTCAGCCGTCGGTAGTTAAAAGAAATGGACAAATAGTTCTTCCTAAAACATCCGGTGTCATTTTTTTTCTATTACTTTCAAACGAATGATTTTATTCTGTTCTCTTTCATTGGAAGAAATTTAAATTTCCTGTACTGCCTGCACGGTTTTAGTTCTATTTCTAGCTCGTTCATAATAACGTATAAACTAAAAATGAATAGCCTCTATTCAAATTATTGTAATGAAAAGAAAAGTATATATGAAAATGAATTGTAATTTAAATTTTATAAAATTAAGAGAAGTTAGCAAAATAAGTTTCTACAAAAGAATTTATAATGATATTTCCTCTTTTCAAAGTATTGAAGGAAGATTATTGAAATAAGGTTGCCGCAATTGATCTTTTTTATATAATTGTGACTTGCCTTCGAATGTTGTTAAGTGACATTGCAACAGGCTTTCAGATATATTTCAATTTGTTGTAAATTAAAACTATTTGGTATTGCATGGGGGTTGTGTTATAGGCTGTCAAGTAAACTTCTTAGAAATTAACATTTTTATTGTTAAATTATCATTTCCCTTTTCCAATATAGTGGCTGATAAATTCCGAAGGCAAACATATAAAGCTTATGTATACAAGTGAACTCTGCGTTATGACGGATTTAGTTAAGCGACCACTATATATGAAGAAATATGTATCACCTTTTTGACTGACTTCGATGTTTCTATATGTGTAAAATATATAACTGGAATAAAAATGTCAGTTCTATTATAAAAATTATGTCTCGTGTTTTATACAATGGTTCGGTTAAAAGCCGTTGTTCTGGATCTGAACAGATCATAAAAGCGAAAGTAGGTTCAGTTTACAAAAAGCGAAAATTCAGTTGCATTGTTTCTAAAGACTAAAAGGACGTCTAATGGTATAAAGAAACCGAAAGAAAATACCGAGGTATTCAAGTTGGAGTTAAAAAATCGCTTTTCTGCACTGGAAGGACTTATTGAAGAAGTTGATATCTCAGAAGCAAATGAAAACATTGTTAAGACAATAACTGAAACTGCTGGGAAATTGGTGGTGTAAAAAGCACAATGGCAAATTAACTGAGAAGACGAAACAACTTGTAAAAAGGCAAAGACTTATGAAGGTGGACAATCAAAATACCAGTTGCAAGATCGAGTATGTAGAACTTTATAAAACTCTATGCAAATGCATGAAAGAAAACATAAGAAAAGTCAACTATGAGTTAGCAAGTAAATCCATTAACAACAACAACAGCTTTAGGATTGTTAAAGGAAATTTGTCTGTTGGGAAAAAACACATCATTGCATTAAAAGGAGAGGATAGCACCGTAAAAAAAAAATAGGAAAAATACTTATAAGAATTTTGAAGAATTCTGCAGAAAACTATATAAAGGAAAGAGTTGATTAAACGAAGACACTGAAATAGTCTACGGAATAGCTTCTAAACTCTTAAAATTGGAAATTTATTTACAGGAAGCACTTGCAATAAAAAATATGAAGAAGAAGCCCCTGGTGATAATGGAATTAATTAGGTGTCCTAAAAGAAGCTAGAGCAAATGTAGAAGACATAGTTGCAAAATTCTTTAACAAATGTTTTAACATCGGTAACATACCAAAACAATGGCATTCTGCAGGAGTAATTTTTTACATAAAAAAGACGATAAAGATGAGGTGAAAAATTATCGACCAATAAATTTGTTACCTGCTATTTATAAAATCGTTACAAAAGTACTAACACATTGTCTGCAGAAAAAATTAGATGCAGCTCAACCAGGGGAACAAGCTGGATTTCGCAGTGGATTCAGTAGAGTGGACCATATTCAAGTTGTAGAATGCGTAAAACCGCTGTCATGAGTTTGTAGTGTTCGCCGCTAGCAGAGTGGGCAGGATCCATCGAACTGTATTGTGGGTCGTGCACGTGTGCTCCGCTATCGCGATGTTTAAAAGTTAAGTAACATGAAAGCAAGTTTCCTTTGCTCTTTGCTCTCGCCGTAGCATGAGTTGAATGAGAATTGCTAGTTATTTTTCAGTATTATAATTTCTGTTATATTTTAAATAAATAACTTTTAACCATGGTACGTTAAATAAATTAAAGTTAATCGTTAGAAACAATATTGTCTTTCGTTCTTCGCTGCCATACGTTACAGCCAGCAGTATTCGGTACTGCGTTATCCAGAGGCAGTCATGGAGTTAGATAAGCAGCGAGAATAATACTTTAACTCTTGCAGTATTAGATAGATGAATTAGTGGCATACACCACTGAATTGAAATTCTCAACTGGATTCCAAGTGATAACAGAAGATCTAGAAATCGTCCTCAAACTAGATGGGTGGATGAAAAAGAAAACAGGTTGCGATGACGTGGAAGCGAATTGCTTCAGGATAGACTTATGTGGAAAGCATTTGATAGACCTTCATCCAACAGTGGATAGATAATGGGTGAATATGATGATATATATATATACGAAGTGTGATTGAAAAGTTTTAAGACTGGACTTGTAATTCAGAATGGCAGTTCTTACAGGCTGTGGCGATAGATCTCCTTCAAAGTAGTCCCCTTCTGATCGCACACACCGACTTCAATAATGAGAAAAATCTTTGAAAATATTTCTGGAAATTTGTTTTTCAAGGGTGTGAAGAACCCTTTCATTATTTTTCTGGACGTCTTCAATTGAGTAAAATCGGTTCCCTTTCAGTCAAATTTTCAATTTAGGCAACAGGTAGAAGTCATACTAGGGCTATATCATGGGAATAGGGGGCTTCAGAAGCACAGGAATTTGGAATTTGTCCAAAAATTCCGTGATCGAGAACACACAATGCGCGAGTGAGTTGTCGTACTGGAGGACCCAATTCTTGTCTCGGGAGAGTGCAAGTCTTTTCTTTCGCACATTTTCGTGCAAATGCTGAAGGACACTTTTATAGTATTTCTTGTTGACTGGCTGTCCCCTAAGGACAAATTCATGATGCACAATACTCATAGAATCGAAAAAAAACACCAACATTTTCTTTACATTTGAACGATTTTGTCATGGTGAAATTGCACTCTTCCACTGCGATAACTATGCTTTTGTTTCAGGTTCATATCTATAAACCTATAATTTGCCGCCTGCAATTACACTATTTAACGAATCTGGTTCAGTTTCGGCCCGGTTAATCAGTTGTTGGGACACTTCAAGTCTGTGTCATTTCTGCTGGACTGACAGCAATTTCGGAACGTTCGACGCATGTCCAAATTTTCACTTACAATTGACTGAACCGAACAGAAACTTAAATGTAAGTCATCAATCTTCTCCCCAATGGTAGGCGTATGGTCAGAGCGTATTAAATCGCGAACTTTCACAATCTTTTCGTTGGCTTTTGAAGCGGGAGGTCGGCCGGATCTGGCTTCATCTTCAATTGATTCGTGGCCATATTTGAATCTGCTGAACCAAACAAAAACAATTTACTTGCTCAGACATTTATACCCGAAAGCTGTTTTTAAAAGTTTGTAAGTCTCTGAAGCAGATTCTCTGGTTTTAAAACAAAATTTGACATGAAAGCATTGTTCCATGCTTTTATCCATTTTGTGAAATCAATAATCCGCCAAGAACCGAAAACATGTCTTCATTCACTAAAATGTCACTCTCTACTGAACAAAGATACATTTCATTTGATTGATTTTTTTCAGGATGTTTTAAGGATAAAACCACGTTTCCCTTTCACACACTCCGAGAAACCTTGCCCTTTTTGTTAAGCAGTGACGCCATCTGTCTTAAAACTTTTCAATCACACCTCGTATATGTATATATATATATATAATATTTGCTGCACGGATAGAAAGGCGGAAGGGGAGGGCTAATTCACCAACCCGTCTAGCCAGCGTGGTGAAATTATGGCTAATTCCTCCATTATGTTGACACACCAGAAACCATGGCCCCTAGTCTCCAGGTGCTGGAGTGCTCCTGATCAAGGCAGCGGTCAGTGTGGCATGAAAGCAGGGGGTGCTAAGAATCACTGGAATGGCCCAGGCTGCCGTTTGTTATTGACCTTGGCTACGTATAATGGACGATCCCTTGCTTCTGAAGCAAAACTTCAGGAATTGGAAGAGGAACTTGACAAGATCAAATGGGACATTGTAGGACTCAGTGAAGTCAGAAGAAAAGGTGAAGAGTTGGTGGAACTTAAAAGAGGACATTTGTTGTCTCTTGAAGCTGAAAGCACATTAGATCGAGCAGCGAGGCTTGTTGTTCAACTAACCCAGCGATACCAACTTCAAATAGTACAGGTATATGCACCAACATCAAGCCATACCGACGAAGAGGTTGAAGAATTTTATGAAGAAATCAAAGAGTTACACACCAAAGGGAAACAACATATCAAGCTCATCATGGGGGATTTCAATGCAAGAATTGGACAACAGGAACAAGGAGAGACATCGGTTGGTAAATACGGATATGGGGAAAGGAATGAACGTGGCGATCAACTCATCGAATTTGCAGAAGCTGAAAACCTTAGCATCATGAATTCATTTTTTAAGAAGAAACCGCAAAGAAAATGGACATGGAAACACCCAAATGGGGGAACTAGTGAAATTGACTATATCCTGGCAAACAAGAAATCAATTATTGAAGATTGCAGTGTACTGAACAGATTTAATACTGGAAGTGATCATCGAATGGTGAGATGTAAAGTGCACTTAAATACTAAACTAGAAAGGCAGAAGCTCATTAGGAAACAAGTAAGTAAGAGGGTGGATCTAATGAAACTGAAAGTAAATACCGAGGCATTCAAGTTGGAATTAAAAAATCGCTTTTCTGCACTGGAAGGACTTATTGATGAAAGTGATATCTCAGAAGCAAATGAAAACATTGTTAAGACAATAGTTGAAACTGCTGGGGAAATTGGTGGTGTAACCTGTAAAAAGCAGAATAGCAAATTATCTGAGAAGACGAAACAACTCATGAAAAGGCGAAGACTTATGAAGGTGGACAATCAAAATACCAGTCGCAAGATCGAGTATGTAGAACTTTGCAAAACTTTGCGCAAAAACATGAAAGAAGATATAAGAAAATTCAATTGTGAGTTAGTAAGGAAGGCCATTGAAAGCAACAAGAGCCTTAGGGTTGTTAAAGGGAGTTTGTCTATTGGGAAGAAACACATCATTGCATTAAAAGGAGAGGATGGCACTGTAACAAGAAATAGGGAAGAAATACTTAGAAGAGTTGAAGAATTCTACAGAAAACTATATGAAGGAAACAGTGGATTAAACGAAGACTCTGAGATAGTCGAAGGAACAGCTCCTAAAATCTTAAAAGAAGAAGTAGCATTTGCAATCAAAAGTATGAAGAAAATAAGAAAGAGCCCCTTGCGATGATGGCACTCCATTAGATATCTTAAAGAAGCTGGAGAACATGTAGAAAATATACTCGCAAAATTCTTTAACAAA
>QLNU02015360.1:77726273-77739782 GCA_006491805.2 Dysdera silvatica
AAGGAGCATGGAGAGGTGCATGCTTGGAATAACTAGGAGAGATCGGAAAAGGAACACTTGGGTGAGAGAGCAAACTAGAGTGGAGGACATCATTGTTAAAGTAAAAGGGCTGAAATGGCGATGGGCTGGGCATATTGCAAGAAGAACTGATCAACGATGGACAACAGAAATTCTGAACTGGATTCCAAGAGACCACCGAAGACCTAGAAAACGTCCTCAAACTAGATGGGTGGATGAAATAAGAAAAGAGGTTGGGGTGACGTGGAAACGAATGGCCCAGGATAGACTTGTGTGGAAAGCATTTGGAGAGACCTTCATCCAGCAGTGGATAGATAATGGTTGAATATGATGATGATGATGATATATATATATATACCCAATTTTTAGTTATGCGCAGTACCTGAATAACTCAAACTGTTTAATTTGCCATTATTGTTAAAAATATAAAAGTAAAAATATGTAATTTCGAAATAAAAGTTTCATAAGTTTTCTGAGTGTCATAATAACATGTGACGTAATACATTTACTTTTATTGTGATAAATAAATAAAGAAATAAATGCTTAATACTTCTAATAAAGCACCGGAAGAGGATCAAAAATATCGCAACAATAGTGGACTACTTGAATAGGACAACCACATTAGTAAGCTGTTCTTTTACCACTCATATCTTCCCTCAATCACATACACTAGAGCCTCTAGAATTATAAGCCGACGAAGCATTCTCTATTTTTTTTGTACATTTCCGGTGTCATTTACTTGGCAATAAAGGTATAACGATCGCTACTTTGGCATAAAAATAATCAACAATTCGCGATTATCAGACGAATGTAAAGATTGGCGCAACATTTAAGCTGTCGCCAATAAATACAATTTGCAACCCAGCTTTAGTTTTCGATTAATGCAAAATTATAATGCAAATAATCAAAACAAACTTTACGCTGCAAACATTCTATGTTTATTTCTCGAATGATTAGAAACATTCCCAGCGGAACACTCACCCATTTCACCTTATTTTATTAAAAATTACACACTTGTAAATCACTCAACTTTAACACAGCAGTGAATAGGATCACGTGACACGATGGTAAGAAAATGGCGAATATATGCCAGCTCTCTTTTCTAGGAGCCTTAACATAGACTATGCTGCTCTTAGACACACGTGTACCCAGAATTGCTTGATGTTTTGTTTAACTGCTTCGGTGTATAATTAAACGAGAGCACAGATTTAGACGCTTACAAATGAAAATATCAACTTCTTTAGTTTTTCATAGAACTTACCGATATTTTTGTGTAAAATATATTTATATATAACAAAATACCACAGAAATTTGAAATTGATAATAGTATTATTTTTTGTCACTGCCTTCTTTTTGTTATTTTTTAAGTACCGATTTTATCATTGGCTAAAATAATTGCACTCCGTGATATCTTATTTTCATCAAGGACTTCAAACAAATTTTAGTAGTGAGAATTGGTTAGTGTTAATAAGATTTTGTGAGAATTAGTATGTGCCTTTATTATAGCTTTCATAAAACAAATAAACTATGCCAATATATATATATATATATAATATTTTTTTTCGAAAGTCAGAACTGATAAACTTTATTAAAATATGTGATGGCATCAAAATCCTAACACTAGGTTTTAAACATTATTTTAACAAAATATAAAATGTTCATGAAAATTTAATAAAAATTTTGTCGCAAGGAACATTTTCCACGGTAAGGGAGAATATTCAAATGCGTTTTGAGAAAACATACAAAAACTATTAAACTTCACCATAGTTAAATTTCACTTACTAAATTTACATCATATTCTGGGATTTAAAAATGGCGGATTTCAGTTTTTTACCACTAAACAGTAAAGGAAAGTTGACTTTTTTTTTTAATTTTAAAAAACCACAATTTTTGAAAAATCTGTAAATTTAACTTGTTGGTCGCGTTCAAAATCCTTGTCGCCGCGTTTGACATTCTCACAGCTTGTAATTTTTGTTTCATGGTGGTATGTGAACTTGTAATTTTTTTATCCTTACGTTTATCGTTCATCTTTGGAGAAACTTTTTTTATTTATCATCATTAATTTAATTTTTTTGTAATTAGTATATTTTGAATTAAGAAAGAAGAAAATTGCAAAAAAGGGATTTGCTAATTGATAATTAATTATTTGCTAATTAATCATTGTCCGCCATCCAAATGGTATAGTCACCCGTGGCACCTTCTACCATCTCACGACGCTTGGCTGAGGTGGGGGTTACGCTCACAATGGTCTTTAAGATATCTGCTTTTAACCCCACACCATCGACAGAGTCGTCTGGAGTGGTGTCGTAGCCGATCATCGTGGCTGCCAGCAGATTAGCATCGCATAGTGTTCAGAGATGAATCCCGCTTCAGTCTTGGAGCAGATGACCATCGGATCCATGTGTGTAGGCGCCAGGGCCAGCGGTCCCAACCACCCTTTGTTTTACAAAGGCACACAGCCATTACCCCTAGTGTGGGTTATTATCTCATAGTCATCCTACGTCCAACTTTAACAACTCAATGATATGTTGATGACATCCTGCCGCCATTTGCGTTACCCTTCATGACACGACAGCCTGGAGCCATTTTCCAACAAGATAATGCCAGGCCCCATACGGCTCGCATATCTGTGAGCAGCGCCCGTGATGTTGATACTCTCAAGCATCCTAACAAAATCGGAGTTCGAGTGAGCCATTTTACACGGTTAGCTTAGAACGACATGTTATTAATTCTATTATTTTATGTATTCGTCTGTTTTTATTCCATTACTTTTCGTTATCAAAAGATCTACCTCTCCTGCAAATCCCTATTAACGGATACACTTATTTTAAATTGTAACGAACTTGGCGTTAGAGTTTAAGCTCCTAACAGTGATATACTTTAACAACTATTAAAGTATTATCATTGAGTTATCATTCGTTTATTTAGTTGTTTAAGATGAGTTTATCGCACGTTTCGAGAGAACAAGGTCTCTCTCGAAACGTGCGTCGAACCATCTTTTAAACTTACAACTACGAAAAAACGTTGTTATTTTTCCATTATTGTTATATTTGCGTAGTATCTTTCGTCACTTTCCAGTCTTATGTCTTACTATTAAAGTGTCCCCATCGTTACAATTTAAATAGTTATCTTAAAATAGTTAAACCAGCATTGGTCAATTTCGGCAGTAAAACACAAGATTGCGAACAGTGATTTATTGCACATTTGGAGTTATACATGAATTCTAACATTCTTTAGCACAAATTATACATCCATTATTGTAACATCACAAGTTCAGCCACTATCCTTGCCTCCTAAAACTGGAGACCATGTAAGCTCTCTTGGATTTAATTGTCAAACCCTCTAACTTCGAGCAGGCTGCACCGGAACAGTTAGCTACAAATATTAACTCGAATAAACTAAACAATAGTGCAATATACGCATAACTAGAACTCTAACTAATTACGAGATACTAAATTAGTATTAACCTGGATTATTCATCCAGTGGCTAACTGCTTAGGACTTTACTACTGCATAGCTTTCAGGCCCCCAAGAGTCAACTCCGGGTAAGGTCGACGAATTTCTAATAACAGAAAATCTCAATATTCATCGGCTTCACTTCTAGCTACAGCATAACCTTTAGTTCACTATACGTCTAATCTGGTCAGTCCTAACTTATCTCAGTATTAATACTAGTTATTTCAATAACATAAAAGATACAATATTGATTAACTTAACTAAATGTTAAATAAGTTACGTCACCGTCTAACCAGTCCCCGTAGTCGATTGTTACTTTCAGTCTGTAACACTTATTGTCCAATTACGACGCAAGACTCATTGGTTTCGCAGTCCACAACTTTCTCGGACACAGGTCAACTCGCTAAAAGGTTCTCATCGCCTTACAGTTTTACTTCAATCATCCACGATGAATGAGACGAATACTATCATATTTAGCTCTCATCCTGCACCGTAAGGATCGGACTACACAACACAGCGGGGCTTCGTTGAACAGCAGAGCAAATGAATTAAAAAAAAAGGCCATCCAGAAGGCTGCCTAGTGAAAAGCGATAACACTAACAGGCTCTTAAGCGCCTAAGAGAGCATTTACATCTTGGAAAACAATGTTAAATACCCTAACCTCATTAGTAATCACATAAAGCAAGAAAGGCCGGACTGACGTTATCCCGTCTCCGACGCTCCCTTACGGCAACTAAAAACCCAAAATAACCCAGTTGGCTCAGATTCTGACGTTATTGGAGATACTTATCTAGAGCCTCACAAAATACGCAAATAAATATAAAATTAATTATATAAATTAAATTTATAATTAAAAATACATTCAAATAATTTTTCTATCCCGTGGGTGTCGATATATGTTTATATATATATATATACATACGTGTGCGTATGTGAATTGTTATTTTTTTTTTATTCGGCGTAGGAGGCGTGAAGAGACTGTAAACAATTAGAAATTACCCACAGCCTATATCATGCTACTCCACTTTTATATATATATATACATACTTTATACTATATATAATTTCAGTACATGAATGTATTAATTTATTGATGTACAACTACTACTAATAGTATATATTACAGTTTCAAAATTATAATTGAATTCTATGCAAAAATATATTTAAGTGCAAAACTTTTTCTCATCTTTGTATGCGAGAAAATTGAATACACGTATTTCTAATACATTGCTATGTTTTTCTGAGTTCATTTAGAAATGGTATCTAATATTAAAGTTTCAAAGTTTTGCAATATCATGTCAATCAAACGGAAACTAAAATTTATTTCAACAAGCAGTTAAATTTCGAAAATATCTTACTGCCGTTCAACACGATTACGTATTCAATTATATTACGTTAGCAAAACTTCGATCAAAAGTTCACGTCTTTCACAATATTAATCAAACATAATACCCCACTTGAAGTTATGTCTGTTGTCTAAAGATTTTTGAGAATTTCAGCAATGACTTTGAGAAGAATAACTATCATCGCATTGTTAAATTTTGAATTTCAAAGTAGGTTAATGCGTCCCGTGTTTTCTTCAGACTTATCCCATTTTATTTGTTTTGAACATCGCTGGAACTCTTCTTTGATCCTGTCATTTGAATATTTCTACTTGTTAACTCTCAATTTCCTTTTCGCTCAGAATTCACGGCTCTTGAAGCGACGCAACGAAATTAATGAAAGAAGAAGCCAGCGACTTTTCAAAGACAAGTTTGGAGCTTAAATTGCATTTTAAATAATGGTTTTTGAGAGCTGTACCAAGGAGGATGGTGGGAAAAAGCCGGAATCACAGAAAATACAATACTGTTTGTTAACAAATTTTCTCATCTGCCTAATCTACAACAGGCATTATTTCTCGCCACAGGGATTTTTCCTGAATTTGTTTTCAGGGCTCCCTTTGCTCCTTCATCCTACTCAACAGCAATTTCTCCCTCTCTTATTCCCTTTCCCTTTCAAAAAATCTACATCATTTTTTTTTCTTTTCCATATTCGTTCTACGGGACTAAATTATCATTTTAACGCATATGATGTCACCTAAAAAAGTTCTGTTAGATAGGAAGGAATGTGAAGTAAAAACAGCAAGAAAGGGAAGAAAGAAAATAAGTACACGATCACCAATTTAAATGGAATCGGATCTTCATTTTGAGATACGGCTTGCGACGGAAGTTATATAAACAAAAATCTCTCAATTTTTAGTTTTGAAAAGAAAAAAAGAGCCAATCTTGTGACAGAGGAGAGGCATGATTCTCGAGGTTTGAAGCGTGCGAAAGAGAAGTTTCAGAGCGAGTTTACAGAACAAAGACGACGACTGTTGAACGGTATCTCACGTGACTGAAAATGTCCTGGTCTCTTGGTCGTCAAGGAAACAGCCGGAGCAGCTGACGAAACACTCTTCCCGGATGCATTATTTTCCCGGCTGAGGATCGTTATTCGGAAAGCAACGCCGCCATCTTTGGAACTTCAATAGCTACAAACACATGGTATAAACACTCATTAAACAAGCCGACACAGCGGCTATAATATCCTAATCTGAAAGCTCTTTGCTATATGGATTGCTACTTTTTTTACTTACACCATTCGATATTTTTTATATAAGTAGTGTAAATATACAAACCATATTTAGGATATCTTCGCTTGCGAATAATATCACAATACAAATAAAATGTCCTTCTAAATATAAAAATTAAGTTAATTAGCACAATAATAAATATTACTAACAGAATGTTCGGAATTATTCGTGATAACTTCTGGCATTTATACCACCACAAGGCTGATATTATATATTGAACACTCTTGTGTTGTTTACTTCACTCACCGATATGTATAGCATGTAGTCTTTAGTTATTCAAATAGAAAAACAACGTCGCATATAATCAGGCAATACATCCTAAAAATTTATCACGCTCTTAATGTGAGACACACTAATTATGCCACTAAATACGTTTAGAATTTACCCTTGCTTTCAGATATCTATTTATATTTCTTTTCTTTATGTGCACTTTACTGCACCTCACCTTGTGTCCAACTAGCGTGAACAACTCTCCCGCATTTCCCGGGTTCTCCAGTATTTCAGCTAATTTTTAAGACTCTCCCGGCTCGTGCATTGACATTTTATTTCTCCTGTATATTTCATTAGCCATTAAAATTTCGAAATTTCAAATATATAGTATAATATAAAAACAAAAGTGTAAACTAAATTAGGTCAATATTTTCAGTGATTTGATAAACGAAAAAATTGGCGTGCCAAATCTTAGTAAAATCGCAGGCTTTGCTTTAAGCATACCAGGCTTAGATATCTATACTGATTTTTTTTCCACTGATAAACCATAAATGGACTGATCAGTGAGATCAAAGTAGCTGAGGACTAATTAATTCAGAACTAATGTGGTTGCAATTAACTCTATGACTATAGTTGTAACGAGGTTCTGAAATTTGCACAAGAAAGTTAAAAGAATCGCAGAGTTCTCCACTATCAGTGAGTAAAAACATATAGGTTAGAATTATGAAACATGTAAATTTAAAATTAATATTATGACATAGCATTACGCTGAAGAAATGAAGTAAGTAATTCTAAGGCTTCTAGAAAAAATTAAGAAATGAGGGTGATTGGAGTTTTTCAACAATTGGGCATCATTTTAGCACCAGCAAAACAGAAACGATGGTTATGTTTCTATGAGTGCTTTGTAATGTCCGATTCATAAAATCCTTGCTTTTGCACATGTGCGGGTTGTCGTATATTGACCAAACAAGGGGAGCACTTCGATTCAGACCTAAAGAACACCAATCTTACGATCAAAAACAGGAATTTGATAAATCGGACATTGCAAAACACTGAAGGAAACACAATCATCGTTTCTGTTTTGCTGATGCTAAAATAATGCCCAATTGTTGAAAAACTCCGATCACCCTCATATCTTAATTTTTTCGATGCCTATTACAACTTCCGCAATTCCGGTACATTAGTCAACGAGCAATGAGCATAGGCGTAACTACGATATTTTTCTGGGGGGGGGCATGGCCCCCATAAAAGCTTGTTGGTTTTCTAATCGACATTTCCAAAAAACGTATTGAAAATCCTTATGTCTGAAAAACGTACCGATATTCGCCTACACCAATATATCAGAATACTGATACACATATTAGGTTTAAACATCCCTAATTTCAAAGAATCAATTTTTAAGTACCTTTTTATTGAACTATACGAGGAAACACAGAACTTTCCCTTTTCGTAGTAGAGTGATTTATTCATTAACATACTAGCGTATGGCAGAAAATAATATTTGTATTAATTGATTAAATGTTCAGAAAGGAAAGAACGGTCATAGGCACATAGGTATAATTATGACAATTTTCTGGGGTGGGGAGCATGATTCTTTTTATATGAAAATAAGTTGTAAAAGCCTATTGAGTTTTAGCCTCCTATACAGGGGAGATTCAAAACTAATGGAATAAACTGAAAGGGGTGGTAAAGGACATAAAATAAGCCATATTTGGTGAAATCCTCATGTCCGCAAAGGATCCGATTTGGCTGTAGAGTGAAAGTATTATTTACATCCACATCGTTGTTACGTAGGCAATTACATGAACAAAAAAATTTTTTTGACGCATAATTTAAGTGATTGACCTAATAATGCAGCAGATTAAAAAAAATTAAAAAATTCCCTTCTCTGGCACTGAGTACTGTTGCCATTTAGTCATCAAAGGTATGGAAAACGATTGTTTTACCATACTGCAGGCAATTGGGAATTGTTAAGCATGTGTAATAGGTGAAAGAGATCAAAAGAAACAACTTTGGCAGAGTGAACCAATGTCCGAAGATGAGCCTTTCTGGAACTACAGAGATGTTATTATTTGCATCCACATTAGTTAATCATGTAACAAAATTTGGAAAATTTGCCGTTTTAGCCTAAAACCATATTGGAAAAGGTTTCACTACTTACTATAGTCCAAAATAACTTCCCATGGCCAAATTTATGCAGTTGGGGAATTTATAGCCTAAACGTCAGCCCCACGTTTGGGTCATGAATTCCCCAATTTGTTAACTGACCGAGTTATTTTTTCCATTTGCAAAATCCAATGTTTACAAACTTTCCATTTTGCTCACGTGTGCTAACTATCGAGAATTACCTGCATATAAAAGTAATAGATTGCGTTTTCATTTATGCTATACTCAAGCCAGTTATACGTATCGTAATATTTAGCTGGAAAGGATTCATCTCCAAAGGATAAATCTCCATCTCTAAATTGATTCTTTGGATAATTGACTCAAGGCCGAGATGGACCATTTTAAGAGTACCTAAATCTTGGAGTCATGTTCCTTCAGTGTCTTTAGTTTGGACATCATCACTCAAGCCATTAACAATCTCCCTTGAACCAATCTTTGATTTATAATTCACCTTTTTAAGAACTCTCTAGCATGACAGTGATCTTTAACCCCATTCGGACCACCAGCTTCTGGGTTCGATTCCCCGTGTACGCACAAGACACCTTTTTTTTTTCAAATTTCATCCGTTTTCCAAACCGTAAATTGCATTAAATAGATCATATTTTTCTAAATGCAATTAATATTTGTTCACATTTTTAAGAACGGTATTTCAATTTGAATTCCATTTGTAGGAGTAACTGAAATTCTCAACTTAAGTGCTTATTCTCTTCTAATAATTTAAAAAAATGCCATCTCTCATCAATTAACGTTAAGAAATAAAACATTTTATAGACCCTGTGAATATTTAATTAAAGTTTTAAATCGAACGACAACTATACTAACATCTTGAAAAGGGGCTTTCTTAATAACCTTTCAAATCCGTTTTTTCCCTTCTAAGGAATTGCACTTCAAACCTTTGTCTTTTACTTCACTTGGGTAAATTAAAGCGTAGTTTTATACGGCCTACACACCAAAAACAATCTTCCTTAAACCTTCTCATTCATCTTTTTAAGAAATCTCTAGCATTGGGCGAGTTTTAACACCATTCGCAATACCAAGTCCCGGGTTGGAATCCCCGTTTACGCACCAGCCACTTTTTTTAATCTTTTTTTTCAAACTTCATCCGCTTTCCAAATCGTAAATTGCATTAAATAGATGTTTTTCTGAAGGTGACGCATATTTATTCGCATTTTAAAAAATAAAATTCATTTTTAAATCAATTTGTAAGAATACCTGTAATTCACGACTTAAATGCTTATTCTCCCCTAATAATTTAAAGAATAAAGCTATCTTTCATCTGTCAACGATAAGAAATGAAGCATTTTTTTTACAAATTTTGTGAATATTTAACTCGAATTTTAAACAGAAGGACAACTATCCTAAAATTATGAAAAAATGGCTTTCTTAATAACCTTCCAAATCCATTTTCCTTCTAAGAAATTCCACTATAAAACTTTACCTTTTATGTCGTTTGCATAAATCAAAGCATAATTTTATGCAGCCTTGCATAAAAACAACTTCCCCACCTTGAGCCCATAATTAATTTCTTATTCATCTTTTTTAAGAAAGCTCTAGCATCGCAGCAACCTTTAACCCCACATGGACCACGAGGTCCAGGGTTCTATTTCCCGTTTACGCACGAGACTTCTTTTTTCAAATCTCATCCATTTTACAAGCCATAAATTGCATTAAATAGTTCGTATTTTCATGACTGCAATGCATATTTTTTCACACTTTTAAGATGTATATTTAATTTCTAAATCAATTACCTGAAATTCACAACTTAAGTCCTTATTCTCGCTCAATAATTTAAAGAAAAAAGCTTACTCCTGTCTGCCAATGTTAACCCTTAAACGGGTAATGGGAAATATATTCCCACTTACAAGGGAACCACTTTTGTGGAAGCTCGCACTTTGAAACAAGACTTATCACAAATGATAGTCCCTAAGTTCCTTATTAAGAATATGAAATCAGTTTTTTGTGAATAGCATATAAATGTTTTTTATTAATATTTAAAGTCCAAAAATCACACTTTTTAGGTGAAGTTTGATATTTTTTTATTCGCACTGTATATGAAGATAATAATTTTTGAACTCAATTCGAATAAAGAGGGTAATTGTATTTAACGGATAAAATTATAAAATTACAGGAAAGATCATTCAGAGTGTTTTAAAAAATTATATATAAAACTAAGCTTTTTAATACCAATATTTGGCGCATTTGGCTATGATTTAGAAGAATTGGCGATATCGGTATGAAGTATAAACATTTCGTCAAAAAAAAATTGCAAACAAAATTGCTCTGGATGAAATCAAAATTGATGTAACACACCAAAACGAAATTATAAAAATTCATTATTTGGTGTATAACCAATTACGTGCTGAACAATTTCGGCCTATGCTGCAATATCCTTGGTGCAACTGTAATTGCACTGCTAATCTCCTAATGAAACTATTCAACTCAAAAATATTGAGGAAATATATTTTCACTTAATTGATACGAGTTTCAGTGATAGTGAATGTAATTTGCATCATTTTTTAAAATGTAACAATTGCGAGGCACAGTTATGCTTCACGTTTATGAAAAGTATCATTACCATAACTTATATTTCCGGATTTCGATATTTTGAGACATTTTTATAATTTTCTCATATTGGAAGTCTTTAATTGATTTACAACGTTCAAACTTTCCGCGTCAAATTTTTAAGAGCCAGATCGACACCGCAATAAGTAGTTGACGTTCAATGTGATACAATATGCTCTTCTACTTTTTAAAAGAAATTATTTGTGTATTAAATTTTTGAAATGCCAGCTTCATTAAAACATTTTTCTTTATTAAAAAATTACGTAAAATATTTTGATGTTACGGCCATAAAATTTAGTAGATTTTTCCCCCTTTTATACTGTGATTATATTCAAGCGCGGACACAGGAGAACTCACAGGGGTCATGACCCCCAAAATATATTTTTTCACTGTAAAAAATTCCAACTTTCATGATAAATGAAGGGTGTTATTCCAAGACCATGGCAAATTCACCCTTCGACCCCCCAAATGAAAGTCTGTGTCCTTCCCTGATTATATTTCCCAAAAATAGTACCAATGGTGGTTGGCTATATGAGCGTAATTGAATAATAAAAGCTTCATGGCGATTCACTCATTCTTCAAAACCATAGCCAAACGCGCCAAATATTGGTATTAAAAAGCTTAGTTTTTATAAATTTTTTTAAAATACTCTGAATGATCTGTCGTGTACTTTTATAATTTTATTCGTTAAATGCAACCACCTTCTTTATTCGAATCGAGTTCAGAAATTATTATCTTCATATACAGTGCGAATAAAAAATATCAAACTTCACTTAAAAAGTGCGATTTTTGGACTTTGAATATTAATAAAAAGTTTTATATGCTATTCACAAAAAACTGATTTCATATTATTAACAAGAAGCTTAGGGATCATAATTTGTGATATGTCTTCTCTCAAGGTGCGAGTTTTCACAAAAGTGGTTTTCTTGTTAAAGATATGTCACACATGTATCTGTCGGTTCTAAGCAGACAACGGGGATGATCTTCCCATAATCAAATATTTATTGACAGGCAAAGGGAACATATTTTTAACGAATGTTTCAATTAACATGTTTAAAGTACACTATATGTTGCGTGAAAACAAAATTTCAGCAAATTGTTTGCCAATAAAAGGGTTAAAATTAAAGTATTTATTTTGGAACCTTGTTAATATTTAACTCGAATTTTAATCAGAACATCAACTATCTTAAGTCTTGAAAGGGAGCTTTTCTTAAACAACATTTCAAATCCATTTTTCCGTGGTAAGGTATTCTACGTCAATCCTCCGTTTTTTATGTCATATGCATTAATTAAACCATTCTTCTACAGCCTTCGCAACAAAAACGCTCTCCCTTAAGCCAATACTCTATTTCTTATTCATCTTTTTAAGAAATATAGAGCATTGCAGCAAAATTTAATACCATTCGGAGCAAAAAGGCCCATGTTTGAATCCCCTCGTAGGCATGGGTAACTTTTTTTCAAATTTCACCAGCTTTTCAAGCCGTAAATTGCATTAAATACATTGTATTTTTTCTGAATACGATGCATATTTTTATAAATTTTTAAAATGGTATTTCACTTTTTAAATCCGTTTTTAAGGGTCTCTGAAATTCAAGACTTAATTAGTTAGTCTTCCCTAATAATTTAGAGAAAAAACTCTCATTAATCAACATTAAAAAAAATAAAGGATGTTTTCAAACATTGTGAATGTTTAACTGGAATTTTAAACAGAAGGGCAACTATATTGAAATCTTGAAAAAAGGGGCTTTCTTAAAAGCGTTTCAAATCTGTTTTTCCCCCTTTATAAATAATTCCACGTCAAATCTCTACCGGTTAGGTCACTTGCATAAATTAAATCACATTCTTTCATATCTTATGCACTCAAAACAATCTCCTTTAAGCCAAGAGTTCATTTTACATTCACCCTTTTAATAAATATCTAGCATTGAAGCGATCTTTAACCCCATTCGGACTACCAGGTTCTATTCCCCGGGTATGCACACATATTTTTTTTCTTCAAATTTCATCGGTTTTCCAAGCCATAAATTGCATTAAATACATTGTGTTTTTCTGAATGACATACATATTTTTTCATATTTTTAAGAAGTGTATTTCATTTTAAAATCAGTTTTTAAGCTTATCTGAAATTCAGGACTTAATTACTTATTCTTTGCTAATAAGTTGGAGGAAAAAAGCTTTCTTTCATTAGTTAACATTAAAAAGTAAAGCATTTTTTTCAAACATTGTAAACATTTAACTTGAATTTTAAACAGAACGATAACTGTATCGAAATTTTGAAAAAAGGGTATTTTTAATTATGTTTAAAATCTATTTTTCCCTCTATAAGGAATCCCACTTTAAACTTCTACCTGTTAGGTCACTTGCATAAATTGAAGTGCCTTTTTATACAGTTTACGCAGCAGAAACGATCATTCTTAAACCAATAGTTCATTTTTCATTCACCTTTTTAAGAAATCTATAGCATTGAATGAATTTTAACCCCATTCG
>QLNU02015360.1:77739882-77756144 GCA_006491805.2 Dysdera silvatica
CGATAATTGTTTTTTTTTTTTTTTACAAATTCTATCTGTTTTCTAAGCTGTAAATTGTATTAAATACATCATGTTTTTTTGAATGAAATGCATATTTTTTATATTTTTGAGAAGGGTATTTCATTTTAAAATCCGTTTTAAGGTTACTTGAGATTCAGGACTTAATTACTTATTTTTCGCTAATAAGTTAGAGGAAAAAACTTTCTCTCATTAGTCAACGTTAAAAAATAAAGCATTTTTTCAAATATTGTGAATATTTAACTTGAAATTTAAATAGAAGGACAACTGTATTGAAATCTTGAAAAGGGGCTTTTTTAATAATGTTTCAAATCTATTTTTCCCTCTATAATGAATTCCACTTCACACCTCTACCTGTTACGTTACTTGCAAAAATTGAAGTGGATTTTTGCAATTTTATACAGTTTACGCACAAGAAACGATCGCCCTTAAACCAATAGTTCATTTCTCAGTAATCTTTTTAAGAAATCTCTAGCATTGAACGAGTTTTAACCCCATTCGGAACCCCAATTCATGAGTTTGAATCCTCGTGTACGTACAAGCCACCTTTTTTTATTTAATTTCACCTGCTTTCCAAATCGTAAATTACATTGAATAGATCTTATTTTTATAAAAGCGATGCGTATTTTTCACATTTTTTAAAGAATATTTCACTTACAAATCCATTTTCAAAAGTAGATGAAATTCATGACATAAGACTTTTCTGGAAATTTTCTGGTGGGGGCAGCTAGTATTCTGGAGGGGGCCTACCCTCCCCGGCCCCCACCTAGTTATACCCATGACCGTGGGTGAACAATTATTTTCCCACTTGCTACAAACATCTCGTCAATTCATCGTAAATTTTGTTCCCTTTTTATTTTACTTCGCATTCCGCACAATAGATGGCGACACATGCCTGCCACGCTTAGATATGCTTTTTCGGTTTTTTTTCGCTTCTCACTTAGTGGCAACGAATCAGTTTGAACAAATTTCTGATGAAAATGGACGTTTTTCCCACAGAAACAATTGCAAAATGTCGCTCCAACTGACATTAAACTGCGTTTGTGTTTATTTCGTTTGTATATCTTTTATTGCGCAGTGCATCGCCCATCCTTTAATATATAGTTTTTCCCAAAAGATTATTATGGTTTATTTATCTTTAGTATACATAGTTTATTTTCTACCAACCTCTATATAAAATAATATATAAAATACAAATTTGCTAAGTGACCAAAAGTTAAAAATACGTGGAGCAATTAATTAAAACGAAAATAGCAAACCTTGACATTTCATTTTATACCTCCAGTTATTTGATAGGTTAGGTAGGTTATACAATACAGATATTTTTTATTTAATTCTTAGTACAACGCTTTCAGTAAAAGTATCGTATTTAGTACCTACGGGGATAGATTTCAAACTTTTGTATTTTACGAATTAAAATCTGATAATTGTAATGATAATTTCCCATTACAAGAGAAATAACGATGCGACTGGGAATTCCGAGATACACCTGTCGAGAAATGTAAATAAATTTACTCAGTTTTACATGTTTCGTTTTCAATGTGACGTGAGCTGGACGTATAAAGTTTTTGTTATACGAGCGCAAAAGGCTCGTTTTCGTTCTCACTAGCTCTCAGAAGTGGCAGCAGCAGGCCCTGAGTGGCAGTAGCCGCCAGCAGTAGTAGCTATGGCGTTAAGTTAGTTTCTGAGTTGTCGGCTCGTCGCCTGCGTGCGTCGGACAAACGAGTATCTATGGGCAGGCTAGTTCCTGCGTATTCCTGTATCATGTATTAACTTAGGTCAGCCAATTTATCACCGAACTGTCAGTACTCCGGGGATGTAATTGCTTTTGAAGTTTCGCAAGCCATGCGTAACATCTTCGTTACGAGCAAAATGTGAGTCGTATGCCGGGAAGTTATACTGCCGAAAAGTGCAAAGTAGCTATAAAAGGCTTAATAATGAGTAATCTTCCAAATACGCTTTGAGGAACCTCGCTGATGGACATTCTTATGTGCTTCGCGGATGTGAGTTGACGATTGCCAATGTGCATTAGGGGTTGCTGAATGTTCGATTCCGAGGGACGTGTATCAACTGAACTACCTGGCGAGTTGAAGTAATAGAGGTTCGGAAGTGGAACTGCGATTCATTGAATGATAAGTACTTTGCTTTTCCATTTAACTTTCGCACTAAGGAATTTACTGACGAACGTTGTTTATATTAAAAGATTTTATGTTTGTCCTAGGGTTATGTAATTTAAATTGAGTTGTCTAATTGAAAACGAGTATCACACTAATTATAGTAAAATAGGAAATAAGAATTTATCTTAGAAACTGTATAATTAACATGTGTTGTAGAAATCGTATTAACTAACATATGTTGTAGAAATCGTATTAACTAACATGTGTTGTAGAAATCGTATTAACTAACATGTGTTGTAGAAATCGTATTAACTAACCTTGTGTAGTATCAATATTATGTTGAGGTCAAAGTGCATTTTGAAATAAGCGAGTAAGGGTTTTTTTAGATCCGTCTAATTCCTTTTAACTCTAGAAAATTTGTAGTGTAATTACCGCGATAGCAGTTGTATGTAGCTATGGCTAGACTTAGTGGGCCGATTAACCGCTAGAAGTGATCTCTTCGTACTTTCCAGATAATCTATGGGCCTGGGAGCCCAGGTTAGGAGATTCGATTAACTTTTAATTAACTGTTAATATTTGTTCAGTTATTGTCACGTTTTTTAGTTCTAAGAGAATTAATTAATCATTTCAGCCACTTACTTGAGGGAGAGGCTTCGCTCTGTCATAATCCGAAGTGTCCAATTAAAGAGAACCTTACTGGAGATTATTGTACTTCTGATGAAAATATTTACGTTGTACTAAGTGAACTCGCTTAAATAAAAATAAGTAATATTGCTAACAGGTTTGATTATTGTTCTGTGTTTGATCGTCTAGCCAGTAAAATGATATGTTTATGTAATGTTTTATGACTTAATCGAATTCTAAGTTGAGGTAGTAAAGCGTTGCATAATCTAACTTAATTCACACATTCAATACCTTAATGAAATTATATGCATATAACTCGATTTCTTAAACTCTTTAAAATATACTTGCTAAAGTATTAAATTTTAAAACAATTCTTTAATAAGATATCCCGTTATGCCTCTTCAATCGATGGCGTTTGATTACGAACAGTTTCACTTCCATTGAAACAGTCCATCTCGATTTATTAAAATTATTTCGGTTCTTACTGCTCAAAGTTATTCATTTTTGAATTCAATGAAACCAATTCGCATCTAATCTGGATGAAACTTCTTTCAAATTCTTTACAATTGCTAGCACGAATATTTGCATTTTAATACATGAATTCTCGGTATATGTACTTATGAGAAAATGGTGTAATTCAAAGGGTCTATGCAAATTTATTCGGCTTTGTTCTCAGAATGTACAGAATGATTTTGGAATTCAAACTCAGTTATTTTCTGAATTCTTAAATACTTAAGAGGAAAATTTTCATAACATTCTCCTGTACGAACGCAACTGAATAAATTTTCATCTATTCTGTTAATTCAGAAGTGTTAATTAATTTTTTATTACAAATATCTTAACATTATAAAATATAAGCTTCTACACATATTCGGAAACTTCATGAAAGCTACTACAAATTTGTATTAACAAAAAGTCGTCGCAAAGGCAGAAACGGGGATGAACACAATGCGAATTTTTTAATATTTACCGAACTAAATTAAATAAGCTTTTAGTTCAGAAAATTCTAGCTGTTATCACGTAATTCTTTCTTTGATGGCTATGGTTCAGCAAGATGTCATCAAGTGAACCATTTTTCCCTTAGAAATGATGCTATAAATTGTGTCTTTATCTTCATACATACTCTCGCACTTTAAGATGAAACAAATCTGAGGATAAAAATAATGGCAATAAAACAGTGCATAAACAAATATGCATTTTCGGGCATTTTTTAATTAAATAGATACAAGTACCTGACACATGTCTTTTATGGTGTACTATAAATCGTGAACATGTGTGCCTCACAAATCCCTTAATATACTTATTTAAAATTTCAAGGTTTGGAGTGTTTGAAAGGAAACTATGGAAAAGATAATGGATGATTGTTATTTAAATCTTCAAGATTTAAGTGAAGATTGAAAGTAATAAATCGGGGAAGAATCGGTTCAGAGACGTACGGTGGTTTAGTTGAAATTGTTGCTCTTTTGCGAATTTTCCGCATGGGATTCGATGGTTTGAGATTTTTGAAAAAATAATCCTACCACTTTGGAACTGAAGATATCCTTTTCTTCTGATGATAAATCTCCCTGTATCAGGCAAAGTCATTCGTCATGGCTGCAATAACTTTCAAACTGCGTTCAAAATTTGGGTCACCTGTCTCGAAAATTTTCGGTGCAGATTCTGCGAGTTCGAATGTCACCGAAATTCTTTGAATTGTAAATTCAAGGACAGGGCATCTTATTCAGCTTCTTTGTTCTCTACTTCAATGACTCCCTGTCCTACTATTTGAATACGGTCCTCATTGCTACGTTCCTTTTCATCTACGTTGAAGAATTTAGTCCGAGCTTCAATAGAAACTTCCAGCTCTTATCGATTTGCAACCTCAACCAGCTTTCGTCGTATTGTCGACAGAATTTCTAGTCTTCCAAATCCAGAACAAATTGAGAATAAAATTTCTTCCATATATATTTCAAAGATTGTTTCCGTGATTGAATTTCAGGAATATTTCACGATATTCGTGAAATTCATGATAATGGACATTTTCAAGTACCTTTTCTTTCTATTTTATATTTCTTTTTAACCACTTCAATCATCCTTAAAAGATTCGATGAAGATAGCAAGCGCCGAGTGTTTTTATTAGTCATCGTTTGAAGAAAGGAGAGAACTGACTTTTAGAGCATAAAATTGCCTTGATTTGTGGTTTTATAGAATTACAATATAATATGGTGCGTGCCCTTAATCAAAATTATTTTAGAAGGAAAGTTATTATCCTGACAATGTTTCTTCAACTCTAGAGAAAGTAAATTATCAACATTTAAAATCCTCAAATCCTAACTCTTGGGATTTCAGGATCGCCCATCTTTTCAAATTTGTATCATGAACATGTAAATAATTTTCCCTAGCTTTTGTAAATCTGGCTAACATTTCATTTTTTATTATTTTATACTTTTCTATATTTGTGCCCATATTTGATATATATTTTCTAAACCTCGAAATATAAGTAGGGTATTTTACTGTTGGATATCTCCTGTTTGTTTTCTGGAATTTATTTTTTTGACAACTGTCAAAATACTGAACAATTGTTTGCATATTTTCTAAACTGAATTCATTTGCCAATTGATCGCCCTTTACAGTACAGTTATAATATTCGTCACCGACTATACTAATATCACTTTCTTCGTCGATACGGAAATCACAATTGTCTTCAAAATCTAAACTGATATTTTCACTGACATTGTTATTAAAAATTATGTTTTCGATTTTCGACAATACTTCCCGACTTTCCTTAAGTTCTTGGTCAGTTATTAACGACGGAAGCGTGTCGTATTTATTAACGACCAAATTCAAAACGGATTGAATTATGTTCACTATATTTTTCATTTTCTCACAATCGGAAACTCGTACAACTATATTGACGTTACACTTGCGGACGAGTTTATATAGCTAGTGGAATGCGAAACTTAAATGTCCCGCCAACTCTTCAAAATTGTCGCCAAATTCGCCAAATATCTATGCTAAAAGTTCATTTTTCATATTAATTTTTTTATACTGTTTAAATTAGCTGAGACATAATTTTTTATTTTTATCCGTTAAATACGATGATCCTTCATAATCTTACCGACTTCAAACCTGTTTTTGCTCACATACAGTGCGATTAAAAAATATCAAACCTGGCGAAAAAAGTGTCATTTTTGGACTTCAAATATTCATAAAAAATTGTCATGTCATTTTAGCAGACAAATGATTACATACTTGTGATCAGGAAGTCAAGCACTATCATCTCCCATAGGTCTGATATCAAAGTGCAGTGAACAGCGAAAGGGGTTCCCTTGTTAGTACAAACGCTAGGCAAATAAGCCAAAACCCATGCCAGTCTTTCGAAGAAGATTCCTCTAATGCTCGCAACACTCGAAGGTGTTTAAAAAACTTGCTTCTGGAAAAATTTACACGAAGATACGCCACATATTGTTCACCTGTTATTAATGACGACGAATTGAAGGCCAAACTTTAAGCAGATTCCTTTTAAAGATACTAGGTGTTGGCACTAAAGATCAGTTTCAGTAATTAAAATATTAATACATACTCTGGGGGAAACGCGCAAACTCAGAAAATGGATAGTATATGAACTGGTACCTGCCAACAAGTAGCATCGGTTTGACGTTTGCTTGAAATTGCTTTCTCTCCACAAAATGTAATCATTTGTCGATCGTTTTATAATTTGTGATGAAAAGTGAATCTTGTGCAGAAAACGCAAGACAGCACATGAGTGTGTGGCATACAGTAACGCGCCAGTTGAATATGAACGAAAATGCTGGTGAATGGTTCAAACTACTTACTAGGGAACTCCACCAACTGCCACTCATCAAATTTCCACAATTTTTTGCATGTAGTAAGGTATGGTAAATCTATTGCCTAAAACATTAAAAATTTTCTCTATCTCGGAAGAGATCAAAAGATATGACATCTTGAATATTAGTAAAATCAGCAGCATTTGGCTGTAACCCGCCCCTTCTCGACACTGAAACTGATCTCAGGCCAGGCGTTTTAGACTGCACCATCGCTGTAGGGCATTTGGCAGAAAATTTAAATTTTTAATTGTGACAGAGGGTCTGTCTTCAATTCAGTGCTCAAATTGAGAGGGGAGCATGGGATGGGAGGCGTTTTCCTCTATTTTTGCATATGCCGACATTAGGCATCCCTCCCAGTTCTTCCTTTCTGGATTTGTTTGTTTGCATGCATGCGTGCGTACGTACGTATGTAGTATGTGTTCGCCGCTGGCTACTTTAATAAAAAAATGCCGAAAACAAACTATATTTGAGCAATAGCTACAAGAAATAAAGGGTGCTTCTTCGCAGTTCTCTTCGTATTTCCCTATTGTATCGTGCTGATTTAAAACGATTAAAAACTGCGTTTCCTATTTTTTTTATTTTTGCGATCTATTGCCATTATTTACTATATGGTTGCACATTCTATATATTTGTCTATAATTTAAATCTAAATTATAAAAGTATCGACATATTGTTGCTATTTTGTGACATCGTCCTTTCGGTGTTCAAGCAAACTTGACAACTTTTTTCCGCATATTCTAAAGTATAACTATTGGCAATTGAGCTGATGGGCTCCTTATTTTCTGATGAATTTTCTGTAAAATCGTTATTTGCAACCCTTTCGTCAAAATCCAGTGTAAACTCAAAATCCACATAAAATTTCGATAACTGTAACCTTGTTTTAGCAATTGCAAAAAGTTCCATCCCTACATTCATTTCACTTTGAATTGTTTGCTGTAATTGGATCTCCAAATTTAGCTTTAACTAAGTTCAAAAAATGTATGTCAACATTTAGTAAATTAAGCATAATTCACGATAACTGCGAAACGAAAATTCTAGTGTCAATATCTCTGTTCTTTATCGTGATCTCAGGCGTTCGGACGTTCGCCCAAAGCGTTTAATTTAAACAACTTGGTGAGATTTGTTTTAACTTGGCGAGATCTCTTTAGCTTGGCACGTTAAAAACTCTATATTCATATGACCATATCTTCTGTTCTATTCCGAGATAGAGAAAACTTTTAACGTTTTAAGTGATTGTTGTACCACATCCTACTAGATACGAAAAATCGTGGCATTTGGTGAGTGACAGTTGGTAGAGTTCCATAGTTCGTGTTTTCTTTCTTTGTATGGCAACAATTTGTGTTGGACTTTGAACTTATAACTAGCAAGTTAGTGTGTAACGTAGCTCTTTCAGTTTTTACTTCTGGCCAGTAACGAAATGTTTCCTTTCGTTTTCCGTTGTTGGCATGCCTTTCTTTTTTAAGGATTAATGGTTGCGCTATGAAATTATGAGCACACTCACTTCTTGTGAATGTTGTTTATCAAATTATTTCGTTGAATGCATATTTGTACTAACAGCTACTGGCAAAATGGACAACGATGTGCTTTACGTTAGGAACGAAAAATGTAAATGTTTAATAATTTTGTTAAATAAATTGTTTTCTTGTTATCGTTAAAACTGTCTTGCGAATTATTCATCGTCTAACGAAAAACATATTCCTGCAGTTTACAATTTAATTACTAGTGTGAACTACTATTACCTTGCTATACTATTGCTTAACTATATGCCTTGCGCTAAGAGTAAATATGGAGTTAGATGAAGGCCGCAATATCATAATATGGAAAAAATTGTGGTTGATACCTGCCTTTGAAGCAAATGCTCCTCAGTTATAACAGGCAAGTGTGGATCACAGAAAATGGTGAATTGTCTAAGGCAATAATTATACCCTCCTCGAAAAGTAGTTTTCATCCACTGACGCAGTGCTACATATTTAAAATCCCAACATCTATAAGAAGAACTTTTTATTGCGTGCAGCAAAGACTACAGCTGGAATTTTTCATTATGCACTGTTTCTCTTTGTCCAGACTATTACTTTGAATGTGTACTGTACCCAACTATAGTGGGTTCAAGAATAACTTTTAAAAAATACAGCTAGTGCTAGTAGTCCTCGGCTACTGTCTTCTTTTTCACACGATAATGCAAGGCCTCATATTACACATTCGTCCCATAACAAGATTCAGGCTACACCCTCTTTATTTGGCCCTGCAAAAGGGTTGCTGGTATCTAACTGGAAGGAGACCCACACGCTGAACGTATGTGACGATGTGTGGAACCAGTCCGGCTAATAACCCAGTGCCCTACCCCGCCTTCAAGTGGTGCAGGCCGGGCTTTCTATCCAAGAGGCAAATTAATATTTGCTGCACGGATGGAAAGGCGGAAGGGGAGGGCTAATTCACCAACCCGTCTAGCCAGCGTGGTGAAATGATGGCTAATTCCTCCAATATGCTAATACACCAAAAACCATGGCCCCTAGTCTCCAGGTGCTGGAGTGCTCCTGATCAAGGCAGCGGTCAGTGTGGCATGAAAGCAGGGGGTGCTAAGAATCACTGGAATGGCCCAGGCTGCCGTTTGTTATTGACCTTGGCAACGTATAATGGACGATCCCTTGCTTCTGAAGCAAAACTTCAGGAATTGGAAGAAGAACTTGACAAGATCAAATGGGACATTGTAGGACTCAGTGAAGTTAGAAGAAAAGGTGAAGAGTTGGTGGAACTTAAAAGTGGACATTTGTTTTATTATAGAGGAACGGAAACTGGAAGAACAAGTGGTGTTGGCTTCTTAATCAACAAAAGAATTAAAGACTACCTTCTTGAAGTCGAAAGCACGTCAGATCGAGCAGCGAGGCTCGTTGTTCAACTAACCCAGCGATACCAACTTCAGATAGTACAGGCATATGCACCAACATCAAGCCATACCGACGAGGAGGTTGAGGAATTCTATGAAGAAATCAAACAGCTACATACCAAGGGGAAACAACACATCAAGCTCATCATGGGAGATTTTAATGCAAGAATTGGACAACAGGAACAAGGAGAGACATCGGTTGGTAAATACGGATACGGGGAAAGGAATGAACGTGGCGATCAACTCATAGAATTTGCCGAAGCTGAAAATCTTAGCATCATGAATTCATTTTTTAAGAAGAAACTACAAAGAAAATGGACATGGAAACACCCCAATGGAGGAACCAGCGAAATTGACTATATACTGGCAAACAAGAAATCAATTATTGAAGATTGCAGCGTACTGAACAGATTTAATACTGGAAGTGATCATCGAATGGTGAGATGTAAAATGCACTTAAATACTAAACTAGAAAGGCAGAAGCTCATTAGGAAACAAGTATGTAAGAGGGTGGATTTAAAGAAATTAAAAGAAAATACCGAGGCATTCAAGTTGGAATTAAAAAATCGCTTTTCTGCACTGGAAGGACTTATTGAAGAAGTTGACATCTCAGAAGCAAATGAAAACATTGTTAAGACAATAATTGAAACTGCTGGGGAAATTGGTGGTGTAATATGTAAAAAGCAGAATAGCAAATTATCTGAGAAGACGAAACAACTCATGAAAAGGCGAAGACTTATGAAGGTGGACAATCAAAATACCAGTCGCAAGATCGAGTATGTAGAACTTTGCAAAACTTTGCGCAAAAACATGAAAGAAGATATAAGAAAATTCAATTGTGAGTTAGTAAGGAAGGCCATTGAAAGCAACAAGAGCCTTAGGGTTGTTAAAGGGAGTTTGTCTATTGGGAAGAAACACATCATTGCATTAAAAGGAGAGGATGGCACTGTAACAAGAAATAGGGAAGAAATACTTAGAAGAGTTGAAGAATTCTACAGAAAGCTGTATGAGGGAAACAGTGGATTAAACGAAGACTCTGAGATAGTCGAAGGAACAGCTCCTAAAATCTTAAAAGAAGAAGTAGCATTTGCAATAAAAAGTATGAAGAAAGGAAGAGCCCCTGGCGATGATGGTATTACATTAGATATCCTAAAAGAAGCTGGAGAATATGTAGAAGACATACTTGCAAAATTCTTTACCAAATGTCTTAACAGCGGTAACATACCAAACCAATGGGATTCTGCAACAGTAATTCTTTTGCATAAAAAAGGTGATAAAGAGGATTTGAAAAATTACCGACCAATTAGCTTGTTACCTGCTATTTATAAAATCTTCACAAAAGTGCTAACACATCGCCTGCAGAAAAAATTAGATGCAGCTCAACCAAGAGAACAAGCTGGATTTCGAAGTGGATTCAGTACAGTGGACCATATTCAAGTATTAAGAGAATTAATTGAAAGAACACATGAATATGAACTTCCATTGTGTGTGGCATTTATTGACTATGAGAAGGCCTTTGACTCTATTAAAACATCAGCAGTCATCAACTCTTTAAGATCAACAGACATTGAGGATGTGTACATTGACATGGTGAAACGTGTGTATAAAAATGCAAGTGCAAAATTTCGGTTACATAAAGATACCAAAACTATCAAAATTGGTAAAGGTGTGAGGCAGGGAGATACCATTTCTCCAAAACTTTTTACTTCAGCTTTACAGATGATTTTTCAGCAGATAAATTGGAATAACAAGGGAATAAAAATAAATGGTGAATATTTAAATCATTTGCGGTTTGCTGATGACATTGTTATTTTTTCAACGAACCCATTAGAACTCCAAGACATGGTACAGGAGCTCTCAACTAGAAGTAAAGAAGTTGGACTCAAGATGAACCTACAAAAAACTAAGATCATGTTCAATAATTTCGTAGAGGAAACAAAAATACAAGTTGACAACATTGAGCTAGAAATTGCTGATTCATATATTTACCTTGGCCAGCTGATTTCAATGGATGGCAACATTATGAAAGAACTCAACAGACGTATTAAACTTGGCTGGAGTGCATTTGGAAGAAACAGTTTTATCCTGAAGGGGAAATTGCCTTTGTGTCTAAAAAGAAAGGTCTTCAACCAGTGTGTATTGCCAGTCCTCTCTTATGGATCAGAGACATGGAGTCTAACAGTTGGAGCAATACGAAAGTTACAGACAACGCAAAGGAGCATGGAGAGGTGCATGCTTGGAATAACTAGGAGAGATCGAAAAAGAAACACTTGGGTGAGAGAGCAAACTAGAGTAGAGGACATCATTGTTAAAGTAAAAGGGCTGAAATGGCGATGGGCTGGGCATATTGCAAGAAGAACTGATCAACGATGGACAACAGAAATTCTGAACTGGATTCCAAGAGACCACCGAAGACCTAGAAAACGTCCTCAAACTAGATGGGTGGATGAAATAAGAAAACAGGTTGGGGTGACGTGGAAGCGAATTGCTCAGGATAGACTTGTGTGGAAAGCATTTGGAGAGACCTTCATCCAGCAGTGGATAGATAATGGTTGAATATGATGATGATGATGATACACATACAAATGCCAATGTCAAACTATTTGTTCATCGCGACTCTTGGATGACAGTCTTGAAAAGTTAATTGCGAAGAAACCAAATGATATTCATCTTGAGTGATGTCTGCTAGCTAAGATGGCATCTCGATATATGTTTTCAATAACTTCCTCGTCAATAGCATTAACTGACCCCATAATTAAATTTAAATGGCCTGAAATTAAACATTTAATTTCGCGATTGCCGAAACTAATTGCACACTTTTGGCTTCGGACGTCGATTTATTGACGAATGACAGATACGTGTGACAAAAATCAGTTACGAAAAAGAGTGTTTTCACAATAATAATGAGAGCCATCGTATAATTTTCGTGCAATTAACCGTCAATTTTCGATTTTATCTGTGCGTCAGCTGTGTAAAAGTGGGATACTTGCGACTGTGGTGTTAAATCTATCAGTAAAGATGTAATCGTATGACAGATCGGTTTCAGCGGTGTTTTTCACAGTAAAAAATTTATTCAGTAATTTCAATGACGTATACTAAATTGTTGCCCATGACACAACAGACATGTGACAGCATTTAAAACGAGTTTAAAAGCCACGTCGTTCAGAATTTTAATAGCATAATATGAATCATATAATAGCAGTAAAAAAAATGGCTTTTGAATATTCATTAACTGTGACGTTCTCTTTAGTCCAGACATAAAAGTAATTCGTATACACAATGGCGGATTGTAGTTTTTGAGGGCCCTGGGCTACCGGTATTTTGAGGCCCCCAGTAAAATGGTTCAAGGAGATCGTCTACAAAAGAAAACGTTTCTTGAGGCCCTCTAGCTGGCGAAGGTTCCTGAGCTGCAGCCCCTAAAGCCCTTGCGTTAATCCGGCACTGTGTATACACAAAAATACTTGGACACTCAGTTGAATATATATCTTTTTCGTATACAGTCTGTCTGAATTTCATAGAGTGGTTTGTGAAACCAAAATGGAACAGGGCATGGATGTTCAGAAGAAATTTGAGATTTTTACGCTCCTAAAGCATCAAGTTGGTTTGTTGAAATAAGATTTAAAATAGTGATACACTGCATGAAACTAATAAACAAAATAATAGTACAAATTATCGCAGTTTAATTCTAAAAACATTGACAGCTGTTTCAAGACCAAGTGGCCAGTTTCATCAAATGATACAATTGATTGTATCATTCGGACAACTCTTCTCCTCGTCGTATCATTCTGATGAAATTATACACATGCTACTGAATTATTTTATTTATTGATTGATTGGTTGATTTTTTAAAAGGACAATAGATGTCATTCTGTGTCAGACAAGCTAAAAAGATGTACGTACACTTTGCATAAAATGCAAATTAAACAGCATAAAGGTAAAAATTAGTTAAAATTAGAACTTTAAAATTTTCGACTAATTAGAGGGGAAATTATACTCCAAAGCCAAGTTCTTCTAAGCTACATCTAGACATTGCTTTGTAGGCAGAATTTTTCTCTGGCATTCAAAGTCACATTTGAAGTTAAAAGTTATTGCTTTGTCGTTGATGTTATTGAAGTTAAAAGTTATTGCTTTGTTGTTATAGTTATCGAAGTTGAAAGTTATTATTGCCGCTTCTGGCGGATTTACATTTTAAGTGCGCTGAGACTTGAATTCTTCGAAACAGACTCCCTCCCCAATGACTTAGAGTTTAAAATTTTCATTTACTTTGGTAAATTATTGTGTGTTACTGGGTTCGATGAATCCAGGGAAGCTCCGACTTAATTAACTACATCATAGGACAGCATGAGGTTGCCACCGGATTCCTCTCACACAAAAATTAACAGATAAATCCTTAACAACACTTTTAGCCATTTTATAATTTGTATTAAAATTCATTACTATCACCGAAACGCATGTGATATAAGAAATATATTTAAACAAGTAGTTTCAATAAGCTATAGAATGGAAATGTACGTTGTGCACTGCGTCGAAGATTCATTTGTAAATAAATAAATAACTCATATGTCTGTGTCTAGAAAATCTCGGCATAAGTTTCCTTCATCAAGGCCTTTGTTATTGATTCGAATTAATGAATGATCCTCTCAGGGTCAAAAGCCCGACAAGATCCTTAAGAAGGGACGTAAACCTTTTTTTTTCGTAATTCGTCAGTATTTTTTGGCACATGATATATTTTACGTACAATAATTTCTTTCGGGCTCAGTGCTAGTCAACAAGGAATTTGTAGCAACAAACAACGTTCGAATACCGCAAAATACTACGCTGAATCGCATATCGGTAATTTGGATTACGAATAATTTAAACTGATTTAAAACGTATATTTACTTGTAATAATTTACATTTTACCAGGAATTGAATTTATCTAATACAGCTTCAAGAATATACATACAGAGCAATTTTTTTTTACATTATTACATAGTTATTTTGTTTCCTTTAAATAAATAAATAAATAAATAAATATATATATATATGGCCTGCAAAAGGGTTGCTGGTATCTAACTGGAAGGAGACCCACACGCTGAACGTATGTGACGATGTGTGGAACCGGCCAGGCCAGTAACCTAGTGTCCTACCCCGCCTTCAAGTGGTGCAGGCTGAGCTTTCTATTTATGTGGCAAATTAATATTTGCTACACGGATAGAAAGGCGGAAGGGGAGGGCTAATTCACCAACCCGTCTAGCCAGCGTGGTGAAATTATGGCTAATTCCTCCATTATGTTGACACACCAGAAACCATGGCCCCTAGTCTCCAGGTGCTGGAGTGCTCCTGATCAAGGCAGCGGTCAGCGTGGCATGAAAGCAGGGGGTGCTAAGAATCACTGGAATGGCCCAGGCTGCCGTTTGTTATTGACCTTGGCTACGTTTAATGGACGATCCCTTGCTTCTGAAGCAAAACTTCAGGAATTGGAAGAGGAACTAGACAAGATCAAATGGGACATTGTAGGACTCAGTGAAGTTAGAAGAAAAGGTGAAGAGTTGGTGGAACTGAAAAGCGGACATTTGTTTTACTATAGAGGAACGGAAACTGGAAGAACAAGTGGTGTTGGCTTCTTAATCAACAAAAGAATTAAAGACTGTCTTCTGGAAGTTGAAAGTACATCAGATCGAGCAGCGAGGCTTGTTGTTCAACTAACCCAGCGATACCAACTTCAAATAGTACAGGTATATGCACCAACATCAAGCCATACCGACGAAGAGGTTGAAGAATTTTATGAAGAAATCAAAGAGTTACACACCAAAGGGAAACAACATATCAAGCTCATCATGGGGGATTTCAATGCAAGAATTGGACAACAGGAACAAGGAGAGACATCGGTTGGTAAATACGGATATGGGGAAAGGAATGAACGTGGCGATCAACTCATCGAATTTGCAGAAGCTGAAAACCTTAGCATCATGAATTCATTTTTTAAGAAGAAACCGCAAAGAAAATGGACATGGAAACACCCAAATGGGGGAACTAGTGAAATTGACTATATCCTGGCAAACAAGAAATCAATTATTGAAGATTGCAGTGTACTGAACAGATTTAATACTGGAAGTGATCATCGAATGGTGAGATGTAAAGTGCACTTAAATACTAAATTAGAACGACAGAAGCTCATTAGGAAACAAGTAAGTAAGAGGGTGGATCTAATGAAACTGAAAGTAAATACCGAGGCATTCAAGTTGGAATTAAAAAATCGCTTTTCTGCACTGGAAGGACTTATTGATGAAAGTGATATCTCAGAAGCAAATGAAAACATTGTTAAGACAATAGTTGAAACTGCTGGGGAAATTGGTGGTGTAACCTGTAAAAAGCACAATAGCAAATTATCTGAGAAGACGAAACAGCTCATGAAAAGGCGAAGAGATATGAAGGTGGACAATCGAAATACCAGTTCCAGGATTGAGTACATAGAACTTTGTAAAACTCTGCGCAAAAGCATGAAAGAAGACATAAGAAAATTCAACTGTGAGCTAGTAAGGAAAGCCATTGAAAATAACAAGAGCCTTAGGGTTGTTAAAGGAAGTTTATCTGTTGGGAAGAAACACATCATTGCATTAAAAGGAGAGGATGGCACCGTAACAAGAAATAGGGAAGAAATACTTAGAAGAGTTGAAGAATTCTACAAAAATCTATACGAAAGTAACAGTGAATTAAACGAAGACATTGAAATAGTCGAAGGAACAGCTCCTAAAATCTTAAAAGAAGAAGTTTCATTTGCAATAAAAAATATGAAGAAAGGAAGAGCCC
>QLNU02015360.1:77768131-77786979 GCA_006491805.2 Dysdera silvatica
TATAGGATTATTCTCCTTGGTGCATATATATGTATACATTATATCTGTATCTGATTATATGCAAAAAAAATCCCAATAGTGACTGTAGTTAACCCCAAAATATGGGCATATTAACTCAGCTAGTTCTCCAGATATAAGATTTTATTTTCAGAGAGATTATTCTAAGTCACCTCGTAATTTGCCCATTATGGAGATTGAGGTTTTCTATTATACAGATTGGCCCTGCGGTGGCGCAGTGTGGGTAACGCGTCTCTCCCATTAAAAGTGCCAATCCGTCTGACTCCCAGCAGTGCAAAAAGAACGCTTACTCAGAGATCTCATAAAGATCGCACTGCTCACTGTAGTCCGGGGTTTGGTTCCCCAGGCCTTAAGAGGTTCGGATTCCTCGGAAAACTGTAGGTCCCGGCGCAGCATGACCACTGTAGTCTTTGAGCCGTAAAACCAAAAAACAAACAAACTATTATACAGAGGCTGTTTACGCATATTTATAACAAATTTGACAACGTAAATAAAATACATACAATAAAAAAATTATTTTCTAATGTATTCTATCTGATAGCCCTGTCTTTGAACTATTCTGTTACATCTGAAATTCCACGATAGTAGGGCTTTTTGTAAAGTCATATGTGGAATTTTGTCCCATTCCTGCTCCACAGCTTTCCACAGTCCATCCAAGGTAGTGGGTCGGCGTTTTGAAAGAGATTGTTTTAAAAGTCCAAATGCACAATAAGCCATCGGTGCTACATCTGGAGACTGGGTAGGAATATGGCTAATTGGTGTTGACTTAATTCCAATTTCTTGTCTCATTTTTTCTAGAAATGCGGTTGTACTTTTGGAGGTGTAGCTGCTCGCTTTGTCCCGATGGAGTTCAACATTTTGAAAGCCAGTAGGATACATTTTTGGAATATCTCCTTTAAAAATAGGAGTCAGAACATTATTTTGATAATATGTAGAGTTGATATTTGGATTTTTTCAACTTTTCTTATTTTTAGTTTTCCGTTATAAGAGATGCCAGCGCTAACCATAAATATTTCATTGAAAGTTTCTTTGCTCTCTTTTAGCTAAGCTCTTAAGTCTCCCGGACCTGTTTTTCGATAATATATTAATCTTTTATTATTACAATCATTTAAATAAATCCATGTTTCGTTAACTGTAGCAATTTTTTTTCATCTATTTCCTTCGAAATGACTTTCATATAGCAATCTGCATCTGACCTTCTGCTCTGCTGAGGTAGCAAACGATAAACTGCACTTTTTTTTGTTTTAATTAAATTCAAATCTTTATTAATTATTTTATTTATAGTTGAAGCTGATGCAGAACTTTTTCAATAGTTCTTTGAGGTTTTGGATTTTCTAGTAAAACCGTAGACTGCACTTTAGAAATGTTAGAAGAAATATGAACCATTTTGGGATATTTCTTTTGGTTTGTTTTTCCTCTTGACATTAAAGACTGGCGATTTTTTCATTTTACATTAATAATATCACTTATTTTATATTTTGAAACTGGAAAACTATGCTTGTTGCATTGTTTTTTAATTATTGAATATGAATATTTCTCTTCGGAAAGTTCAAATATGAAGCCTTCAATCCACAACTTCCTTTTGTACGCCATTTCACAGCACAAACTAAATTTTTAGTCGCAAACGGTTTTATACTTTTCATGCAATAGCGTGTTGTCAGATTTTCTTCCGGATCGCTGTTAGCTTTTTATAAATTTAAAATCAAAATCGTTACAAATATGTATAAACACTCGCTGTACCTATTCAGATTGCTATTACGCATATTAGGATTGGTCATTATGTAGGAACAAATCGCTCATTATGCAGGAAGAGATTGTATATCATTCAGTTTGAGACCAGTAATTGGACGAAATGAACAAAAGTATTATTTAATTAAAAAAATGTTCATCACTCTCATATCTCTTCGTGTCTCTCCACTCGCCAACGTAATTGTATTTCTCTTTTCATTTAGATAGTGTTGTTTTCAGATGTTCTGTTTAGTATACTGTCAATTCTATCCCTGACAATTTTTTCATTCTTTTTATTTCCCGATACGCAATCAAAATAGTTTGTTGTCCACGTTCATCAATTCCACTGAAACGTGTAACAGGAATTCTTTACCGGGTATTCTTATAAAAGAAGAGAGACGGAAGTTGTTCTTGGATAATATATGAAGCTAAAATAGAATAACCGAAAAAACAATGTACACACTTAATGTGGAACTTCAATAAATAATAATGTATAGATATGCAATTTAGAAGAATAAACGGTGATTGAAAATTATTTCAACGAAAATTGAATAAATATATATCCATATACGGGTAAAAGGATTATACATTGTATAACTCAATTTTGCAGAGCCTTTAATTTGAATAGATGTGTGTTTTCCATTAGTTCATTGAATGATTTCATCCAACTTTCTCAAATTTATGCAAACTCAATTAAAATCATTGATTCAAAATTTTATCATATTGGTCTGAGTGTTCTAGTGCTTAAGTAAAAAATTTATGCTTATCTAAATTTCTCCAAATAAGTATTTTATAATTGTGCTATAATTAAAATAAATATTTAATTCCATTAGACGTACTTAAGAATCAGATTTGGAATAATCGCTAAAATCATTAGAATACGGGGGTCATGGAGTTGCAAGTAAGATTTTTTAAAATTACAACGAAAAAAAATCTTTTATTTATGATCGAAGAAAATCTAATTTTTAAAGCGGCAGAAAAAATATTGCATCTCTTAAAATAACTGTTATTTCTATTTTTAGGAAAAAAATAACTTCATATATTTATCCGTATATTTCTCTCTCTACAATAATCTAAGATACTCCACTACCAAAAATTTTGGTTAAAAAATATTATTTCTTAAGAGGTGAAGTATTTTGTCCATTACTGGTTAAAGAAATATCTACGTCGCAAATATTATATTTGTAGATACTCAGAGACCACTAGATTTTTTATTAAAATTATTTTCAAATTTAAGCGGTAGTATATGAAACTTATAATCATATATATATGGAGTGTGAATATGGTTTTATTATTCGCTGTCCATAATAGCAAGAAGACAGAGAGAATCATACTGCGTTGATACCCACAGTTTTCTGAGGAATTTGAACCCATATCGCTGAAATAATCAATCCGCGGGCTACAAATAAATACGTAAGCATTTGCTACTATTTTGATCAAAATCTTTTTTTTTTCCATGGTGGATAAATGCGTTGTCACAACGCCACAATATTCAAGATTCCTTATTGTGTGTTGGTATTTTAACCAGCCCTGACGTCCTTCCTGAAGGACGTAGACCGCTTTTTGCAAAGAAGTAAGTTACTCGAGTTACAGCAAGCATAAACAGATGATGCCAGATGTTTTTGCAACAAGATACCTTGTTGATAATAACCCAATGGCCATTTCCTATTGTAGGTGTGGTTATTTTTACAGTGAATGTCTGAAGTTAACAGATCATTGAAATGAATGGACTGATCTCGTTATAGATGGATAAACATAATTGTAATATTGTTTTATATTATTTTGCTGTAAATGCTAATATAAGCTGTCAGAGAATTAGTCTACCCCCACGTTTGTTTTCAAATTCATTCCCTTCTTCATATTTTAATTTCTACCTAAAGTTCAATGTCTTTCTAGAAGGACAACAGGATAAAGTGACATCTTTTGTGTTTAATAAAAAGGGTGGCTAAGCGAATATTGATTGACTTTTATTTAAAACGCCTATGATGATTTCGTATCTTTATCTGGGCTACAAGATATATGTATATATGGGAAGGGGAGTAAGGGGTCTGAGTGGTGGCATTACTGGAAAATTTTTCGAGGGGGATATGTGGGCACGATCCTTGCTAAGAATTTTCATAAATGCTTATTGGCTTGTAGCTTTACGTTATATAATTGGGATATAATTTTTCGCGACTTCCATGTTGTTGATTTCGTTTTTGTTTTATTTTACCTCTTTAAGAAAAATTGCCAAATTTACTGAATTTTTGTAAAAAATGTCGAATCAACTGAAATTTCCTTGAAAATCGCTAAAAGGTATTCAAATTTTGAATTTTTTTTAGTTTTTGCTTTTTTTAATTTTGCAATTATATTTCTGATAACAGCAATGAAAAAAATTTTAGGGGGCAGTCATCCTTCTGTTTGGAAGTCTAGGCCCCTGGCCCATCCTACGCCGGGGAGTCAACGGGATGGGATAAATGAGTAAACGTAAATATAATACAGTAAAACCTCCCTACAACGATATCCGATATAACGATAAATCCCTCTACAACGATAATTTTTCTCGGTCCGTATAATAGTGTTGCAGAGAGGTTTTACTGTAATATTTTATATTATGTCGCAAATGCTAATATGAACTGCCAGAAAACTAATCTACCCAATTATTATTTTTTATTTGCCTGCCCCTTCTTCAAGTTCTTATTACTGCCTAAAATTTAATATGATTCCTAAAAGACCACAGAATAAAGTGACATCTTTTGTATTTTAGGTAAAGGGCGTGTCTAAACGGATTGATTGACCTTTTTGAAAATGTAGATGCTGAGTTGATATCTTCATCTGAGATGAAGGTAGGATTACTTCCTTCTGTTAATGCAACAGACAATGTTACAGATGAGGATTCAGGCTCTGAGGAAAGTCCAGCGTTGAATAATTTGCCTAGCAGTCAACTAAATGCTACTATAAGGATAGCAAGGCCAATCAAGTGCAATGAGAGTTCTCAAAATCTTCGAACAAGGACTACTACACCGCCGTCTTCAAAACGAATAATATTAAGTAGTAAGAAGAAAACTATTAGGAAATACAAATGGGAGAAAAAAGCTTCCAATATCAAACATTCAATGGTCTGTGATGGATGGAGTTTTAGCAGAGAAAGGAAAAACCCTCTTGGAATATTTTCTTTACTTTATGGATGATAATATAACACCAATGATAGTAAAATATACAAACCAGTATGCAGCGATGAAAAATATTTCTTAAAATTGTAGTGAGAATGAAATTTTAGTATTCATAGCAATTTTTTTATGGAATGGATGTGTTCAGGTTGCACGTAGATGTATGTACTGTCAAGCAAATTAGGGCAAACAGAATGAACTTATTTCAAGTGCAATGTCAAGAGATTGATTTGACTTTATGTCAAACCTCCACGTTTGTGACAACAATCAACTATATAAATCTGATCGTTTTGATAAAATTATTTATTGGAAATAGATTTTACGGAGCCAAATGCACAGCAACTGTATAGACGATGGAAAAATGCAAATGGCCACTTGGGTTTTCGGCCTATAAAGTGGCTACATCCATTTTAAAATCTAATAAGATAATTTATAGACAAAAAGGACACTCAAGTACAAACATTACTAAAGAACACCGTTTTGATGGAAGGGATCACACGGTAGCCAGTCTTTCTACAGATGATGAAAAGAAAAAAAAAAGCGGTTGCTTTCAGTGTGAAAAAGACACACTACCGAGTTTATTAAATGTAATGCGGCGCTTGATATTGACTGTTTTGTAGTGTATCTCTCAAAATAAATATACATTTTTAAGAAATCTGATCGATTATTCCATATTTGTTTTACGAAATAATGATGTGCTATTATCCTGATGTCTTTCCAGAAGGACGTCCATTTTTGGGACCACTATGGACTGAATTAAATTAAACGTTGAACTTTTGTGATCTAAGTACCCTCCAGCAACATTTTATTCAGAAATGATATAGAAAAAATTAAAAAAAAATCAGGAATATCTAGGTTAAGGGCGCAAGGACAGCAGAGGTCATGAAGCGTGGAGAACTGAAGTTTTCCGAGGAATCCGAAACTTTTAAGGCTTAGGGAACCAATCCAAGGGTTACAGTAGGCAGTCAGTCGAGTAGGATTTTGTGTTTTCAATACGGTTTGGGAGTTGAATTTCATTAGTAACGTTAATAAATAGTATAGATAGCGGGTCATATGTGCGATGAGCTGGAACTCGCCGCATCCGATTTCGGCCCACGAGATATTCATCTATTGCAACTCCGATAACAGTGTTGCAAAACAAATGGGAGGAGAGTACATATTCTTTTGAAAAAAAAGTAGAACCCCCTAAAATTATTCCGGTCGTTTCGCATGCAAATTCCTTTAAACCAAGTAAATGATTAAATTTTCAAAGCCAATGAGTGTTAACTTCGATCATAGCGCACATTTCTACTGCTCAGCTGGCATCTCATAAAAAGGTAAAAATTGCAGATGGTTTATTTTTGCCCTTTGTTGGCGATGCAATTTTCTGGAGACGCAACCAGTAATGCGTTCCGACGTTATTAAAAACCATATAGTCAATTGTACCACTTCGAACATGGGCGCATATCCCGGATGAGTGAAGCTAGCTGGTCCTACTGAGCAATAGGCTGCCACCTGCACCGTACGGACACTGCTGTGCAAAGGTGTTGGCAGCAATTCTTGCTACAAAGAACTCATGTGCGAAATGAAAGCTCTAGAAGGCCAAGATGAATGAATGCGAGGCAGGATCTGTTGGTTGTGCGACAGGCCCGAGCTGATCCTATGACATCATTGTCCGCCATCCAACGTGCTACGGTCTCTTCCATACCACTCGTGGCACCTTCCACCATCTCACGACGCTTGGCTGAGGTGGGGTTACACTCACAGCGGCCTTTAAAATGTTTGCCTTCAACCTCCGTCATCAAGTCGTCTGGAGTGGTGTCGTAGCCGATCATCATGGCTGCCAGCAGATTGGCATCGCATAGTGTTCAGCGATGAATACCGCTTCAGTTTTGGAGCAGATGACCATCGGATCCGTATGTGGAAGTGCCAGAGCCAGCGGTCTTAACCATTCTTTGTATTACAGAGGCACACAACCATTAGCCCTATTGTGATGGTGTGGGGTGTTATCTCATACGACAGCAGGACACCCCTAGTCATCCTGCATACAACTTTAACAGCTCAACGATATGTTGATGACATCCTGCAGCCGTTTGCGTTACCCTTCATGACACAACAGCATGGGGGCATTCTCCAACAAGCTAATGCCAGGCCCCTTAGTGTTGGCATATCTATGAGCTGCTTCCGTGCTGTCGATACCCTTCCTAGGCAAGCAAGCTAACTAGACCTTTCGCCAATTGAATATGTCTGGGATAAGGTAAGCCACCAGATTCGGGTACCGTAAAATGTCGCAGATCTGGAGCAACAAGTGAGGAATGCCCGACAGAATGTGTCGCAGGATGACATTAAGAACCTTTATCACTCCTTACCTCGACGTATAGGAGCATGCTTCGCCGCCAGCGTGTGTGTGTGGGGGGGGGAGGAGTGTTTCACCAACTATTGATTTGAACATTTAATGTGCAATTCCTAAACATTGATGGGTCCCACGGCCTTGAATTGTTTACCATATCCTTACCCGTGTATGTGCTGGATGTACATTTAATTTTAATAAAAACAGATAATTTCCTAATGGTGCTTTTTTTTTTTGCAAAGAGTGTATTTAGATAATATTTTTTCTGCTATCGTTGAAAAGACGGCTAAACGGGTCGTCGCAGTCGTTGCGCGCAAATATCGATGGAACATGTACTGACAAGGAAAATACCTGATAACGACCCCTTCTATTAGTTTGAATTTTTCAAAATAGGTTCAAACCAATATTTGAAGTATACCCCTGCCGGCTTTTTATTCGCAAATTCACGGATGCGAAGTGATTAATATTTGAAGGTGCTGCGAAGTAGTTATTTTTCTATTGTTAGGGTTAAAAAAATACACAGCAGGCTTTAACTAGTACGTACGCGGGGTTATCCGTAATAGCGTTGCTTCAACTACTAATAATAGAGAAATAATAACTTTACAACAATTTAAAATATGAATATCTAGTGCAAAGTCGTTTATTTTGGTGATTTGTGTCAATCGGATTTAGTCATTGAAATTACTTTTTTTCAATTCAAGGCAATTCAACTCAATGAATATTCATTCACGTCAATATACAATATGTTAAAATCAGTAAATCATAAAATGTTAAGTTGTTTAATTTCTTATATTTATCTTAATATAAAATTATCTAAAAATAGAAATTAAAAAACAAGTTTACAAAGATATTGGACACCGGAAAAAGAACAGTTTAACCGAGTTAACTAGATCAGTGTCCCTTTTCAGCGGCCAGTATTCTTTTGACTTGGTGACTTGAAGTACGTATGCTCCTTAAATCACCTTTCCACACTTCTCAGTTTTTTCGGAGGATGGGGAACAAAGCACATATGTCTACGGAATTTATGCTTATTTCAGTTTTTAAGACAAAAGGAAAATGTGTATAATCGTTCGTTTAAATAAGGTAGTTTGGCTAAAGTTCCGCCCATATACTTAGCTCTACGAAATTTCGTCACGCATTTACTTCTATATATTATATAGAACTATAGGCGTACGCAGAAAGTTCATAAGGAGAATTATAGGCCCAATGGCGGGGCTACAGAGCTAACTCACATTCCTATGTTAAATTACACAAAATTTCATCGTAATGGGGGTTACAACTCCTATCAGCACCTCCCTACGTACGCCAATGTATAGAAGTAAATAGAATATATAGTATGTATTAAAGCAAATCGGTGAGCTCGCTATGACATGCTTTAATTTTCAACGGAATGTCTGAAGTTTGAAAACGACATAATATCTGAACAAATATACAGCATGGACCTATTTACTCGCGGACGAAGATTCGTTCAATCACACCGTCTGTGAATGTGTCTGCTCTATTTTTCGTTCGCGACTAACCAGTTAACCGAGTCGATCGCAAACGGTGCACAAGGCAGTCGCGAACGAAGTATCTGACAGAACTACGAGTACATCCTCCAAAAGCTGCGTGAACGTTCATTTTAAAAGACCGACCTGCCTCTCGTTCACTCGAAAGACTCGTTCAAAATGACAGCTTCGCTTATGAAAGACACGTCACAATATCTCCTTATCCGCAAATTTATGAATGCAAAGCAGAAGGCATGGTCACGCTACTCACAAGAGGACTACTTTTGGTGTTCCCTGTGCTTTGCATCGAGACCTTGTGCATTTTAAAGGCCTTGGCCTTCTTATCGCGAATATGAAGTCAAATTTCTGCCAAACATAATTTCATTTTTTATAATCACTAAAAATTTTAAAATAGCGCCACATTTGTCGACTTATAGCTGAAATCGAAAAATAATGAAACAAAAAAATGTAAATGATCAACTTGAAGAATATAAACCTATAGAAACTAGAATTTTTCCAAGTAAATTAATAATAGCAATTATTAAATAAAATTAAACATATTATCACAGTTAAAATAAATACGATGGTTTATAGCTATTTCGGAAGCGCGTTTAGGCTTCCTTCTTCAGAACCCTAGTTACACTAATGTGACACACGTGCTAGAAAAACTATCGATGCCAAATTGCTAGTCCAAAATTAGTTCGGGTAAACCAGTTGTGGGTCCGTAGCCGCGTCTTTTGCTATGGGACGAATGAAGTTTCTCCAAATAGAGGACATAGAATTGAACGGAAACTTCATTCGTCCCATAGCAAAAGACACGGAAACGGACCCACAACTGGTTTACCCGAACTAATTTTGGACTAGCAATTTGGCATCGACAGTCTTTCTAGCACGTGTGCCACATTAGTGTAACTAGGGTTCTGAAGAAGGAAGCCTAAACGCGCTTCCGAAATAGCTATAAACCATCGTATTTATTTTAACTGTGTTAATGTGTTTTATTTTATTTAATATTTTGCGCAGTGTGTCGTTTCATCTTTACTATAAATAGCAATGATATTGATTGTAGATATGGTTTATGATAATGTTTGCACTTCAAAAATGAACATTCTGTAAAATTATCGCTTTCACAAATGAAATCATCAACATCGAAAGATGTTTCATAAACGCCAGTAAATTTTATCGGTTTAATATCTGTGTTATTATATTGGAACCAAGGATATTGTAGCATTGGGCGATATGTCTCCGATTCAAGCAGATTGTGTACTAAAGAATTCATTTTAATAACTTCATTTCGCTTTGTGATATCTATGTCTATTTCATCAATTGTGATTTTATGTATAATCTGCGTAACAAATATTTTATATTGAGTGAAACAGTGAATATCACAAGGTTGAATAAGCGGAGTTGTGTTTCTAGGTATTTGTAAACTTATGAAGTGTCCAAGGACATTGTTTCATGTACCGGGATCTCTGTATTCTATCCAAGAATCCAGTAATAATATTGAAAAAAATTTAAACTTTCAAGAATACAGTTGTCAACTCATTCATTCGTTTTAAATTTATCTACTTTGTCTGATTTTGAACAAGTTATATATAAGTTGGAAGCTTGAAATAAATTCCTTTTGATAAATAGCCAAATTTTCCATTTTTCCCTTTTAAGCACAAAAGTATCCTACCCTTTAATTCACCATTCATTGCTAAAGTGGGTATTATGGTATAGAGGTTAGTTTTGGCAAAGGCGAAGCTTACTTATAAAGTAGTGTTCTCACCTTTATTTGCAAATGTTCCGTCTTTTGATATTAAATAATTAAATACACTTTGTTCCCTATTTAAGGTTTGTCCTAGGTCGTAACCCGTTGATATTGAATCACGTGTACGCAAAATAAATTTAATAGCACTATTTTTAATATTTTTATCATTTGCGTTATTATTTATAGTAATATATTTGGTTACTTTTCGGGCAATTATTCTAAACCTTTCCTTTAAAGATTGTATACAATTTTCTGAATATCGAAACTTATGAAAACCCCTGCTCCTTTCATTTTATAATGGCCTTCTTATATCGATGTAAATACCTTCTTATATCGATGGCAAGAAAAGGCAAATATCGTTCTCTTGCGCGTATTACTTTTTTTAATAAAAATTACGTAATCGTATTACGTTTCATTTTATTTGTACTACTGCCAGATAAATATTTTTTAAATTTTAGTATACAATTTTTATCGTTAAATACGGGGTATCTCTTTAGGTCCGAGATTTTATTTATAAGAGTCGTAAAATTTAACAATATTATTCATCACTTCGATGGGATTGATTTTTTTTTGTTTAGCCTCATATAAACTTTCTTCGTATTCCGTATCAGTAAAATTGTCCACTATAATACCTTACCCCAACATAATTTAATTTCCATAGTGATCAGTAATATTAAGACTGTTTTCAAAATCCAAATTAATTTTTTCCTTTATAATGTTTCTAAAAATCAAGTTTTCAACTACAGAGGAAATTTCTTTGTGTTTTATAAATTCTGCTTCAGTGATTACCGAAGGTTCTGTGCCTTATTTAGCTATTGCTAAATTGTAGTACGGAATTAATAATGTTAACAGTGTTCATTTCACTTTAAAAATATATCTGCGTTTCAACAAATTGCGAACGAAACACAAAGCGCTATAGCATACATAATGAATGATCCGAAATGGGTTCATTAAATAGAAGAAAAAATCACCAAATTCTAAAAAGCCATCGAGGTGGACATAAAAACAAGTTTCGATTTTACTCGGAAATTTGAAAACAGCTTCTTTTGTAACTGTGTAAATTTCGTCAATTTATTTAACTTCGTATTTTTTTTTTTATATTAAACATATCCCATTCTTTATTTTTGAAATTTTTTGTTTTAAAATTACGCAAAAATAAAACCCCTACAAAATTATAATTTTGTGTCAAAATTTAACATTTTACAATTTTGAGTGCTTATAAAAATGGAATTAGGGATTTAGCAGAGGTTTGACTTTATATTCGTGATAAATAGGCCAAGATATTTAATATGTAATAGTTCTTGATGCAAAGTGCAGTGCACCCAAAAAGTAGTTCCCTTGTTAGTTTGAACTTATTTTGAAAATTTCAAGCAAATTGGGTGGGTTGCTCCAAGTACTTTCCTTGTAAGTTTGACTAATACAATAGTAGAAATCAGATTATCCGATTTTGGATGAGTAAAATTTCAGATGATCCGGCAATTCATTTTTCGGTATAAAGGTACAAAGTAAAAAGTTCGTTTAATTCCACATTATTAGATTACTATATTGATGATGAAAACAGTTGTAAAGTATATATATGTGTTAATTAAGTCTTTATCGGCTCTGAAAATATTCTGCTACCGATATATACAAAAATCTGATATGTACAAATCGCTGTGCATATGTCCAATATCTATCATTTGTATTGATTTATCTCTTAAGACCGAAGTGGACTGGATATTAAATGTGAACTTTTCGACCAAAACTTTTGAACAATTATCAACAAGAAATATAATATTAATAAAGAAATAGAGTAACTGGCCATTTTATTTAACTAGGATTTCGTTTGAGCGAAGTACGGAGAAGCGGAGTTTAATTATACATAATATTATCTTCTTTGATCTGTACGTTCTTTTTAATGTATATACGAATCTGTAAATCAGAATTATAAAACTTGTCCATGCATATATGTACTTGTATTCTATCCCATTTTGTACACAGATATTCCACTATTCAAGACTATACGCTAAAATTTGAGCTGTTCGACACTGAAAATTTAAACTTTTGCTAAACCTTTTACCGGCATCGTGAGTTGAATTGAATCCCCCATTTCAAAACGGCACAAGCTTTTGTTGTCCTCAGTTGTCGCAAACAGTATTAAGAAGCGGAAATTATGAGGGTACTATCTTATTTTCGCTGTGTAAATGAGAAGCGGGCGGGATTTCCTGTCCTAAATGAGATGCGGCGTGGTTGAGAGAAAACCCTCCGTCCTGGTCTTCCCAGGAGTTATCCTAAGCTCATTTGTTCCCTCAGTCGTTGTTAACATTTCCTAAAGCTTCCCGGTCCTCGTAGTATTAAGGCTAGGGCATGATGAGGGACAGGGTACGTGTTGGGATAGCTGGGCACGTGTTGTTCAATACACTTTGTTTGCTTCGCAAAGAAGAATAGAACAAATTCCCTTCGGCGAATATGTGATGGGTGAAAGGTGGAAAGGAAAAAAAATCAATTTGTCACTATGGTTACCGTCATACAGAATAGTCGCTTCTGCAAGCTACCATACATGTGAGTATGGATGAGGGGAAAACTAGGGTAGGCGGCGATGTAGAAACTGCATAAGCTTTTTTGTTTTAATATGGAAATTATCGGGCGTGGTTATGTTACTCTCTAACAATTAAACACCTTCGATAAGTGGTAAGGTTTCTACAGACTTCCATTGGCTTTTCAAGTACGCTAATGCTGATTAGACATCGCAATATCAGGTCTCTCCCATATTTTATTTTGGTTTCTGATATCTCTAACATCTGCTTAATCATATTTAGCGAGTTTATATTTAGATTTGATTTTTTCAATATTATCTATATGACGCGCAGATTAATGCTTTAATAAAGCATCTTCCCAATACACAGCATGACAGATAATACCATAGACTGGATCTGTCTGAAATATTTTGTATCACGACCCAGCCAGATTCAATGAATATATGGGGAAGAAGAATATATAGTAAACGTTTACTATAATTTATACAATACTATAGATACGCATATAATGTATGTACACTAGTGTTCAAAATTAAATCGACAACCGCTAAAGTAGGAATTTTTCAATCGTTATACGACAAATTTCATAGATTTGTCTGATATATGTGAAGTGAGCAACGCAAAATTGAATTATTCAATGTAAAATGTCCTCATTCTTACACAAACATGTAAATCATGGTATTGTAATGATTCTCGGTAGAACGCAGATCATTGCATGTTAAAGTAATACAAAAACAGATATAAAACAATAAGATAAGATGACAACGGATTTACAATTAAAACACATTTATTCTAGATCTAGCACATAGTTACTAGTATTTCCTAATTTAACCTTGACTCTCGCTGCTAAACCTTCTCCCCAGCTTACTTCCTTCCGAGAAATTACCCTAACTTAACATGGCATTTCGATCTGATTATATATTAGTATCTAGTTTTGCATGACAAATGACGGAAGACAATCAAAGGGACTTACGGCTTGCGGAAATGTGTGTCGTCCAGGCTAGTCCGAAACATACCACCAAACCGTCGGCGTAGAAAGGATAATTTTCGAAGAATGTTGACGTTCGTAGTCAGATGCAGACACTCTTACAACAAATAATAGTTATAATTAGAATGATAATTATAGCATTAAAACTTATGTCGACGGATTATGAGAAGACAGCGGAGGCTTCGGTTCCACATCTGCGATCGGATCATCCTCATCCGTGAAAAAAACCTGCTAGCTTCTTTCTCACAAGACACTCAGAGGTCGACCGCTCGCGCTCACGGCAAAGTTCCAACTCCAACTCTCGCTCAACCAGAGTCAGCACCTCTCCCAGCTCTTGCAAGGTACTGACTCTCTCTTTGTCCTCAAGAACCTTCTGGAGAAAACTTTGCTTCCCGACCATTTCCAAAACCATCTAATGGCCCGTTTGGGGTGGTCTTTCGTTATGTATTTGACGGCGAAATCCTCTCTCCTTTCTTATGGCCGGACGCAGATTTTCAGCATCTTTTGTGTCATGATCGTTCCGTTTCGCGGCAAAATCTTGGATGTGTATTCCCCACGGGTTACGTATGGCCGATACCGCCGTTAGCGTGTTGCCGAGGTCAAATCTCTTCGTGGGAAGTCAAAATGGTACTTCGTCTTTGTCTACATATTTCCATCGAAAAATCTAGAAATGATAATGTTATGGAACCGTAGTTCGCGGTGATCATAACAGTATTATGTCATACAGCTTTCCGGCGAGAGACTTTTACACCCATTTTTCTTATTGACATTCATTAACTAAAGTTTTATTTTCGCGGATAATGAAATAAACTTTCGCACAATTACTTATGAAACTTATTACGGTGGAGAGCAAGTGGAAGCTTTGAAACAGGTCAATATCGAACTGAAGTAACAAGTCAGCTGAAGGTTGCGGGACAAATGGTTTCCAGTCCCTGGGGAGAGCTCTTGGAAATTAGAATAATAATAACCAAATGTGTGTGGCCGAGCCAAGAATATTTACAAGCTGCAACAAATCAAGAAGATAATTATTTGTATCCAATTCCTCCGCCCCCATTCGTAGTGACTTAAGTGCCAGGCAGTTCTCTTTGGAATTCTGCACTGTTATTGGAACTTTAATATCAAGGCAAAGTGTTTTCAGAATATTCAAAGAAAGAAGATTTTATGAGAAAAAACAAAGTGCTCTGCACATCCATGTCCTTGTTTCTCGTAGCAATGATATTCTGAATTGGTGGAAACAACATGAACTTAGAAACTAAGTTAAGCTAGCTTACTTTTTTGTTTTTGTTTTTGATAAAACGTCAAAATTTATCCTAAATATAAATCTTCGACATGCTCTTATTTAGGGCAAAGGAGAGAGCCAAAATCTCCTCTTCAACATTAGATAGCCCACATATCACTGCTGTGAAAGTGAAGACATTATGTCGACTAACTTCATGTTATATGAATACACGCTGTTTGTTCCATGTAATTTCATAAGGCATCATGATTACTCAAAGATACAGGATGAAGTTTTACAGCTCTACTTATGGCTTTTAAACGAGATTCCTTATTCTCAATGCATTTTTATAAATAATAACACTTGTCCACATAGAACAAGTGGAGTCGGCGAATTCATCGAAAGCAAGGATGTTCATTCGATAGAATGAGTGATCCAGTTCTTCGGACGGTTGGTTGGTTGCTTTTTGGTTTTACGGCTCAAAGACTACAGTGGTCATGCTGCGCCGGGACCTACTGTTTTCCGAGGAATCCGAACCTCTTAAGGCCTAGGGAACCAAACCCCGGACTACAGTGAGCAGTGCGATCTTTATGAGATCTCTGAGTAAGCGTTCTTTGCACTGCTGGGAGTCGAACCCGGATTAACGGCGCACTAGAAAACTCTTATTCATGCTATTTATGAAAACCACTATGAAAGTTGCACATATAAGTTATAGAAACAAGTTGATTTAGAGAAATATATATTTTCATACTAGATTACATTAAACTCTTTCATGTACCTTTTGAAATGTTTCAGATTTGTCAGATATGTTTCAGATATATCAGATTTTTGCGTTTGTCAATATATTTGTAGATATCGGTGTATTTAGCTTGTAAATATACTTCATGCAAAATATTATATGTTTGAATAATATGGAATACTTGAGGGTAAAATCTTGTGTCGGAAATGATTAAGCAAAGATTTTACAGGGTGTCCCGTCAAGACGGCATATTCTCTGCACAGTGCGCTTCCTTGAAAAATTCTAATCAAAAAATGTTAATATGAAAATGCTGAGAAATTCATATTTTGGAAATTATTAGGATTTTAAATTTTAACCTATCCCATGCCGTTTTCACTTGTTAACGCCTTTCAGGCTTGGGTTGAAACGAACTGAAAACATTTTGGTTTTGCTCGTTTATTCGGTAATTTAACTTCAAAAGTCAACGTCATTCCAATTTTTCTTCCCCAGCCAATAATATAGAAGTTTCGTCATACAATCAGTGATCTTAGTAACGGGATTTCATTTTTTGCTAAATATCAGCAAGTAATGCAAAAATGGATGCATAGAAATGATTAGCAAAGAACAAAAAAACTTCTCACATCAAACACACACACACACTCATATACAGGGTGCGAATCAAACTTTTTAACTAGGGAGGATAAAAAATTCTAACTATTTCCACTAGGCTAAGGGCGTAGTTGGTAAAGGCGTTAGCTTGGCAACTTACTGCTTACATTGGGCGGAATTTAATCCCTCATGTAAGCCATGGCTGTGTTTGTATGCGTGTCATGTCTCGGCGTGTCGGTCCCGTCTCAGATAGCCCAAGGTATAGCTTTAGGGCGTAAGACTTGAAAACACAAAAACAGGCCATGCGTAGAGGAAAGATGTAGATTTACTGACTGCGTTATTAGGGAGAATTGCTTGATGTTTTCTAGTTTAAATACATAAAATGATGGTCACTCACATTGTACCTTGTAAATTTTGCCCAAAATTTATACAAATGAGAAAATTAATTTTACACATTGGAATAATTTGCTATAATAATTAATAACCTTGAATTAACAACTTAAAACATAAAAGAAATTGTTAACTCTTTATATACGTAGATAATACGGAAATATAATCTGAATAATTATTTTTTTTACCTAATTGCTCTTCTAACGTGTCATTTCATTTTATCATAGAATGTGAAATTACAAATAAGAACTAATAACTTTTCATTCCTATTATAAATATATCATGTTTCTAACTTTCAGAAATGTGCATCAATAAAATTATGGAGGATGAGATGACATACCCAATAAAACCAAGAAATTAGATCATTTATGCATCAATATTTTGTAAAATAATAGCTGAAATATTAAAAACATTCAATTTTAATGCATCAATTTATTTAAAATTTATCAATTTTATTACTCCTCCAGTGGGTAAACAAATAAATAAAAATAAAAAACTCGCTGCCCAACTGCACGGACCTGTATGTACATTAACTATTTCTGACTTCACAAATAAAATCATGAAAATCAATATTAGAGCATACTACTATTTATTACATCCAATTTGACAAAAATAAAATTACAATATTACAACTAAATATAAATACAACGAAACTTTAAATCAAATAAATGTAAAAAAGAAAAACTTTTCGCGCTTTTATATTTGCGAAATTATTGGTAATTTCTTTCAAGACCATTTTACTGGCATGTTTAGGCTCAGTAGCCAATATTGCACATTCTACTTTGACCAATAGTATTTCTTTTGTAATTTTTATTATTCGTAATTTACTAAATAATCTTTCAACAGAGGCGGGTAGGGTAATAAAAAATGACATAAAGTAAAAATTTCCAAAAAGTCACTTTTTAGAACACTATATTTTGTAATTAGCAAACAAAAAAATTATCTAATAGACATGTCTGCCGATAAATCCTGTTTGACAAGCGTGATTAAATTACAGTATTTAATGGGAAGTTGTGGAGAGATTACAGATGGATACTTTTTTATGAGATTTTCAAACTCACTTAGCAATTCAGCATTTGACATATTTATTATTTTTTTGGTTTTAATATTGCAAAATTTACTAATATCATAGACATTATAAAGAGGCAGTGTACGCGCAGAACCATGTGGTCATGAGTCGTTGGTAATCGACATTCGGTCTGAAAATTTAAAGTAGACAAAATGAAAACAATGGCGCCCCAAACTGGCAAACCTAAAAATACTTCCGAACATCAAATTGAGAAGTTTTATTTGTATCATCATATAAAGTAAATTCAAATCATAGAAGGAGTGGGGGCAAAGCATACCTTTTTCCCATGTATAAAACTTTTAAGCGGTTCTTTCAAGTTTTTTACCCTCTTTGCTACGTCTATGGGCCTTGATGAAAAAGGGTCCCTAATGCACTAGGGGCGCATAGGTTTTACCTACTTTTGTTCTATGGTAGCTACGCCCCTGAATCCACATATTTACGCTAAAGCAAGCATGTCACAATTTATAATAATTATCGATGTTTCTATATCATTTACTTATCATATCCTCTCCTCCCCACCTCTCACTTACTAACCCAAAAAAATTTTTAGTCATTCTTTTGATTATAAAAGGCCTCATAAAAACCCACTATTTAATTCCTCGCAATAATTACTGTTTAAAATGTAGCTGTTAAAGTCTTGCTGTTACGACGGAAAAACGTTATACCATTATAATATCGATATTCAATTTGCATAGTGATTTTAAATGATAATTTAATAATAAATGATAAAAAGAAACATCAGCTTATCTTATTTTGTTCAACAGAAGGCAAAGTGCGCTGCTGAATATCGGATGGTATTTCCGTCACCGGAATCACCTTCTCCCACTCCTCTTTGTTTTGATCTTCCTCGTTCAATGTCCGACTTCCAAAATTGGATGCTA